>OX387247.1:1251235-1263735 GCA_947562095.1 Branchellion lobata | reverse complement strand
CATAACACACCACACCATAATACACCACACCATAATACACCACACCATAATACACCACACCATAATACACCACACCATAACACACTAGGCCACTCTATATAAAACTACAAAAAAACAAGTCCACACTGCACCACACCATTTCAAAACAAAACACACCACACTAACCACACCAAAACCACACCACACCAAAACCACACCTTACCACACCAAACACACCACACCAAAACCACACCTTACCACACCAAACACACCACACCACATCACACCACACTACGCCAACCACAACAGTTGCATCAAACTACGTCAACCACAACAGTCGCATCAAACCACGCCAACCACAACAGTCACATCAAACCACGCCAACCACAACAGTCGCAGCAGGACAAGGTGGTGGTGTTGCGCAAGAGGAGGCAGAAGCTTAAAAGTGAACTTAACTGGAGCATGTTCTACCACCAGTTCAACCGGGACCACTCCAAGCCTGACCTCATCTGGAACCACAAGGTGGAACGCTTTGAGTGGTGTTTTGAGCCTGTAGCGTGCGAGTGTTGTCTTTGTGGTTCGACTTCGTAACTATGCGTGAGTGCATTGGCCTTTGTTGCTTCGTTATGGGAGTCTCTGTCTTCGAGTGGATGTCGTTGCGTGGTTTGACGGTGCAGTGTGAAGTTATACTTGTTAATATTTCTTGTTATAAAAGCATAAGTCCGATTTTGCAGCAAATGTTTTCACACTCAAAAATTCACACAGCTATTTTTTGTTTGTTTTTTTTTTCAAATCGCCCATTCCTATTTTCAGACGCGCGAAGAACTACGCACGTGTTTGGACGAGGAGATTCGTTGGTTACTAAACGACCAGGCTACGCACGTGTTTGGACGAGGAGATTCGTTGGTTACTAAACGACCAGGACCTGCATGGCAACACGCCCCTCTCGTGGAACCACTGCGAATTCAACGTGCTGTACCACAGCCTCGCAGACGAAATCAAAATCGGTGGGGAACTTTTTTGACGACCTTTTTTTCATACCTTCATTCCTTCTTTCATTCATTTCCTCACTCATTCTTTCACTTCTTACCACTTTCTCTCATTTCTTTTTTCACTTTTTTTCACTCATATTTCAATTCTTGTTCACTTTTAAAAACTACTCGCCTTCGAATTATGAATTCTGGCTTATGACTGGAGCACTAAGCATCATCATCATCATCATCATCATCATCATCATCATCATCATCATCATCATCATCATCATCATCATCATCATCACCATCATCATCCTCATCATCATCATCGTCATCATCATCATCATCATCATCATCATCATCATCATCATCATCATCATCATCATCATCGTCATCATCGCCATCATCACCACCACTTTAGGTGACTATTACTTGCGCGTGTTGTTGGAGGAGGATGGAAAGGAGGGAGGCAGTCGCATCAGTCACTCGTCTGTTCCACTCTCCCAATTCGTCTTTTTAAGAAAACTGAATATGTTTTTTTTAATTCAAAAACTACACCACACCACACCACACCACACCAATCACACCACACCACACCAATCACACCACACCACACCACACCAATCACACCACACCACACCAACCACAGCACACCAACCACACCAACCACACCACACCAACCACACCACACCACAACAACCACACCACACCAACGATATCACACCAACCACACCACACCAATCACACCACACCACACCACGCCAATCACACCATACCAACCACACCACACCAATCACACCACACCAATCACAGCACGCCAACCACACCACACCAACCACACCACAACAACCACATCCCACCAACCACATCCCACCAACCACACTAAACCAACCACATCAACCACAATAAACTTACCACACCACACAACCACACCAACCACACCACACCACACCAACCACACCACACCACACCAACCACACCACACCACACCAACCACATTACACCAACCACACCACACCAACCACACCACAGCTCTTCCTTCTTCAACAGCCTCTACCACCGCTTCCTGCTCTCCACCAAGCAGGCCATGAAGTGCATGTGTCTCCACGCCATGGCCCTTGTTTACTCAAGGTTCCCCTGTTGTATTGCAGCCACAATACACTCCTCCAACCTTTTAATCCTTCTTCTTTATGTACTTTTCTAAATTTTTTTCTTTAGTATCCGCTCAGTTTTATCATTTGCATTTTTATTAGCGGATTATTTCGAAAATATGTTTTCATAATTTCGACGTTTTTCATGTCACTAAATACTACTTAATTTCTTCTTCTAAAACTTCTTTGTTGTTGCCTTCAATCAGCGCACACTTGTGCTCCTTTGAAACAAATTCACCACCACGCTGCTTGTTGTTGTTGTTGTTGTTGTTGTTGTTGTTGTTGTTGTTGTTGTTGTTGTTGTTGTTGCTGTTGTTGTTGTTGTTGTTGTTGTTGCCAAGAGCGATGTAGTCTGACTTCCATAATACTCGATACTTGACACTACCACACTCAAGTATTCCACATTAGCACTACTACTAATCAAAGCACATTTACACTATAGTGGTGGTGTTATACTGTTGCGAGGTTACCACAGCTAATGCTGCAACATTTTAACCCTGCAACATTTCAACCCTGCAACATTTCAACTCTGCAACATTGCAACACTGCAACATTGCAGGTGCCACGAGGAGATTGGCCTCTTCAGTGACACCAAGTACATCGTGCAGATGCTCGAAAAGGTGTTTTTCCCACCTTCTTCCCACCATCCTCATCCTCCCACCATCCTCATCCTCCCACCATCTCCATTCTCCCACCATCCTCATCCTCCCACCATCTCCATCCTCCCACCATCCTCATCCTCCCACCATCTCCATCCTCCCACCATCCTCATCCTCCCACCACCTCCATCCTCCCACCATCCTCATCCTCCCACCATCCTCATCCTCCCACCATCTCCATCCTCCCACCATCCTCATCCTCCCACCATCTCCATCCTCCCACCATCCTCATCCTCCTACCATCTCCATCCTCCCACCATCTCCATCCTCCCACCATCTCCATCCTCCCACCATCTCCATCCTCCCACCATCTTCATCCTCCCACCATCTCCATCCTCCCACTATCTCCATCCTCCCACCATCTTCATCCTCCCACCATCTCCATCCTCCCACCATCTCCATCCTCCCACCATCTCCATCCTCCCACCATCTCCATCTTCCCACCATCTCCATCTTCCCACCATCTCCATCCTTCCACCATCTCCATCCTCTCACCATCTCCATCCTCCCACCATCTCCATCCTCCCACCATCTCCATCTTCCCGCCATCTTCATCCTCCCACCATCTCCATTCTCCCACCATCTCCATCCTCCCGCCATCTTCATCCTCCCACCATCTCCATCTTCCCACCATCTCCATCCTCCCACCATCTCCATCCTCCCACCATCTCTATCCTCTCACCATCTTCATCCTCCCACCATCTCCATCCTCCCGCTATCTCTATCCTCTCACCATCTCCATCCTCCCACCATCTCCATCCTCCCACCATCTCCATCCTCTCACCATCTCCATCCTCCCGCCATCTTTATCCTCCCACCATCTCCATCCTCCTACCATCTCCATCCTCCCACCATCTCCATCCTCCCACCATCTTCATCCTCCCACCATCTCCATCCTCCCGCTATCTCTATCCTCTCACCATCTCCATCCTCCCACCATCTCCATCCTCCCACCATCTCCATCCTCTCACCATCTTCATCCTCCCACCATCTCCATCCTCCCGCTATCTCTATCCTCTCACCATCTCCATCCTCCCACCATCTCCATCCTCCCACCATCTCCATCCTCTCACCATCTCCATCCTCCCGCCATCTTTATCCTCCCACCATCTCCATCCTCCTACCATCTCCATCCTCCCACCATCTCCATGCTCCCACCATCTTCATCCTCCCACCATCTCCATGCTCCCACCATCTTCATTCTCCCACCATCTTCATTCTCCCACCATCTCCATCCTCCCACCATCTCCATGCTCCCACCATCTTCATCCTCCCACCATCTCCATGCTCCCACCATCTTCATTCTCCCACCATCTCCATCCTCCCACCATCTCCATCCTCCCACCATCTCCATCCTCCCACCATCCTCATCCTCCCACCATCTCCATCCTCCCACCATCTTCATTCTCCCACCATCTCCATCCTCCCACCATCTCCATCCTCCCACCATCTTCATTCTCCCACCATCTTATTTTCAAATTTGAGATTTTTTCTTTTTTTTTAACATTCAAAAAATTCTTTTTTTTTTGTTTTTATTTCAACTTTATTATTATCATTATTATTTTCATTTATTATTATTATTATTTTTTGTTACTTTCATTATTTTTGTTTCAGTTCTTCACAATCACCACCACAGTGCACCGAAAGGACGGAGAGGGATCGCCTCTTGATGTTCATCGACAAACTGGTTCTCAACAAGGTTCCTTCACGTCATCATCCTCCTCATCTGCTTCATCATCATCATCATCATCATCATCATCATCATCATCATCATCATCCTCCTCATCTGCTTCATCATCATCATCATCATTATCATCATCAGCCTCATCATCATCATCATGCTCATCATCATCATCATCATCATCATCATCATCATCATCATCATCATCATCATCACCATCATTACCACCACCATCATCATCATCATCATCATCATCATCATCATCATCATCATCATCATCATCATCGTCATTATTATTATCATCTTCATCATCATCATTATCATCACCACCATCATCATCTTCTTCATCATCATCATCATCATCATCATCATCATCATCATCATCATCATCATCATCATCATCTCAACATCATCATCATTTTCACTTCAACAACATTATCATCATCGTCATCTCATTCATATCTTCCATCTTCATAATTTAAATTTTGTTAAACCAACCACCACTACTACCACCACCACAGCCATTGCCGCTACCACCACCACAACTACCACAATCACCACCGCTACTGTCACCACAACCACCGCCACCACCGCCACTACCACAGGAGAACGCCAGAGAGTTGATAGAGGGGGGAGGGGTGAAGGCGTTGGTGGACTTGTTGACCTTGGCTCACCTGCACGTCAACCGAGCCGTGGTCCCCTTGCAGGTTCTTGTGTGATGGTGTTTGTTGTTGTTTGTGGTGTTTTTTGTTGTGTGATGGTGTTTGTTGTTGTTTGTGGTGATCGTTGTTGTTGGTGGTGTTTGTTGTTGTTGATTTTTTGGGTTTTGTTGTTGGTGGTTTTAAGTTGTTGTTGGGTTTTGTTGTTGGTGGTATTGTTTTTGTTGGTTGTGGTAGTCATGACGTTGAATATGGAACTTTAACAAGTATTCACCCGCGCCAACCAATAACATACCATCATGAACACCCTTAAATTATATCACCACTACCACTACACAGCCAACTCCACCATCAACTCCACCATCAACTCCACCATCAACTCCACCATCAACTCCACCATCAACTCCACCATCAACTCCACCATCAACTCCACCATCAACTCCACCATCAACTCCACCATCAACTCCACCATCAACTCCACCATCAACTCCACCATCAATTCCACCATCAACTCCACCATCAACTCCACCAACAACTCCACCATCAACTCCACCATCAACTCCACCATCAACTCCACCATCAACTTCCCCATCAACTCCACCATCAACTCCACCATCAACTCCACCAAACTCCACCATCACTCAACTCCACCATCAACTCCAACATCAACTCCACCAACAATTCCACCATCAACTCCACCATCAACTCCACCATCAACTCCACCATCAACTCCACTAACAACTCCACCATCAACTCCACCAACAATTCCACCATCAACTCCACATCAACTCCACCATCAACTCCACCATCAACTCCACCATCAACTCCACCATCAACTCCACCATCAACTCCACCATCAACTCCACCATCAACTCCACCATCAACTCCACCATCACTCCACCATCAACTCCACCATCAACTCCACCATCAACTCCACCATCAACTCCACCATCAACTCCACCATCAACTCCACCATCAACTCCACCATCAACTCCACCATCAACTCCACCAACAACTCCACCATCAACTCCACCATCAACTCCACCATCAACTCCACCATCAACTCCACCATCAACTCCACCAACAACTCCACCATCAACTCACCATCAACTCCACCAACAACTCCACCATCAACTCCACCATCAACTCCACCATCAACTTCCACCATCAACTCCACCATCAACTCCACCATCAACTCCACCATCAACTCCACCATCAACTCCACCATCAACTCCACCATCAATCCACCATCAACTCCACCATCAACTTCACCATCAATTCCACCATCAACTCCACCATCAACTCCACCATCAACTCCCCAACTCCACCGCCCACAGTCGAATGTGATAGAGGCCTCTCAGGAGCAGCAGCGGGAGCAGAGGGTGGGAAGGAGTGGTATTACAGCAATGCAGACAAGGATCGACTGGGTCCCTTCAGAGTTGTAGAGGTTCGTCCAGCGCTATGCGAGGCTTAACTGAAGAGATTTGTACCTTTTTTATTATTGTTTTATTCGACGATAAAGAATATAATATGTTTTTTATAATAGCGTTATCACCACAACGAAATCGAACTCTAAAAAATATGTTACGCGTCCTATCGTTCTAGAATGTTCCAGCCTTCATATACCGGCTCTAGCAGCCGTCTGCTCCTAATTAATTATGAGGCGTTCAACTCATATTTTATTAGAAATTTGCGAATTATTGTATTTTGTTATTGACAACCTTTATACTATTTTCTTTAATAATTCTTATTGAAAGTTATTTCAATTCTTTTTAATTTATTAATTTTTAATTGTTTTGCACTTTTGACCGCTACAAAACTTTTGTTTGCTATACACGAATGGTTTCTTCAAAAGGTTGAACAGCACCGTGATGATGTTTGTATCACCATAGTATTGTTTTACCTTTCACATGTGGCCTCGAAACTTTACGGGGTTAATGCCTCTATAATAATACTCGTGTTTGTATTGTATTGTATTGTACTTAAACAACCAACCACGTCCACGTCACAGCTGAAAGAACTCTACAAGGAGGAGTCGATCAATGCAAAGACTCGATGCTGGGCTCAGGGCATGGAGGGGTGGCGGTGTGTGGCCCAGGTGGCTCAACTTAAGTGGTCCTTGGTGGCCACTGGCACGCCACTGCTGCACGAAAGTGCTCTAGCTTCACTCATCCTTGACCTCCTCATCAACCTCTGTCGCTTCTACCCCAGCAGGTGGTGGTGTGATTGTGTTCAAAGAGTTCTGTGGTTTGAAGCCTTCTCGAATGTGCGATGAATGGTCGTGTATAACATTGAAGCAGTAAAGTCAACTGTTCCAACGGTGCTCAGTTCAAGAGCTAGAACCACCTCAAAACCATCATCATCATCATCATCATCATCATCATCATCATCATCATCATCATCATCATAATCATCAGCATCATCATCATCATCATCATCATCATCATCATCATCATAATCATCAGCATCATCATCATCATCATCATCATCATCATCATCATCATCATCATCATCGTCATCACCTAGCCTACTCCAATCAAAACATTTATATAGCGCTGTGTACATACTGCTCAAAGGCGCACTTACACCACCATCACTACTGAAACCACCACCACCATCTCCACAGGGACGCAGACGACTCGGTGATCAGGCCTCTTCCCCGCATCAAGAGGCACCTCTCTGAGCCCTCCTGTCTGCCTCACCTTGTCCAGGTGCCTCCGATGCTCCATCTCTCTTCTTTTCATCTCTTCCCTTTATAATACTTCTTACCATCTCATTTTTTCTACTTTTTTTTCTTTTTCCTCCTATCTATCCTCCTCCTTCCATCATCCTTTCCTCCTTTTATCATTTCAACTTTCTATCACCTCAACCTTCTAATTAACCTTTAATCAATCGATCACTCCAATGACTGTAATTATATAATTTCTATAAAATCTTAACTTCCAACCTCCACCCCATTTCCATGCCAACCTCCACAGTTGTTGGTGACATTTGACCCTTCACTGGTGGAACGGGTGGCTACGCTGTTGTGTCTGGTGATGGACCAGAACCCTTTGTCGAACAGACTCTACCAAACCGGTGTCTTCTTTTTCATCCTCATGTACACGGGTTAGTTGGTAGTGGGTGGTGGGTTGTTGAGTGGTGGAGTGTTGGGTGGTGGATTGTTGAGTGGTGGAGTGTTGGGTGGTGGGTTGTTGGGTGGTGGATTGTTGGGTGGTGGGTTGCTGGGTGGTGGATTGTTGGGTGGTGGGTTGTTGGGTGGTGGGTTGTTGGGTGGTGGATTGTTGGGTGGTGGATTATTGGGTGGTGGGTTGTTGGGTGGTGGATCGTTGGGTGGTGGGTTGTTAAGTGGTGGGTTGTTGGGTGGTTGGTTGTTGGGCGGTGGGTTGTTGGGTGGTGGATTGTTGAGTGGTGGGTTGTTGAGTGGTGGATTGTTGGGTGGTGGGTTGTTGGGTGGGGGGCTGTTGGGTGGTGGGTTGTTGGGTGGTGGGCTGTTGGGTGGTGGGTTGTTGGGTGGTGGGCTGTTGGGTGGTGGGTTGTTTGGTGGGTAGTGGAGTGTTGAGTGGTGGGTTGTTGGGTGGTGGGTTGTTGGGTGGTAGGTTGTTTGGTGGGTGGTGGATTGTTGGATGGTGGGTTGTTGGGTGGTGGGTTGTTGGGTGGTAGGTTGTTTGGTGGGTGGTGGAGTGTTGAGTGGTGGGTTGTTTGGTGGGTGGTGGGTATTTGGGTGGTGGGTTGTTGGGTGGTGGGTTGTTGGATGGTGGGTTGTTGGTGGTTGGTTGTTGGGTGGTGGGCTGTTGGTGGTTGGTTGGTTGTTACTGGTGAATGCTTGGCTGTGGTGATGATCAGATGGCGAGTTGTGGAGAGTGTCTTCAAGCGGCTACCCAACAGGTTCCAACATCTTGCCCATTGCTCGCTTCCTCAAGTCCACCCACCTCAAGCAGTCTTTCAGAGCTGAAGAGGTTGTCTTAGCTTCTTTGCTCCGCTGTTGCGTTGTTACAATCTTTCTTTCGTCCATTCATAGTTTTTTCTTAACTTTCAAACCACTGAACAAGGCCCACGTGTTATTAAATAAAAGTTTTCAGGTTTAGCTTCCTCTCTTTCAAATTATTCTCAAAATCGATGTCTTCTCTGTCATTTCATTTCTTTTTCCACTTCTTCCTCGTAGAAGAGTTCGGAGCTGATGGTTCGGAGCATTCTGGGCCACCTGCTTCCAGACGCCATGGTGTGTTACCTAGAGAACCACGAGGTGGAAAGGTTTGCTGAGATCTTCCTCGGCGAGTTTGATACGCCTGAGGCCATCTGGAGTGGCGAGATGAGGTGCTGTGGGGGAGTTGTGGTTCTGGGGAGGTTTGCTTGTGGGTCTGAAGGGCTAAGTCGACTGTTTTTTAAAATTTATTAAAAAGTACTACAAACGCATTCCATCTAATCACTCTCTCATCTTCCTACTCATTCATCACAATCCACTCACCACCCATCCATGACAACCCACAAGCCCTATCACCACGCGCAGACGTCTGATGATAGAAAAGATAGCAGCTCACGTGGGCGACTTCACACCACGCCTACTCAGCAACACCAAGGCGCTTTACCAGTACTGTCCCATGCCTGTGATCACATACCCCGCTCTGCAGCAGGAGCTCTTCTGCCACATCTTTTACCTGCGCCACCTCTGTGATACTTCTCGCTTCCCTGACTGGCCTATCAAGGATCCGGTGCGTGTGTTTGCTGGTGCTGGTGTTGGCTTTGGAGTTTTTATGCAGTTTACGTTACTTTTTGACTTGACTTTGATGCTTTTATGATTAATACCATGCCTTTTAACACTTTCATCATTGACACCACCAAAGTTGGCGTCAACACCACCACCATCAACACCACCATTAACACCACCACCATTAACACCACCACTATCAACACCATCACCATCAACACCACCTCCATCAACACCACCACCATCAACACCACCATTAACACCACCACAATTAACACCACCATCATCAACACCACCACCATCAACACCACCACCTCCATTAACACCACCACCATTAACACCACCATCATCAACACTATCACTTCAAGATCGTTTTGCTGAAACGGATCCTGAGCGCGTGGAGGGACGAGGTTGACAAGAAGCCTTCGTGTATGTCTGTGGAAGAGGCCTATGCCACTCTCGAGCTGGATGTCGATTGGTGGGTGGTGTAGGATGAGTGGTGTGGGATAGGTGGTGTGGGATAGATGGTGTAGGATGGGTGGTGAAAGAGTGGTGTAGGATTGGTGGTGTTGGATGGGTGATGTAGGGTGGATGGTCACCGACATACTCATATAATACTTGGCATTGAGTTACACCAAAAAAACTACACACCCTCCGATCACACCACATCACACACTCTACCGAACACCACACCACACACTCTACCAAACGCCACACCACACACCCTACCAAACACCACACCACACACCCTCCAATCACACCACATCACACACTCTACCAAACACCACAGCACACACTACCAAACACCACACCACAGCACACACTACCAAACACCACACCACACACCCTACCAAACACCACACCACACACCCTACCAAACACTACTCTACAGCGACGAGTCGCAGGTGCGGAGGGCGTACAGGAGGCTGGTGCTCAAGTACCACCCTGACAAGAACCCCAATGGCAGGGTTAGGATCCCCCCTTGTTTATTAGGCCGTGCCCGTTGCTATTGTTACTTGTATCTCTTCAGCTCTTGTCGATTCAACCAGTACATTGTAGCTTAGGCTATTATCTTCTTTTTCAAGGGCTAAAGATCCAGCTTTTACTAATTAAACTTACTTTTGGTTGTATGTTAGTTTTTTTCATTGTCAAATAAAGCATACTGAGATAATGGCCTCTTCTTTACTTTTGTTAGTTTCAAAACTTTTCGTCGTCTACTCCTTCACTAATGAACCCTTGTCCTCCTCAGGAGTTGTTCGAGGCAGTGAACACGGCCTATGAATTCTTGTGCACCAGGTGCCTGCATCCTCTCTCACTCTTCGGCAAAATCTAATTCTTTTGCTCCTTTTTTTTCATTTCAGACTTATACAATTTTTAATTTTTTTAAATAATAATTTCACCTCTACCACAGAGCCACTCTACAGCAAGGACCCAACCCAGAGAACATCATTCTGATTCTCAAGGCGCAGTGCATCCTCTTCAGTCGTTTCAAGTCAGGTTGTTGGTGGGCTTTTAGGACTGACACACACACGCACACACACACACACACACACACACACACACACACACACACACACACACACACACACACACACACACACACACACACACACACACACAGACCTTGAGGCATACAAGTACGCAGGTTACCCAATGTTGATGAAGACCATCACCTTGGAAACACAAGACCAAGCCCTCTTCTCCAAGCAATCCTGCCTGCTGGTTTGATTTCATGAGATTTTTTTCAAAATAACTTGGAAAAATGATATTATTGTCAAATAAATATCATGGTAACAGTACTAATAAAATTACTTACGTTTTTTTGTTCCACTCATATTATTCCATTGTTTTTCAATATTTATACTTTTCTTGTTTTTTATAATATTTAATTTTTTTTTTTGCTCACTTTTTGTTTTTATTTTCAAAATGGTTATTTTCATTTTCAACCACCAGGTGCCCGCCTCAGACCTGGCCTACCATGTCTTGAACTGTTCAGCGCTGAACGCTGAAGAGATGAGGAGAGAGGGTGGCATACAGGTAAGGCTTTGTATGCTTGGTTGTCTCGTTGTGTGTATGTGTGTATGTATGTTTGTTAGTTTTTATGGGTTTCTGTATGGTTTTTAGTTTTTATAGGTTTATGTATGTTTGTTAGTTTTCATGGATTTATGTATGTTTGTTTGTATGTTCATGTGTATGTCTGGGTTTTTCATTCTTAGAATATTTCATAACTTTTCTAAATTGGTTTTATTCAATCATCCAACCATCCACGCACAGATCCTGTATGACGCGTTCAACAGGTGCGCTGCTGTTCTCAACAACTCTTCCACTCAACAGGACGTGTCTGTGCAGGTTGCAGCGCTTGGATGTGTTTGTATGCCTGCTTGGATGTGTTTTTATGCGTGCTTGGATGCGTTTGTATGCCTGCTTGTATGTGTTTGTATGTCTGCTTGTATGTGTTTTTATGCCTGCTTGTTTGTATTTTCACGTCTGTTACTACTACAACTACCACTACTACCCTTATCATCACCTATACCACCACCATTATCACCAAAACTACAACCAACAAAACCACCACCACCACCATCATCATCACCTTTTGCATCATCACCATCACCACTACCACCATCATCATCATCACCACCATCATCATCATCATCATTATTATCACCACCACTCCCATCATCATCAT
>OX387247.1:1203735-1246235 GCA_947562095.1 Branchellion lobata | reverse complement strand
CCCCCCCCCCCCCCCCTTCTTACCAGGGGTCCTCATCTACCTCTTGGACCTGTTCAGCAACAGCAGCGTCACAGAGGTGCGCAGAGAGGCGGGCCTTTTGATGGGCAGAATGATGGCCGACAAACTGGTCGGTCCCAAGATCAGACTGATCCTTGCCAAGTGACCCCATTTGGACTCATTCTGTTTATATGATCGTTCATTAAAAAATGTTTTTTAATATCATTACAGTGTTTATTTTCAATTTTATATTGATGCTTGTTGTTGTTATTGTTTCGTGATTATAAAGTAGATTAAATTTCGTTATAACTTCTTTCTTTCTTTCGTTTTTCCAGATTCCTTCCATCCATCTTCATGGACGCCATGAAGGATGACTCGGAAGCTGCTGTCATCCTCTTCGAAGGTCTGTCTAATCATCATTTATCTCTCCATCCATCAGTCTACTCATCTATCCATCCATCTATCTACTCATCTATCCATCCATCAATCTACTCATCTATCCATCCATCAATCTACTCATCTATTCATCCATCTATCTAATCATCTATCCATCCATCAATTTACTCATATATCCATCCATCTATCTAATCATCTATCCATCCATCAATCTACTCGTCTATCCATCCATCCACTTACTTATTCACCCGTTTGTCCACCCATCCACAGGTACTCACGAGAATCCAGAGTTGATATGGACTGACGACGTGAGGAGGATGGTGAGTGAAAGGATTTCCAACATGAAAAATGAGTAAGGGATGTGGTGTGGTGTGGTGTGGTGTGGTGTGGTGTGGTGTGGTGTGGTGTGGTGTGGTATGGTGTGGTGTGGTGTGGTGTGGTGTGGTGTGGTGTGGTGTGGTGTGGTGTGGTGTGGTATGGTGTGGTGTGGTGTGGTGTGGTGTGGTGTGGTGTGGTGGGGTGTGGTGTGGTGTGGTGTGGTGTGGTGTGGTGTGGTGTGATGTGGTGTGGTGTGGTGTGGTGTGGTGTGGTGTGATGTGGTGTGGTGTGGTGTGGTGTGGTGTTGTGTGGTGTGGTGTGGTGTGGTGTGGTGTGGTGTGGTGTGGTGTGGTGTGATGTGGTGTGGTGTGGTGTGGTGTGGTGTGATGTGGTGTGGTGTGGTGTGATGTGGTGTGGTGTGGTGTGGTGTGATGTGGTGTGGTGTGGTGTGGTGTGGTGTGGTGTGGTGGGGTGTGATGTGGTGTGGTGTGGTGTGGTGTGGTGTGGTGTGGTGTGGTTTGGCGTGATGTGGTGTGATGTGGTGTGGTTTGGTGTGGTTTGGTGTGGTGTGGTGTGGTGTGGTGTGGTGTGGTGTGGTGTGGTGTGGTGTGGTGTGGTGTGGTGTGGTGTGGTTTGGCGTGATGTGGTGTCATGTGGTGTGGTTTGGCGTGATGTGGTGTGGTTTGGCGTGATTTGGTGTGATGTGGTGTGGTGTGGTGTGGTGTGTTGTTGTGTGGTGTGGTGTGGTGTGGTGTGGTGTGGTGTGGTGTGGTGTGGTGTGGCGTGGTGTGGTGTGGTGTGGTGTTGTGTGGTGTAGTGTGGTTTGGCGTGATGTGGTGTGATGGGGTGTGGTGTGGTGTGGTGTGGTGTGGTGTGGTGGGGTATGGTGGGGTGTGGTGGGGTGTGGTGTGATGTTGTGTGGTGTGATGTGGTGTGGTGTGGTATGGTGTGGTATAGTGTGGTTTGGTTTGGTGTGGTGTGTTGTGGTGTGGTGTGGTGTGGTGTGGCATGGTGTGATGTAGGGTGGTGTAGTGTGGCGTGGTGTGGTGTGATGTGGTGTGGGGTAGTGGGGTGTGGTTTGGTGTGGTGGTGTAGTGTGGTGTGGTTTGGCATGGTTTGGTGAGTTGTGATGTGGTATGGTGTGGCGTGGTGTGGTGTGGTGTGGTATGGTGTGGCCTGGTGTGGTTTGTTTAGTGGTGTACTTTAATGTGATGTGGAGGAGGTGAGTGTGGTGACAAAGTTAATTCTGACAACCAAAATAATTAAAGCTTGTGAAAAACTGTTTGAAACTCTATAAGACCTGAAGCACAAGAAAAACTACCACCACCAGCAACACCACAAAACACCACCCCTACCACCACACCAGCCACTACAATGAACAGCGTAAAGACGCGACCACCAAGTGGGTAGTGGACGAGACTAAAGCGCCTCTGTACAGTGACACCAGTGGCTCTGATGAGGTGGCGGTGGGTGGCGTTTACTTGCGACTGTTCATTCAAAACCCTGGCTGGCTAGTGCAGCGACCCAAGGAGTTTATGGTGGAGCTGTTTGAACGCTGGACACAACTGTCTACTAGTCAAAATGTGCATGTGAGTGATAGTGGTGTGGGTGGGTGGAGGGTAGAGGTGGGTGGGTGGAGGGTAGAGGTGGGTGGGTGGAGGGTAGAGGTGGGTGGGTGGAGGGTAGAGGTGGGTGGACGGAGGGTAGAGGTGGATGGATGGAGGGTAGAGGTGGGTAGGTGGATGGTAGAGGTTGGTGGGTGGAAGGTAGAGGTGGATGGATGGAGGGTAGAGGTGGGTGGATGGTAGAGGTGCTTTTGTGAGAAGATTAATGTGAAAGTTTGGTTCTAGGAGAGGATTTTGGGTGGATGAAAGATATAATTATATGGAAGAATCTAATAGGGTGGTTGTGGAAGGGGTTACAAGGAAGGTTTAAGAGGACTGTGCACCTAGCATGCTCCATCCGCCACCAGGGGGACAGCCTGGAGCTGGTGTCGTGCAGCCTCATTTGCCTTCTCAAGCAACAAACATCCTTCCTCGACCAAGTGAGATCATACGTCAATGGACGAAGAAGGAGCTACAGGAATTGTAGAAAATTTTCATTATATTGGATAATATAAGTAATAATAGAATAATTTAGTATATAATTCATAAAATAATAGAAAGCACCGATTGTTATCAACTTGTGCCAAGCATAAGTAACAGAAGATCATTTTCTATGACATACGATTGTGAATACACATTAAAATACTTGAAAGGGAATTAATTATTAATTATTAATTATTCAATTGGTTAAGTTCTGGGGGCAATTCTTGACTGCTACATACTCAATAGTTCCAAGATACATATTTTTTCATCTGAACCACCGCTACAACTTCCAGCGACTCTTCCACCTCAGGTTCCTCAGTTGGGTCACATTCCTCATTTGTTCGGAGCCTTGTCCTCCTCCCACCCTGCCATCTCCACCACCGCCCTCAAAATCATCCTGCAGCTAGCTGACAGTGCCGTGAGTGACGTTTCAATTTGCCTTTTTGTTCGAAAGTTGTAGCGAAACATTATCTTTCAACTTCTCCGAAACTTCATGAGTTTTGAGTGGCCTCGAAACTCTACGGGGTTAATGCCACTATAATAATATTCGTGTTTGTATTGTATTTTATTTTATTGTATTGTATTGTATTGTATTCATGAGCTTCATCTAAAGTTTAATCTTGTTCCGGAATTTTTCAACAACTTCACAAAAGCAACACTCAACAACATCACCCTTCACTACCACACCACACCACCCATCACACGACTAGGTGTGCGTGAGGAGCATGGGACAGACGGAGAGCATAGGAGGTTTGAAGGACCTGATGGCCAGGCAGCCCGAGGTACTGGAGGTGGCCTCAGAGACCCTCATGAAGATGACTGCCGTGCAGAATGAGGACATTGTCGACCAGGTGCTCACAATATCACCTATGATAACTCTTATAATACCACTCATAATACCACTCATAATACCACTTATAATACCACTCATAATACCACTCATAGTACCACTCATAATACCACTCATAATACCACTCGTAATACCACTTATAATACCACTTATAATACCACTTATAATACCACTTATAATACCACTTATAATACCACTCATAATACCACTCATAATACCACTCGTAATACCACTTATAATACCACCTCTGGTTCATTCCACAGTACAACTCACAATGAAACCTTCAATGAAATTTATAACTATTTTGTAAAAAGCACTTGTGGCTTTGAAACTTTATTAATAATTAAAAAAAATTTTTATTCTCAAGTCTGCGCTTGTAACATAATGTCTGTGCCTATACCATAAGGCCTGTGCCTGTAGCATAATGGTTAGCAAGCCCGCTCTTAAAACGTGGAGCTCAGAGTTCGATTCCCGGCTAAGCTCAGGTTTGAGGGGTAAATCACGTTAAGAACAGATGCCGTATTGGAATGGTCTAGTCACCTAGTTGCGCCTCAGTTGTTTGCCTTGGCGCTTTAAAAGGAATTTATTATTATTGTTTATTATTTCTATACATATACTTAAGCTCAGACTATAGAAAGGCTTCACAAGCGACCTTTATAATGCTTCTAACGTTTCTGAATTTCCTCACTTCCCACTCTGCCTACTTGAGAACCCTTAAATTTCCCGATATCTTCAGTCACAGATCCACGACTGTTCCTTCACCTTCCAATCATCACCCATTGCTCCACCTCTGCAGGCCATGAAGCATGACTTAGTGGCCTTCTTGTTGGACTTGTTGGCAGCGCCTGCACCGCCCCTGGCCTCGTCTGTGAGGGCCCAGCTGGTGAAGTGTCTGAAGGCACTGGTGCTGAGTGCCAGGCACGGAGTGGCCATCTCAGAGCAACTGGACAGGAGCAGGGTGTGGGGGGAGTACAGCTCCCAGAAGCACGATCTCTTCCTGCAGGACAGACCTGCCACCGGATACCTCACTGGTTGGTGTTGTGGGTGTGTGTGTGTGTGTGTGTGTGTGTGTGTGTGTGTGTGTGTGTGTGTGTGTGTGTGTGTGGGGGGGGGGGGGAGGGGGGGGAAGGGGAAGGGGGGGAGCAGTTAAGATTGCTTTTTTTTTCTTGCTTATTAATTTTTCTTTTTTGAAGAAAACTATCAGCATTCGTTCACAATCCTTGCGACACTCCTCCACAGCGGGAACAGGAGTAGCAGGCTACCTGACCGCAGCCACCCCCACCACCCTGCCCTCTAATCCTCCGCCCATGCCCTGACCCTTACGATTGTCACTTTTACAATCAACCACCCAAGTAGCATCACCACATCTTAATTTGTATTCTGTCAACGGTTGGTCTAAGTCGGTATTCATGAAAGTTTGACAAAGTACATTGCGTCATTATTAATAGCAACCAATCAAATCTTCCATTATTACTTCCATATTCACTTTTCGTCCAATGGCGTGCGAGAAGTCACTAAATGATCTATATTACTTATATTTCCTTTTTCTTCTTTTCCATATTCGTCAAAAATTGATGCATCAGAAATGCTTTGAGTATTTTGCGCCTCGACGTTGGAGTTCGTTCATTCGAAAGAAATTTTTTTCATTTCAATTTTCTTTTCTGCATCCCATGTCCATGACTCTCCATTATTGGCTATTTGTATCTACGTAAATAAGTTAATTAATTCGTATTTATTCATAAAAATCAATTAATTTCATGTATAAATATATGTATATCACGTAATATGTTAAATTTTATTATACAATTAAAGTTTTTTGTGAATTAAATTATTTTTTTCAATAAATGCAACTATTATTGTTTTCTCTTGGACGTGGATTCACGAAGATCTGGCAAGTTTGTACTTTCCAGTTGCACGAAATAAATTTAATTTTTTTTCTTATTTTTTTCTTACAGAGAGACGATTAGCTGAAATTCGAATTGAGTTTCCTAGAAAGTTTCAATAGCATTTCAACTTAGCTCGAAATTGAGTTAATCTTACAAAAAAATTAAGAAATTGGTCCAATTAGACTGTTTCGAAAGCGAAGAAAATGAAGGTCAATGAAATAAAAGCACAAAATATTTATTCTTTGGAAAAAAAAAACAAAATACAAGGAGTGTTGGTATTTTGAGCTATATTATCACCGAACGACTAGTGAAACCTTTGAGTAGTAGTGTCCAGATCGTGGAAGGCGCTTACAAGTTCCACAAAGCAGTGCGGTCATCAAGTCTCAATCAAGCCTTCGCAACACCACGATAGACTAAAGCTTTCGAGTGTATGGCAGAACTGCCAATTTAGTATAAAAAATATTTTTTTAATTGTTTTCAAAGCCAGTCCCCGCACGCTGAAAAGGACACCCTGCAAGGTGCTGCCACCGATTCATGACGGAAGAAGTTTCGAGAAGGGACTTCGTGTGGGAGGAAACCAATACACACAAAGCAATCTCCGCTGCATTAATATTCATTGCTTCATATTCACTGTCACCACCGCTCATTTAAAAGTTTTCAGTTATTTAAATTCCATGAAAAATTCTCCCTCACATTGCTTACTTTGATGGTTAATAACATGACGATGATTTTTTAAAACAGTTGTTTTTTTAATCCTTTTTCACATTCTCATCACTCTACCTCTTCACATTCTTCTTCTTTTTCAACTTCTTTCTCTTTTATTTCACATTCCTTCTCTTTTTCTCCTTCATTCACTTAGGCTTGGAACTTCTTCCATAAAAGATTCAATGGCTGGACCATTACAGCATTCGAATGTGTCTCGTGGTGCTCAAGAAGTGCATGTCGCATAAAACTTTATCACCTCCCATTCAGCCGTCACCTTCCCAGTCTCAAACATTTCACTATGCGCTCTTTTATGTTCCTGTGATAATTCTCAAAACTTTCAATTTGTCCCGATTTATCACTTTCGTCTCTTTAAATGCACTTTTCGACGTGTCCAAGACTGCTACGTGTCTGGTCTTAAACAACGTCAAAGAATCTTGTTTAAGCTCCAGACTTGAACTGCCCATCAATGTAAAATGACAGTTTTTGAATGAGTAAATGTATATCTTTTATGTTTTTGTTTGTGGATTGATCAAAAACAAATATTTTTGATGTTTACAATCATTGTATATAACGTGGTGGTTGTGACAGCACTTGTGAATCTCACTGAGATGATTCAATTAGCGTTGTTTAAATAATAACTGCACTCCTAACAAGAGGAGCCTAGAACAAAGCTTGGTCTGCGATAAATGCTTGTTATAAAAGCGTTTTATAAATGAAGTTGATTTAGCAGCATGGCAGGCTAACGTACGCATCTAATTTATTGAAGGCACCAGTACAAGGGCTTTAAGAGAACAAAATCAAAAGACCCTTTCGAATCTTTGTGAATTACTCTTTGTGAAAGCAAGGGTATTTTTTTATCACGAGAGAGTATGGAGTGGTTGTGTGATAACTTTCACTGTGGCACATACAACCTTTGTAGCATTTAAACTCGTGTGGGCGTATATAGGCATGTTTGATTCACGTGCTGTGGGGTGTATATAAAAGAAGGGGATATAATTCCACATAGAAGCCTCCCGAGCCTTGTTCTTATCACCAACAACTTCTCTGATACAAGGACGAATAAAGTGACAAGAATTTGATAACATTACTCGAAAAATTAGCAAATTAGGTGGGTGGTCCGGTGGCCATAAAGAAACATCAAAGCTTTCGAGAGAGAAGATCAGGATTGTCGGTGAGTTCGTTGAGTCTTGTAGCATGGGTATTTCTTAAAGTTTCTCTATTTCAATTACTTCAAGCGTATTTAACTTATCGCTTTCTTTGTCATATTTGGTTTGTATTAAAGAGTCTTTTAAATATGTTTTGATGTTGTAAATGTGGCCTCGAAACTCTACAGGATTGATGCCACTATAATAATATCCCTGTTTGTATTTTATTGTATTTTATATCATTGTATCGTATTGTGTTATATTGAATTGTTTTATATTGTATTGTATTATATTGTATTGTAGTGTATTGTAGTGTATTGTATTTTATTGTATTATATTGTATTTTATTGTATTGTATTGTAATGAATTGTATTGTATTGTATTGAATTGTATTGTCTTGTATTTCATTGTATTGTATTGTATTGTATTGTATTTCATTGTATTGTATTTTATTGTATTGTATTGTTTGTATTGTATTGTATTGCATTGTATTGTATTGTATTGTATTGTATTGCATTGTATTGTTTTGTATTGTATTGTATTGTATTGTACTGTATTGTATTTTATTGTATTGTATTGTATTGTATTGCATTGTATTGTATTGTATTGTATTGTATTGTATTGTATTGTATTGTATTGTATTGTATTGTATTGTATTGTATTGTATTGTATTGTATTGTATTGTATTGTATTTTATTTTATTGTATTGTATTGTAATTTTTTGTATTGTATTTTAGTTTGTTTTATTGTTTTGTCTTTTATTGTATTGTATTGTATTGTGAATGCATCGAATCGAGATAGACCAAGCGATCTAAATAGCTCCAAACGACGCCAGGCACGACACCGCTCCATACCTGTTCCCTCGCAAAACTACGGGCTGATGTTTGCAACGAATATATCTTTGATTTTATTTTTCAACCAATCCATTTCTGTTTGAATTGAATAAACTTAGCAAAATTAAATAAATTTTAGCAAAATTAAATAAACTTAGAAAAAATAAATAAACTTAGAAAAATTAATTAGTTTTTTTCTTTGTTTATTTAAATTTTATTCAACAGTTTTTATTCGTATTATCGTCATTAAGAGTGCTTTCCATAACAATTTTATGAGACAATACAATACAAACACGAATATTATTATAGCGGCATTACCCCGTAGAGTTTCGAGGCTGGTATATTTTTTCATAGTCTTCATTAGATCAAGTCCAGACATACGCTAGAAATGTTACAAAAACACGGCGAATATTTTATCATATTGATGTGAATATAATGAATTTGAAAATAAAATTTGATGAGAATACGAATCGAAAGGAACAAATCACGATAGAAAAAGTTTAAAAAAATATTAAACACAATGAAATATTAATTTAAAACAATAAACCAATTAAAAAATAGAAAAAAAAGTAATTATATTAGTGATATTTGAAGAATGAAAACTCAGCGGCAATAACTGGCATCACGTTGGCAACGCATACATAGAATTCACCTATATGCACCTACAAGTGTATTAGTGATGTTAGCCCGTCAAAGCTTCAAAACCTTTGCTCCATTTTGCTCTTAATGATAGCTTATCAGTAATTAATGAGTTTCACGAGTTCACAGCAACGAACTCTGTCATGGAAAGTCCCAATCTAATAAATCTAATCAAAACATTTTCATAGCGCTGATGAACACTGTTCAAAAGCGCTCAATAAAACTTAGTTTTTTCATTATAATATTTTTTAGTCTTCATTAGATCAAGTTCAGACATGAATATTAATTAAATAATTATATAAATTTAATTTATATTAAATATTAATTCCATCTGTTCATATAATCAACACGGTGAAGTCTTCTCCAGTTTGCAAGTCGGTCATACAAGTCTTCGTCAATGTCGCTCCTACTTCAGTGTTACCCTCAAGAACAATCATTTCCTACTTATGAATTATTTATGCTCAGAGGGCTGTGCCATATTCTGTAGATGCACTCAACCAGTGAATTTTGAAGTTTTTATAGTTTAATTATTCCTTTTTTGTTTGCCTTTCGACACTTCTCCGATGTTTCTGAAGGATCCATCATTGAAACAAAGAAAGGTCACAAAACGTTTGGTACTAAAAATGTTTTTGAGACAGTTTTTAGGATTTAATCTAATATTTTATTTATTTTTTGCCTTACGAAGATAAAGTTAGCTAGTGCAAAGGCAAATATTGTGTAATAATTTTTAAAATTGAAAAAGTCATACATTTTTTATGCCTTTCAAAGCACTGCTCTTGAACTGCCAAATATTTACCTCATTATTCGTCAAAAGTCCAACCACTGGGTGTTAAGCGCCTTGGAAATCTGCGTCAATTGCGATCATTATCTTTGCTAAAAAGTGAATTAGAAAAAAATTTACGTTTATTATATAATAAAAGGTAATGATAACTTCCAAAAGTCTAAGCGAATAAAATCAGCATGTGTGTGGCGTAAATTACCGTTCAAAAGCGCTCTCAAAGGTGATATGGTTTTTCTTTTTGAGCAATTTATCGTCTGGTATCTGGCCCACTGACTTACTCCAGTATAATCTACCAATTCACGTAGGAGTATAATCTACCAATTCACGTAGGTATTGGAATTGAAGTTCCTTATTAAGTTAAATCCAGTTTGTTAAACATGGGAATGTCAACTATAGCTTTATAAACGATCATTGAGTTTGAAAGAACAGCTGCCTAGCTAATTGGAAAGGAAAGTCTTGGTTGCAAATCTGCTCATCTTGCTCATTACTTCTTTGAAGTCTGTCCAATTAGTCATATCCTTTTGTAAACTTCATTGAGACAAATTCAGATAAACGCTAAAAATGTTAAAATTTGAGGGAAAACAGTTAACTGTGAAGAATAACAACATCAAGTTGATTTTTCGAAAGTTGACTATTGTGGGGCTTATTTGGTCGCATTGCGCGAGCGAAATCACACATTCAACGCTCTATGCAGCTCATTGAAGCTCTCCTTCATCGGTTGCCTTTGGCGCTTTCACAAAAACCTTCCGTTTTTTCATTTGCAAAAACACTTCAGCTTGATGTTCATGCGGTTGAGCATGCGCACCTGAATAACTAAATACCACACTCAAGTCTAATTGGTACAACGCTTACGAGCTTATGGAATTAATATTATGAAATATTTACGCCAAAATGACACTGAAAGGCTCAACGCGAGTGACACTTTAACAGTTCCCAGGTCGTTATGGGGTCTGTGGGTCCGAAAGGGATGGCGGTTTATTCCTTCATAAACTTATTGTGCATTTTTCCTCGTCTGATAATTATCTTTGTACGTATCAAGGAGGCGTTTGATGAGGTTATCATCTTGGATGAGCTCTATAATTCACTACCACTTCAATTTTTTGCAAACCTTCGCTTTGTCTGCAAACACGTCAAAGACTGCATTTAAGTAAAATGTGGGATAAGATTTTCGTTAGTAGTTATGAAAAGAAACAAAATAAAAATTAAAAAAATTTAAAGAAAAATAAATCGTATTTAAAAATAAATAGAGGAACCTGAAAATAGGGGAATAAGATACTTCGCTGTACTTTGGAAACCAATGCAAACTTGACACTTCCGATTGCCAACACCTCCAAGCAACGCTTGCTGACTCTAAATTCATTTTCTCGCTCCAGTAGGCATGAATGGCTTTTAAATTTAAATTGCAGTCTGTTCTAGTCAATTTAAAGTTTTCGAAGTATTCAAAACTGCCAGGGTTGGGTAAAAATGATTTTCGATTAGAATTTTGGATATAGAAAAATATTTTTTTAACATCAAATTTTATCCATTGTTATTGACTTTTCGCTTGAAAATCTGAGACGCTTTTAAAAATCAGAACTTCCATTCATAACTTTCAATTTGAAAGTTTGAAATTCTACTGGCAATGTTGACATTTTTTTATTAGAAAAACAATCTCGTAAAACTTTTTTCAACGTGTTCGAAACACACACAGCCATTCCTGACATCTTGTCAAAATGTTATTGCAACATCTTATAAGCATTTCAAAACCTTCATAATTCAGCAAGGCTTTTAAACTGAAAATCCGAAAAAAAATTTATATTAATTTTTATTGTGAGAAAGACAATGGTTGAAGTTGGTTGTGAGGATTTGCACAAGAGGTTGTCATGGCATTACATAGTAGCGACTTCTTCACGACAGCAGCAAGGAGATCCTCAAGCACGAACGAGTGGCATTGACTTGAAAGTTAATTCGAAATTTAATTTCACGATGTGAAAAAACACAATAAATTGAAAATTTCTTTTTTTCGTAAAAATAAAAGTAAAAAAAATATTTTAAATAAAATATAAAAATATGCAGCTTCAAGTATTTTTGAATTTGAAGAATAGAAAGTTTGAAATGTTCAAATACAAATTAAATAAACTTAAAAATTGTTCGGTCTTAATTAACTTTGAAGGTGTACTCTTCAAAGGTTCAGCTATGAACCCTTAATTTAAAAATCTTGAGATTGCATTAGAATATCTGTATTATGTCAAATAATTCCAAATACGAATGAGTTTTGGCAATGTGGGATTGTCTTTTAAGTTTTTTCACGTCGTCTTCAAGCAAGAAGCCTTGCTCAGTTGACGCTAATGACGACTTTAACTACAGCCAACACGCTCAATTAAGATCAGTCAGTCAAAAATTGTGTTAATACTTTGAAATAAAAAAAGTTTCGGATGAAATTATTTTAATCAAACGTGTTAGTTGTAATAATGCTTAAAGCTGGAGCTTGAAGTAGTTGGAGACGAAAAGGTCCATCAATTCTCATTCAAAAAGTCCATGTTACCGGCGATTTATGAAAAAAAAAGTTTTGTAAAGACTTCAAAAAAGGTATTGAGTCGTGTAAGTTCTAAAGTGAATAAATCAATTTTGAAAATTAAAATAAATAAAACACCACTTTAATAAAGAAGATCCATAAATGCATCCCAACTTGTTGAAATTCCATTTCATACTATTCGTCTTATTCATCACAAAACTATAAAAATTGCTTATGTCGCTCTTGGCTTGAGGATCAGCAAGCTAGGTCTTTGAAGTGCAAGATTCAGAGTTCACTTAGCGGCTAAGATAAGGTTTAATTCGTAAAAGGCGTCAATTCAATTGGAGAAGATACACCAAGCCAGTACGCAAAGCGGTCACGCAGCTGCCCAGCAGCGAGTTCTGCTAGAAGTGCCTTTGAACGATATCGTTAATGAATCGCAATACAAGAGCTTTGATGAAAGTGAATGAGCTTTAAAACACTCTGAATTCACGAAAATCATTCAAAAACGTCACATCACTCATTAGACAATTTTAAAAAGCTGGAATGAATTAAGTCGCTTGGTAGATTGATGGGTGTGATTGTATATTTGAAAGGCTTTTGGAATCAATCAAAAATGAACATTAAAGGAGTCTCTGGAAGAGTCGATGTTAATTAATTACACGAACGTAAGAAGCCTTCAACATCCGCTCTCATTAGATTAAATTAGAATCAGAATTAAAAGAACATAATAATAATAATAATAATAATAATAATAATAATAATAACAATAATAATAATATAAATAAATAAATAATAATAATACAAAAAAACTATTATAGAGGAAAAAAGATGACAAGCACCGACAAGCTCATTGAAGAAGTTGAAGACAAGAGTTTCAGATTAACACTTTGAAATAGCAAAAAAGTTTTGAAAAGTGATTGTTAAATTTTTATTATTTTTTTATAGTCTATTGAAGCAAATCCAGACAAAAGCTAGAACTGGCACAGAACGTGGTGAACAATCAAAATGAAAGAAAAAACTAAAATCAACATCAACTGAATGTCATAAAAATTGTCAAGTGTCTGTTGCAAGAGATCAAAAACTGACTATAGAATCAAATTTATGAATCTCAAAAAGTTAGAATTGAGTCATAGTTTATATTGAATGACTATTGAAGAATGTTTTGTCAAATTAACCAAAACTGAAATGTCAAAAGGTTCTAGGAAACTCAAAAGCAGAATTGTCTATTAAATCAAATAAATGAGTTTTAAAATTTGAGAATTGAATCCTATCTTAAAACCACATAAAATAACTCTTGCAGTTATTTCAAGTTATTCATCTTTTTTTTTCTTTCTCAGTCATTTCTCATATTCACAAGGAAGTTTGTCTGGAAACCACAATCCCTTGCAATGCTTTCGACACTCGCTCACTTTCTTGTTTTTTTAAGTTGGCAAACGGTGTTCTTGTTACCGATTGGTTGACAATTTTACAGCAATATCCGTCAGGATACCACAAATTTTTGCAATGCTTTTCAACACTTGTTTACTTTCTTGCTGAGTAATTTGGCAAACAGTATTTATGTAGGCGTTGGTTGACGAGTTCACTATTTCAAATGAGAAAATGGCGGATTCGGCAATCTCTTTTAAATCATTTGAAAATGTTCTCAATCAGCGAAAACTAAAATTCTAGGATGAATTAATTCATTTCTAACTAATCTTTGAAACTTTAAATATCAAATAGTTAATAAAAATAGTTTAAATAAGGAAAACTAAAGTAACAGCCATACACGCTTTCGCGAAACTGGAAAGCACTCAACTTTTTCAGAGTTTTGAAACTCAATTTTGAAATATATTCAAAAACTTAGTACTCAAAAATTAAATTACAACGTTTTCAAAAGCCAAGCTTGTTAAAAAAAAATTTAAGCATACTCTTTGCCACATCGCTTCCTTCTCTGGCGAACGTCCTAGCTGCCGCCGCCTTCAGCTTCTATTCTATTTCAATTTATTATTTGTTAGCAAAATTTCAAAATGGCGAAACGATGATGCTTTCTAAAAATAAAACTTTGTTCCAAATACTGTCGCCTTTTTGTAAGTTGAGCGTTGTTACTGTCTTTGGGTTATCGTTAATTAATCTTCCTTCGAAAGTGATTTATTGTTAGAATTAAAGTAATTTTTTGTCTATGCATCATTTTAATCTTTTTATTGCTTTTTATAAGAACGCATGGATTGCTCCTAATTGCACAGTTGTGCTCATTTTCATTTTAAAATAATTTTCTAAAACACGGAAATAGCTTTTAATAAGGCAAACTTACAATTTTTGTTCGTCATTTATCTTATTTCTTGGATCTACAAGCAAAGGATTGATGGCACGTTCAGTGCTACTTATAATTAGCAACATATCAATAATTGTTCTTAACTTCTTTTGTTATTTTTATTTGTTATGGAACATCTTCAGATTTGAATAAAAAGAGCCCACATGGACGTTAAAGGACCTAATTTGGGAGTTTGGTTCATTTATTTTTGGTTTTGAGCTATAAAAGAGACCCATGAAAGGACAATAAAGAGTAAATGGTGGTGCAGATAAGGGCGCACTAGCGTTCTTACGTAAGCACGTCGGCAATGCGCACTCTAGTGAGACGAAAGCTGAGAGCTCTTTTGAGATCAGGACCGAGTTGGAAGAAAGTGCTGTCGAGCGAGCAATGGGGGAAAAAAAGTAAAAAAATGTGACTGTCAACAATCGAAAATGAAATCTATAAAAATCAAAAGATAAAGAAGCAAAGAGACATTCGTAGATTGACTCCCAAACGCCCAGCGTTGTGTATGCTGCAAAAAACACGCGTAAATAACTAAAAATGGGCAATCGAATATTTGAAGGCTGTTGTTTGAGCTCACAAAAGCATAAAAAGCGGTATGGCACAGCTAGGCAAACAAGAGAGGACCGATGTTCGCCTGAGCACATAAATTTGCATCTATCAGCTCACAAATCATACGAACGTTTTTGCTTGGAAAAAAAGTCGACTTTTATGATCTTTGTGTTGAACTAGCTTTATCAATTTATCTATAAATTCGGCTCACCATAGACAATATATTTTTTTATATTAACGTATTGTTGTTATACAGTTAAGTAATCATTTTATGTGAATACAACAATTTTTGAAATTACTTTTAAGCGATGATTTCATCAAAGCACCTAATTATAAATTTTTTTAGTTTTTAAAATTTTTTATTTTGCAAAATAGATCCGTTCTAAGTCTTCGAAAGCAGGTTCTTACAATTATAGCTGAGCAAGTGTCATAGTACGCTTGAGTGGAACGCTTTAAAGACTTAAACAGTACTTTCGCGATTGATCAAGAAACTAAAAAGTTTTTACTTTTCAAAGAAAAGCTCAAATTATATTTAACTACAGCTGTTTTTTTATATTTTATCTTTTTATAACCTTTTCAAAGATTCGATTTCGATGTTCGTTAGTAGTGGAGGAATTTTTCTTGACTGATTCTGTCTCTGACAATTAAAAAGTTCTCTTTTGACGCGCATAAAAGGCCCGAGAAGGTTGTAATGGGAGTCGGGTGGGTGCGAAGCTTCATCTCGTCACGAACCTTTTGAAAGGTCAAGGTAGAGTTATCACAAGCTACAGAGGGCTGTCGTGTTGTTGACGCTTTGACAACACCGCAATGCCCGATCGCCGCTTGAAAACGGAATTTTTTTTAATCTTTGAAAAATTCAGTTTTATTATTTTTTTTATAAATATTTTCAAAGATTATTCATATGCTGTTTGCTGAACACAACACAATCCTTGTGAAAGAAATCTGAATGTGTGTTACTTCATCTCAGTCCCTCTTGGCCCTTCGTACAAAAAGAAAAGCATAAAAAAAATTGGAGTGGGTTCAGAAAGTGTAGGAACAAAACGAGTGCAAGAACATTTTTCCGCAATACTCCACTGAGAAGAAACTTTGATCTGGAAACACCGACAAACACTGATTTGACCAGTCAATCAGAAACGATTTGATTCAGAGTAAATATTTATTCCATAGTTATTCCACATTTACACCAATAACACAAATTCTGTTTTTTTTGGAGATATCAAATTTACGGTCGTTGATTGATTTTAGAAGGTTTGAAGTGAAGGCAAAATGAAGGCAATAAATAATACTGAATAAGTCCTCGCCAATTGAGTGTTAAGGGGTTACTTGTCAAACTTTGATGCACGCTTTTGAAATTACGAAAAAATTAAAAACTCTGAAGTAACATCTATCAATTTTTTAAAATTAAAATATTAATTTAAACTTAAGTTTTGTGTGAATTCAAATTTTGTGACAAGACCTCATCGGACAATTCACGGACAATTCATTATTTATTAAAAGGGCAGTAATGTGTGATTATTCTTTGAACAAAATCTAAAGTTGTTTTTTTTTCAATTTTAATTTAAAAAAATTGGAAACTTAGGTTCTTGAAAAACTTCAGAAGATACTTTGAATTTTTTTATTTTAAAAAATTCAATCGCAGGTGCAATTATCAAAAAGAGTGCCATTGTTCACAAAGATATGTCATGCAAACTTCGTACAACCAAATGAGGCGTGAAGGAAAGTCATTATAAACTTTGAGATAACAGAAATTGTCCACCCTGAAAGATCCCATGTACTAGACAGTTAAGCGGTCATTCTTCACTCGTCGTGATAAGTGACTTGAAACAATCATTCTATTCTAAATTTTCCCATGTTCATGTTTTGATTATGTAGTCAATTTTGCTCATTATTATTATTATTATTATTATTATTATTGTTATTATTATTATTATTATTATTATTATTATTATTATTATTATTATTATTATTATTATTATTATTATTATTATTATTATTATTATTATTATTATTATTATTATTATTATTATTATTATTATTATTATTATTATTATTATTATTATTATTATTATTATTATTATTATTATTATTATTATTATTATTATTATTATTATTATTATTATTATTATTATTATTATTATTATTATTATTATTATTATTATTATTATTATTATTATTATTATTATTATTATTATTATTATTATTATTATTATTATTATTATTATTATTATTATTTTTTTATTATTATTATTATTATTATTATTATTATTATTATTATTATTATTATTATTATTATTATTATTATTATTATTATTATTATTATTATTATTATTATTATTATTATTATTATTATTATTATTATTATTATTATTATTATTATTATTATTATTTTTATTATTATTATTTTTATTATTATTATTATTATTATTATTATTATTATTATTATTATTATTATTATTATTATTATTATTATTATAGTCTTCATTAGATCAAGTCCAGACATACGCTGGAAATGTTACACAAACACGGCAAATAGTTGAACTAAAAAAGATAACATTGATAATAACTCATAACTGTCGATCTGGACTTCTTGCAGCAACGGTTTTAGTCGGTTTGACTTTGTTTTTGAATTTTTATTTTTGTTTTTTTGTGGCATTCAAACATTCCTCAAAAGTTTTTTTCATGTGATTTTAAGCTAAAATTGATTCAAAAACTTGAAGTTCATTGTTTTGAGTTAATGGTCAAATTCACTTCTGAATTTCACCTTGGGTTTCTCATGACGTTGCAGTTTTGGTAAATTTGACTTTGCTTCTTTCTTTTTTTTGCCATTTTTGTAGGGTTTTTTGTAGCATGAAAAATTGTTCGGTAGTTATTTAATGTTAATATGAGCTATTATAGTCCCAAGATCTTTTTGTTCGATTCATTAGTTACTTTGCCCCTAATCTACACTTAGATTCCTCACAACATTACAGTTTTGGCTTCTTTTTTTTTCTTTTTTTGTTTTCTCAGTTCTGTTGGTTCACTTTTTTTTTGTAACATTTTCTGTAACATGAAACATTTCTCAATAGTTGTTTGATATACAATACAATACAATACAAAAACGAATATTATTATAGTGGCATCAACCCCATAGAGTATGATATGATTGTAAACTATTTTATACCCCCAGTATTTACTTGATTCAACTCAGACTTATTCATACTTTAAACTTTTAAGGTTTTATCAGTTTGTTTCTATTGTTTATGGTCAATTTTATCCTCATTTTACATTGACTATTCATAACCTTATGGTTTTTAGTTGAACACCTCTATGCTTGCAGCATAATGGTTGGCCTGTTCCGCTGTAAAGTGTGATCGGGTGAGCCCAGGTTTGAGTTTTAAAAGCAGCAAATCAATTAAAAAACAGATGCCGTCTTAGAGTGTCCAGTTTTCTACTAACTCACAGCCAATAAAACCGTCTCCATGGGAGCGCTTTTGAACATAATACTAAAGAGCGTGTTAAAAATGTTTTGATTAGATTAAATTCGATCATAAATTGCATTCAAAATAGGGTAAATAACAGAAATGAAGTAACATTTTGGTCGAGTGATAGAGTGAGACATTAGACACGAAGGATGGGACAAACTCTTTTGAGTGTTTTGTCATTAGTCACCTGATGGACCTCCTTGCAATTAAGAGTAATCCCCTCATTGCACATGCCTGCTACGAACCCAGAAATACGTGTTAGCAAAGCAAATGAATTCAGCAGGCATCAAGTGCGTGGATGCACCATTAATCTCGCAGGCTTTCCTCGTCTCTCCTTGTGCGCCACACATATTCAACGACAACATTTGTCACTTTTAAAAACGTCTCGACTCTCACAACCAAAAATAAATGACCACCTCATCCAAACTTTTAATTCGAATCGACATCTTTCTTCAACTTGACAGGTTAAGCTAGTACACTAAAATGAAATACAATACAAATAAGAATATTATTATAGCGAAAAAAACCCTTGAAATTTCGACGTCTTTTAAAATTATTCACTCGCATATAACTCAACTTAGTTCATAGGACGTTTAAATACACGATCATAATACTAGAACGAAGAGGTTATGGAAAGGATTTGATGAAGAAGTGGGTTTTCAGTCCGACAAAAGAATCTTTTGAACGTGAAGGTTTTACGCTTTCAAGCAGGGTTTCCACATTTTGGCTTCACTGACGCCGAACCTTTTTAGATTAAGAATCTTGCATCAAATTGATTTTTGCCATGCTTTTTGTGTGCTATAAAGCTTTCAACGCCGTTGTAACAAGCTATTCTACTTTCTAATCTAATCTAATCATTTATATAGCACCGATTCCACACTGTTGAAAAGCGCTCTGCTACGAACTGTTTAAACAATAGAGTTTTAAAAACAGTCCGTGACAAAAACAGGCGTTTGTCACGCTGCTAACCAAGGACTACTCCGAGACATTTTTAACGCACCCTTGAACACTGTGCCCAAAGACCCCCGTGGTACTTTAAAGCTGTATATTATTTTGCTGTCCAAAAAATGCAAAAGCTGCACTTTGAAAGTTATGAAAATAATTTTTTTATCAATTATTCAGCAAAGCAAGCTTATCCTTTCTTCGATTGATAAGCTTTCCCAAAAACTCACAAACGACGCATTCTAGATTAAATCTTTTAGTGCACTATTAATGATGTAATAACGTGAAATTTTGAGTGGTCGACAAATTTAATCCCATAAATAAGGTATTATTAATCTGATAACAATATTGAAACTTTTGAACAACTGTTGGTCATCTCACGCGTTCTTCCGTCTACGAGAGACAATGCTATAGCTGCAGTGGAGCTAGGGAAACTGGGCAGTAAGTACCATTGCCCACAAATGCTGTGAAGTTTCTAATGGATATTTTGAGAACCATTCAAAATTATCACCTCCAAATTACTTTTACTGCATTTTGAAGTTTAAAACCACACCAAACTATTTTTTATTCTCTTATAAACTCATTCAAAAACCCACTCTATTCATGGTCACGCGAAGCACCACACCCACCTACGCAGACACCAGCATGATGATGAAGAAGTCAGTGACACTGTTGTTGCTTTTGGTTGTGCTCACAACGATGTCAACCACAGCGGACCCAAAACTGCCTGAAGAGGAGCTGATTAGTGCTGAAGAGAAGCTGCAGTGGCAAGATTACCTGGACGCCTACGTCAAGCGCAGGTACGACTTGGGCAGACGGGACATGTACGAGAGACTGGCAGCCGCAGAGGAAGAGTCAGGCAGTGCGGTCAAAAGGCGCTACAACATCAGAGGCAGTGCCGGGCTACTCAGGAGTGACATGGGCAAACGAGCCGCTGAAATGCGGTTCGACGTTGGGAAGAGGTACTCACGTCTGCGCTCCGACATGGGTAAGCGCTCAGACGCCATGAGACGACTGGAGGACTGGGAGGAGGTTCCAAGGAGGGGCTTCGAGTGACGCTGTGTGTGGTGTGTGTGCTGTGCTGTGGTGTGAGAAGCTGCTGTGTGGCGCAAGATGCTGTGGTCTGAAGGCTTCAATTCATGGAATAACTAAATAATAATAATATGTGTGGGTGGTTTAAGTGTATGGGAACGTGTATAAAAATGTTGTATGGTGTAAGTTGTGCTAGTGGTAGCTTGTTGACGTTGATCAGAAAGTTAACTGGACAATAAAGCAACATTGCAACATAACCTGTATTTGTTAAATACACGAATCATTTCACGTACACACACACGTGAACGTGTGGTATTGAATATACATAGCTATATATCTATGTATATATAACTTTTCAATACTCATAATTGTTTTATAGATATATATAGCGGTATATATCAATTGGATAAAAGTATACATTATTGTAACATGTCGAAGTGGTTAATAAATAATGAAGTTCCAAAAAAGGATGAAAAAAAAACGTCTGCAGAATGCACGTACATGATGATGCCTCAAAACAATGTATATAAATACAACGAGTGGTACACGGCTTGACGATCAATGCCATCATAATATCCAAAGACAAAACAAGCATCGATTACAGTGTCAAATGACAACTCCGATGATTTCCACACACCGCCTGCGTGCGTATGTGGGTGGATGGTCGAAAGAATTTACAAAAGTTTCGATGATCGATTCTTAATTAATTAATTAATTAATTTATTTATTTATTTAAAAATAAAAAAAAACCGAACTATAATCTATTTGTACGTGAACGAATGAACTATGAATGGTTATTCGTTTCGCAAACTAAATGATGACTTGACGAACAAATAAGGTCGCTAGGACGATTGCCACTCCGTCGACTGCAGAGGTCCAAGCACCAATGATACACGCCATTGCACAATATCAAGATCCCTCTTCTTCATAATATCTTCCTCCTCCTTGCCCCGTCAAACCCTCCTCCTCCTCCTTGCCCCGTCAAACCCTCCTCCTCCTCTTCCTCCTCCTCCTACTCCTCTTCCTCCTCCTCTTCTTCCTTTTCCTATTGCAAACAATCAAAATGTCACCAAGCACTGCCAGCCATTGAGGCAACTTTTGCAAAGACTTAACATTCTTTTCCTCCTTTTTCTCTTTTCCCTCCTTCCCAGCCTTCATTTCTTCTTTTCATTTTTATTCTTCTTTCTTTCTTCTAATACTTCTTCACCTTCATTGCCATTCTTATCACCATATATTGCAAGCTAAGAAACTGGTGCTTCAAATGAACTTCAAAGTAGCATTAAGTTGAACATTGAGAGTGGGGAAGGTAGTGAAAGTGGTTGCAATGATGCCTTCTAGGCGACAGTTTCATTGGCGTCGTGGGAGGGGCCAACACACGTGTAGGCCTCTACAAAGAGAACAAGAAGGTACAAAAGATGAAAGAATGAAGATTGCTGAAATTTTAAAGACATTCCACAGGGCAGGAGCAACTGTGCAGCGCCTACAACGCTGCGTTCCCCTTTTTCCTTGAACTTTGCGCTCAGACATCCGCCAACACTCCTAGCTGCCCTGAGGTCCCACTGCTCATCATGCAATAAGGTAGCAACTCTCAATACACACTACCGACCTTCATACACTACCGACCTTCAACACACTACCGACCTTCATACACAACGGTAACCTTCGAAGCACAACGACCACATACAAACACAGAGAGCTAATCTTACCAACACGCTTCTAAAGTTCGTCTGATTGGCCTTGATGCAAAGAGTACATGAAATGTGTCTAGCGGGCGGATAGCCTGGTTGGTGTTGTGAAGGGTTCAAGGAGGGTGGTGGCAATAAATAAAGAGTGTTCAAGTCCCAAGGTGTGGTACGTGGTGTCCTTCGTGGTGAGTGCAAACGAACAAAAAAACGAAAAATATTCAAAACAGTACTTCAATTTTAAGAGTAATTTTGATAGAAAAAAAACAATTAAAAAAAAAAAACCGACAAAATTAGGAGGAAAAATTTACCTTGAAGAGGATATCAGTCAGCAGCATGAAAGGGAAATTTAGGAAATAATTGAAGGACTAGGCTAGTTCGGAAAGTCCTAATATCGTTAAAAATCAACTTTGTAAATTGCAACCATATGTGTGGATGTGTGTGTGTGTGTGTGTGTGTGTGTGTGTGTGTGTGTGTGTGTGTGTGTGTGTGTGTGTGTGTGTGTGTGTGTGTGTGTGTGTGTGTGTGTGGGTGCGTACATATTGCGGTTTTGAGTACGAAGTATTTATAGGCATGTGTATAAGGTTTTACGCAAGGTCTTTTGATCGATCAAATCAATGGTGTATAGATGAGTCCCACTAGTTCATTAATACGACGCGCACCGTAACAATAAAAAAATAAATAAATAAAAAAAAAAAACATCAAAGTTTTCGACGAAAGGTGGATGATGTACATGTCAAAAAACTCGAAATACAAAAATATACAACTAAAATACCATAGAAAAATTATTTTAAAAAATAATGAAAAAATATTTTTGATATAAAAATCTAAAAATAGTTATTGAATGACGTATTTCGAATATTTGTAACAAATAGTTATTTGGAAGTATTAAAATACGTATTCAGTTAAATTAAAAAAAATAATAATAAATATAACAATAATAATAATAACAACAATAAAGGGTTTATAAAAAAATACATATAAAAGATCCGAAAATTGTTTACAAATTGTTTACAAAGCTGACGGCAGCTAAGCTGGGAGGTGTTTGTTTTGCAACAATGGCACTGACGTAAACATCATTCATAAACAAAACTTCGATCGAAAATATTTATATGGCAAAAATGACGCAACAAACGGCCACGTGGTCACAAAAATTAAAGACGTACACAAGATAACAAGGATGATAATACCAAAATATAAATATACTGTAATATCGTAAAAATGGGCAATTGAAATATTGTTGTGATGAAAAAAAGATACAACAACGACAAACATCAAAAATAACAACGACAAACATCAAAAATAACAAAAACAACAACGACAACAAAAACAACGGCAAACAACAACAATAACCAAAACAACAACGGCAATAACAGCAACGGCGAACAACAACAACAACAACAACAACAACAACAACAAGCGTGATAGGCAGGGTTGGATATGGTTGAGAAGTTGTGAAATGTGTCTTAAGACACCTCAACGACGTCTCTTCGCTTCCACGTGGTGCACGTGCTTAACGAACTCCACGTGTCCGCGTGTTGTTGCACGTGTTCTGCACGCGTTGCACGCATGACTTGGTGTGTATTACGATATCTGATGTTTATCATAAAACCAACAAATTTCACCAAAAAAACAAATAATCGAAAGAAAATAAGAAAGAATACAAGAAAACAAATAACAAAAATAATAAAAATAAGTTAAAAAATAAATAACGAATAACAAGAAATGTTGAGAACGGATTACCATAGAGCAACTCGAAGATCTAGAGGAACAGAATGAAGAGGTTGAATGTACAGAGGGGAGGATAGACAGGCAGGCAGACAGGCAGACAAACAAGCAAACAAGCAGACAAACAAGCAGACAAACAAGCAGACAAACAAGCAGACAAACAAGCAGACAAACAAGCAGACAAACAAGCAGACAAACAAGCAGACAAGCAGACTGGCAGACAAAAAACAAAACGCAAAAAATGAATGTGGACAACTGAATGAGAATAAAGACACGAAAAACGAAACTGAACAACCATAAAAAACATTCCTAGTTCACACACGCACACGCACACGTACACAAACACACACACACACACACACACACACACACACACACACACACACACACACACACACACACACACACACACACACACACACACACACACACACACACACACAAACACACACACACACACACACACACACACACACACACACACACACACACACACACACACACACACACACACACACACACACACACACACACACACACACACACACACACACACACACACACACACACACACACACACACACACACACACACACACAAACACACACACACACACACACACACACACACACACACACACACACACACACACACACACACACACACACACACACACACACACACACACACACACACACACACACACACACACACACACACACACACACACACACACACACACACACACACACACACACACACACACACACACACACACACACACACACACACACACACACACACACACACACACACACACACACACACACACACACACACACACACACACACACACACACACACACACACACACACACACACACACACACACACACACACACACACACACACACACACACACACACACACACACACACACACACACACACACACACACACACACACACACACACACACACACACACACACACACACACACACACACACACACACACACACACACACACACACACACACACACACACACACACACACACACACACACACACACACACACACACACACACACACACACACACACACACACACACACACACACACAAATTCAGGAAGAGGTCCAACGAAGGTACTCTGCATGTGAGAGACGCATGGTGGCAGTATGTTCCTGCAGGCAAGGCCAGAATGGTGCTGTAGGAACGAAATGGGAAAATTAACGAATTTATAATTAAATCTGATCATAATTTGAAATAAAAATACTAATAATATTTAAATATGAATTCATTTGATTGAAACTTAATAAAACTTATGAAAGATCAAATTGAAAATTGGTCAGATGTGATGATGGATTGAGTTTGAGCGGTGTGCTGAATGTAATTGTAACTGTGGTGTGATGAGTGTGATGGTGGTTGTGTTGTGGTGGATGTGAAAGTGGATGCGGTGGTGTGATGGATGTGTTGATGTGGTGGTGTGGTGGTGTGATGGATGTGTTGGTGTGGTGGTGTGGGGGATGTGGTTGCTGTGGTGGATGTGGTGGATGTGTTGATGTGGTGGTGTGGTGGATGTGGTTGCTGTGGTGGATGTGTTGGTGTGGTGGATGTGGTTGCTGTGGTGGATGTGGTGGATGTGTTGATGTGGTGGATGTGGTTGCTGTGGTGGATGTGGTGGATGTGTTGGTGTGGTGGATGTGGTTGCTGTGGTGGATGTGGTGGATGTGTTGATGTGGTGGTGTGGTGGATGTGTTGATGTGGTGGTGTGGGGGATGTGGTTGCTGTGGTGGTGTGGTGGATGTGGTTGCTGTGGTTGCTGTGGTGGATGTGGTAGTGTGGTGGATGTGGTGGATGTGGTGGTGTGGGGGATGTGGTTGCTGTGGTGGATGTGGTGGATGTGGTGGTGTGGGGGATGTGGTTGCTGTGGTGGATGTGTTGATGTGGTGGTGTGGTGGATGTGGTTGCTGTGGTGGATATGGTGGATGTGTTGATGTGGTGGTGTGGTTGATGTGGTGGTGTGGTGGATGTGGTTGATGTGGTGGATGTGGTGGATGTGTTGATGTGGTGGTGTGGTTGATGTGGTGGTGTGGTGGATGTGGTTGATGTGGTGGATGTGTTGATGTGTTGACGTGGTGGATGTGGTTGATGTAGTTGATGTGGTGGTGTGGTTGATGTGGTGGTGTGGTGAGACCGTGGTAGGAGGAGGTGGTGTGGATGGCATGGACGGCTTGCTGGCAAGGAGGCTTGCTCAACTCTGTGTTGCTGATCTGTTCCAGCTGGGTGGAGGTGTGGGAAGTGGTGGTGGTGTGAGAAGTGATAGTGGTGGTGGTGGTGGTGGTGGTGGTGTGGGAAGCGGTTGGGTGAAGGAGGTATGCAATGGTGGTTGTGTGTGGTGGTGTGGAATGGTGATGGTTGGGTGGAAGTGGTGGTGTGGAATGGTTGTTGTGAGGAGTGGTGATAAGCAACGGTGGTGATGAAAGATAGGGGTTGTGACAAAATGACAGTGATAAAAATTCGAAGCACTAAAATAAACACCAAGCGTGGGAAGTCTCATTGATTAACGACGTATGTCGAACACCGACGTATGTCGAACACTGATGACGTACGTTGAATAATCCAATCTAATCTAATCAATGCATTTAACAGCGTCATTCAGCCTTGGTACGAACGCGCTCCTAGAGAAAAGATTTTACTCACTGCTTGACTACAAGGCGACTAAGCCTAAGAATAGGGGCGAGGAAGTAAGTGAAACAAACACGATCTTTGGAGAAGCTGTTGAAGCTGAAGAGGAGAATTTGGTGGGAAAGGAGAGAGGATTGTTAAGAAAAGTGAGAGGAGAGAGTTGAAAAAAGTGAGAGAAAAAAGTTAAGAAAGGTAAAAAAAAAGGACTTGTGAGAATTAAAAAATGTTTAAGGTTCGCCGTGAGAAGTGCAAAGAGCTAATTGGGAAGCGGAGGGAGGAAGTGAAGAGAAGTGCAAGAGAGCATCCTTGTACCAGTGAAGCACAAGGAAGACTGACCGGGAGGTGGAGGAGGGCCTTGAGGCACTGGGAGGCGCACTGCGACAGAGGCGTCAGTTCGTAACCGCCCTCCAACACCAACACCACCTTCTCGCCACACAACGTCATCAACTCCTGAGTCATGTGACCGAAGCCTGTGGTGATGGTGGTTGTAGTGGTGGGTGTTGTGGTGAATGTTATGGCGGTAAATATTTTGGTGGCAGAAGTTGTGGTGGTTGATATAGCACTGAAAAGTATTGGAAATGGTGATAGATAATGGCGACAACAGCGACAAGGGCGACAAAGGCGACAAAAGCGACAAGGGCGACAACAGCGACAAAACTCACAGGCGGGAGAGAGGCAATAGCCACCGAGAGGGGCAGGGTGACCCAGGGAGGCGTCGAAGCCTGCGGACACCATCACTATCTCGGGCTTGAACTCTCTCGCTATCGGCATCAGAACGCTCCTGTGAGAAGCATGTGTGAACAAGTGTGACGTCATGTGGTGCATGAACAACTGAAAGCATTCAAAACCCCATCTAAACCCCATCTGAAACCACCTCAGAATAACCACCTCTGAATAGCCACCTCTGAATAACCACCTCTGAATAACCACCTCTGAATAGCCACCTCTGAATAACCACCTCTGAATAGCCACCTCTGAATAACCACCTCTGAATAACCACCTCTGAATAACCACCTCTGAATAACCACCTCTGAATAACCACCTCTGAATAACCACCTCTGAATAACCATTTTTGAAATCCTTAGAAATACCATTCGATATTGACCACCCAGCAACAAAGCACCTGAAGGCGGCCAAGTAGTCGGCATCGGTCATGGCTGCGTTGGAGAAGCTGACGTTGACATTGAAGCCCACTCCGCGGTGGATGCCACACTCGGAGGGATCTCCTGTGCCCGGGAAGAAGTTACCATTGTCGTACCTGTGCAGCGAGATGAAGAGCACCCTGGGGTCTGCGTAGAAGAGCTGCTGCGTAGAGTTGCCGTGGTGCACGTCCCAGTCCACCACGAGCACCTTGCTGGTGCTGCTCTTGTCCAACAACTGCTTCACCGCCACTCCCAGCGAGTTGAAGTAGCAGAAGCCCCTGGAAAAGGAAGCTTAAATTTAATCTTTTTTGAGCTTCACAAGTTAGGTTCATTATTTTATTATTATTATTATTATTATTATTATTATTATTATTATTATTATTATTATTATTATTATTAGTGTTATTTTGTTGTTGTTGTTTTTTTTGTTGTTTGTTGTTTTCGTTGTCGTTGTTGTTGTTGTTATCATTATTATTATTATTGGATGAAACACTAATCTCGAATCCACCCACGTAACCACCGATGAACACCAGCAACAAACGGCAAGATACCCACATGGCAAGGGTGTCTTCGGCGTGGTGACCAGGCGGTCTGACCACGGCGAAGCCGTTGGTGATCTCTCCTGTGGCCACCTTGTGCGACAACTCAATCACACTGCCTGCCGCCTGAGAGTGGAAGGTAGAAGACCACATCAGTTTGAAAGTCAGTTTTATAATTTGTTTTTATTTAATTTTATCAAATAAAATGCTGATGCGAATAATACTATTCGCTTTTGTTTGGCGTTAATCTATAAATTTATTTGATAAAGTTGTGCATGGATGGAGTGGTTTGACAACACCAGCCTTCGAGCACCCACCAGTCTGGCAGCTACAGAGGTGTGTTCGTGGTTCCACACCGTGTCGTTGTCCACTCCAAGACCTCCACAAGGCAACTTCACCAGGCGAGACTCGAACATTTCTTGGAGCGTTGGTGAGGTTAGGTCAACAATCGGTTGGTGGTGAAATAAAAATCAATCTACAGTAAGCTAACCTTCCCCCTGAACATAATCTACCTAAACACAACCCCCAAGACACACCCACAAACGACCACACACGCACAAGCAGCCATGCACGCACGCACGCACGCACGCACCAGTGAGAGGGGCCTTCCTACTGCGTGAGTTGGTTGCGTACATGTTCACGTACGTTTCACTGTGGCACGACTGCAACTCTTCGCACATGGCCTTGCGGGGCCTGATCAACTAGTGGTGCCGCGAAAAGTAGATTTGACGAAGTGAGTTTGAAATTATTAAACTTAAAATAATATTTAAATTTAAACAAAATTAAATCTTAAATAAACGGAATTAAAAATTAATTAAAATTAAAAGTGAGTGATTTTTGAATTAATTGAATTTATTAAATAAGATTTTAAAATAATTAAATGATAATTCGAACGAAATTTCGATTTGAAAACTGTTGTGATTTCAAACAAGGATTTTCAAAAATACTCCATGTGCAGGGCTTAATATAGAAAGGAACTTGATGTACGGAGAATTCGTCATATAAGTCATATAATGGAAACATTTACGAGATAATAATGATAAAAATGGATTGGAACTGTAAATAATAATTATTATTATCTTTATTGTTATAAAAAAAACAAAAAAATAATAAAAATAAAAATTTATAAATCTATTTTAAAACACTGGGGTGATCAACCAATGCGAACACGTAGAAAATGACTGAGGTTGGTATTGTATTGTATCATTGGTGGTTGATATTGTATTGTATCATTGGTGGTTGGTATTGTATTGTATCATTGGTGGTTGATATTGTATTGTATCATTGGTAGTTGGTATTGTATTGTATCATTGGTGGTTGATATTGTATTGTATCATTGGTGGTTGGTATTGTATTGTATCATTGGTGGTTGGTATTGTATTGTATCATTGGTGGTTGGTATTGTATTGTATCATTGGTGGTTGATATTGTATTGTATCATTGGTAGTTGGTATTGTATTGTATCATTGGTAGTTAAGGTTAAAGTTAGGGTTAGGAATGGTGGAGTGAAAGATGGTGGGGTGAAAAATGGTGGAGTCGTGGTTGAGGGTAGGTAGGCACCTTGCACTTGCAGACCAGTGCCTGTTGTTGGAAGAGGGACAGGATAGCGATGAGACGGCCTGGGTTCTCGGGGTGGTTAGCGTTGTTGGTGCACGAGCAGGCGTGCTTGAGCATGCTCGAATCGAACACCAATCCTGTGTAGTGTGGCGTGGTGTGGCGTGGCATGGCGTGACGTGGTGTGGCGTGGCATGGCGTGGCGTGGTGTGGCGCGGTGTGATGAAGTGTGGTGTGGTGTGGTGTGGTGTGGCGCGGTGTGATGTGGCGCGGTGTGGTGAGAAAGGTGTGGTGTGGTGTAGGTGTAAAAAGATAGTTGGTAGTGGTGGCTGGAGTGGGTGGAAGCTTGAAGGAGATGGTGGCAGTGGGTGATTTAAGTGGGTGATGGAGCAGGTGGAAGATAAATGTTACCTTAATCATCGATAAAAAAATTTAAAAAATGAAATTGATGTAGAAAAGAAAGTATTTGCAAGAGCTGAAAGCCATCATGCAAACAAACCCGTTTTAGAAGATTGGTCGGAAGAGGCTAAAAGTGAATTGAAATCTAAGTCCTGCGCCTGCATGGAGATGTTGCACTGAGGCGACTTGGCTCCTTCCTCCTCCTCCAGGATCATCACGTTATCCTCCATCTCGTTGCAGAAGTTCTGCGTGGTTTGAAATTTTGTTTTTTTCAATGTTGTTGTTGATGTTAATAGTGTCTTTGTTGTTGTTTTTGTTGTTGTTGTTGTTGTTGATATCATTAATGTTGTTGGTTGCTCATTAAAGATGGTTTACCAGCACCACCGCCAATATAACCACCGTCATCTCTAAATATATATATATACCGAATAGACAACAAGTGTGTGTGTGATTTGTAACTGAAAGAAACACATGAGAATGACATAAGAAAAATCACACAACGAAAGTGAGCACAAAACAAGGTACAAGTTGAAAAAAACACAGCAAGAATCACACAACAAAGGAAATAGGATGAACACAAAGAGGAACATACAAAGAAGAACAAAGAGGAACATACAAGGAGGAACATACAAAGAAGAACAAAGAGGAACATACAAAGAAGAACAAAGAGGAACACACAAGGAGAAACATACAAAGAGGAACATACAAAGAGGAACAAAGAGGAACATACAAGGAGGAACATACGAAGAGGAACACACAAGGAGGAACATACAAAGAGGAACATACAAAGAGGAACATACAGGGAGGAACATACAAAGAAGAACATACAAAGAGGAACATACAAAGAGGAACATACAAAGAGGAACATACAAAGAGGAACATACAGGGAGGAACATACAAGGAGGAACATACAAAGAGGAACATACAGGGAGGAACATACAAGGAGGAACACACAAAGAGGAACACACAAGAAGGAACACACAAAGAGAAACATACAAAGAGGAACACGTGAAAAGGATGGGTCACCTGGCGATGCAAGTGCAAGTGATTTTCTATGGCCTCGTCCAAATTCTCCATGTGCTTCTTGTAGCCTGCCTGCTGTAACAACTTCTGTGAGATGTGGCGTGGTGTGGCGTGGCGTGGCGTGGCGTGGTTTGGCGTGGCGTGGTTTGGCGTGGCGTGATGTGGTGTGGCGTGGTGTAGCATGATGTGACCTCGAAACTCTACAGGGTTAATGCCACTATGATAATATTCGTTTTTGTATTGTATTGTATTGTGGTGTGGTGTGGTGTGGCATGGTGCAAAGTGGTGATGGTGTAAAGATGGTGAATGAACATTAATGAGAAAATAAATATGGTGGTGTTGCATGTTGTTGCATGGTGTCGTTGTATGTTGTTGCATGTTGGTGTCGTTGTATGTTGTTGCATGGTGGTGTCGTTGTATGTTGTTGCATGGTGATGTCGTTGTATGTTGTTGCATGTTGGTGTCGCTGTATGTTGTTGCATGTTGGTGTCGTTGTATGTTGTTGCATGGTGATGTCGTTGCACGTTGTTACATGGTGGTGTTGCATGTTGTTGCATGGTGATGTCGTTGCACGTTGTTGCATGGTGGTGTTGCATGTTGTTGCATGTTGGTGTCGTTGTATATTGTTGCATGGTGGTGTTGCATGTTGTTGCATGGTGGTGTTGCATGTTGTTGCATGTTGGTGTCGTTGTATGTTGTTGCATGGTGGTGTTGCATGTTGTTGCATGGTGATGTCGTTGCACGTTGTTGCATGGTGGTGTTGCACGTTGTTGCATGGTGGTGTTGCACGTTGTTACATGGTGGTGTTGCATGTTGTTGTATGTTGGTGTCATTGTATGTTGTTGCATGGTGGTGTCATTGTATGTTGTTGCATGGTGGTGTTGCACGTTGTTGCATGGTGATGTCGTTGTATGTTGTTGCATGGTGGTGTTGCATGTTGTTGCATGGTGGTGTTGCATGTTGTTGCATGGTGGTGTTGCATGTTGTTGCATGTTGGTGTCGTTGTATGTTGTTGCATGGTAGTGTTGCATGTTGTTGAATGGTGGTGTTGCATGTTGTTGCATGGTGGTGTTGCATGTTGTTGCATGGTGGTGTTGCATGTTGTTGCATGGTGGTGTCGTTGTATTTTGTTGCATGGTGGTGTCGTTGCATGTTGATGCATGGTGATGTCGTTGCACGTTGTTGCATGGTGGTGTTGCACGTTGTTGCATGGTGGTGTTGCATGTTGTTGTATGTTGTTGCATGGGTGGTTGAAAGTGAATGAGGCTGAGGTTCATAATACGGCCTTTATTAAGTGACTAGGATGATGGTTGGGTGCGATGAAAGCATATAAATGGATGAGGCTCCGAACCCAACAAAATGCTTGACTTTTGAAAATAAAAATCTGAAGAGTGAATGAAATGTTGAAAATGTAGTTAAGAACAACGTAGCAAGCCTTAAAAAGGGAAGGCAGTCGGTAATAAAGACTTGCGCTGAGTTATGCGGAAAGTGAATGAGGCGTTAAAAAGGTTGCGATAAGGAGATGGAGATTTACGTTGAGTTGCTCAAAGTGCACATGAGGCGTGTAAACTGTGAATTGGTTTTTGATGATATTTTTAGACTAAAAAAACATGCATAAACGCCCCAGTCAACAAGCGTTTGTTGTATGCGCAGCGAGGAATTTAAAAATAACTCGAAATGGAAAGATGAAAAAACGCTTGGCACGCTAACAACAACAACAACAACAAAAACAGCAACAACAACAAAAACAACAACAACAACAACAACAATAGTGATAATAACAGCAATAATAACAAAAATAAAAATAATTTATTAAAAAAAAAAAAAAAAAAAAAAATAATAATAATAATAAAAGTAATAATAATAATACTTATTATTATTATAATTAAAATAATAATAATAATAATAATGATTATTATTATTATTATTATTATTATTATGAAAATAGTAATAATAATAAAAATAATAATAATAATAATTTGAAAAAAAATTATTATTAATTAAAAAAAAATATTATTAATAAAAAATAAATAAATAGAATAATAATAATAATATTAATAAAAAATAAATAAATAAAATAATAATAATAACATTAATAAAAAATAAATAAATAAAATAATAATAATAACATTAATAAAAAATAAATAAATAAAATAATAATAATAAAATTGAATAAAAAAATGTTCGACAAAGTGGGAAAAAAGGTTTGGAAGAGAGGAGGCTTGAGATGACTGACAAGAAACACAGTTATGATTTTAAGAAGGAGAGTTTAAAAATAGCTGCAGATTCGAGCGCCTTCTGCTGTTTAGAAACGTGGTGTCAACGCAACGCCCTACAACACAAAGGCTGCTTCTCAAATCATAAAGAATTCTTAAACGATCAATGCAGTCATGGCTTGTTTACACTTATGAACACCCCATTTTAAACCCAATCTAAACTCAAGGTAAACATGATTTAAATCTAAAGAAAAATCCTTCTCAACCTCATTTAAACTCAAACAGCACTACAAACAGTTATGCAAACACCACAAACAACAGCACAAACACCCCTACAAACAACCCTACAAACAACCCTACAAACACCACTACAAACACCCCTAGAAACACCACTACAAATGCCACTACAAACACCACTACAAACACAACTACAAATACCACTACAAACACTACTACAAACACCACTACAAACACCACTACAAACACCACTACAAACACCAATACAAACCTGTTTGAGGAGGTACTTGGCGGGCTCCTTGATGTCATGTTTCTTGAGCATGTGTTGTTGCAGCAGCAATTGCACTGGTAATGGGATGGGCTCTGACCTGGTTCGAGGAAGGGACGACCTGGTGGGGTATGGGGTTGGGGGCGTTGTGGTGGTGGTGTTGTGGGAGTGTTGGTGTTGTTGTAGTGGGGGTGGTGGTGTTGTAGTTGTGTTGTTGTGGAGGTGTAGTTGTGGTAGTGTAGTTGTTGTGGGGGTGGTGGTGTTGTGGTGGTGTTATGGGGGTGTTGTTGTGGTGGTGGTGTAGTTGTTGTGGGAGTGGTGGTGGTGGTGTTGTGGTGGTGCTATGGTGGTGTTGTTGTGGTGGTGGTGAGGGGTAGTGGTGTAGTTGTGGTGGTGTAGCTGTGGTGGTAGTGTAGTTGTGGTGATGGTGTTGTGGTGATGGCGGTATGATGGTGGCAATGTGATGATAATGATGATGTCTTTGTGTTGATGGTGGCAATAGTGGTGATGATGACAGTGGCGACATTGTTGTAATAATTACGATTGAAATATTAATAGTTGAAAGGTGGTATTGTGTGCAGTTATGAAGCTTGTGACACAGATGGTTGTGATAATGATGTAGAGACGACTCGATGAGTGTTGAACGACTACTCTTAGAATGAAACTCAATACACAAAGGAGGGAGAAAGCAAACGTGCAGACACACGTTAAAAATAGCTCACAACGAATATTTAGCATACAAAGCGAGACAAAGACACACAACAACAAACAGATAAACAAGCATACAAATTGAAACAAAGACAGACATATAAACACATACAAAAGCAGAATAATAAACAGACAAACTGAGACATACAAAGGCAAACAAAGAAATACAAAGACAAAAAAAAACATACAGAGACAAAGGCATGCAGACAGACAACCTGGCAAGCATGAGTGCCATAAGGGGGTAGGTTTCAGGGTCGATGTTAGAGTTGAAGAGGGTGGGCAAGATGGGGGGAGGGGCATGAGCTCTGACGTCACCAGAAGATCCCGTGACCAGGTCGTGCTTGTAGGAGAAAAAATCATTGTTGCTATTTTTGTTGCTACTGTTACTGTTGTTGTTGATGTTGTTGGTCGTGTTGTTGTTGTTACTGTTATTATTGTTGCCGTGGACTTCGTCTTTTTGGTTGGGGATGATGGCGTTGATGTTGATGTTGTTGTTGAAGTTGTTGATGATGTCTTGCGAGAGGGTGGGCATGGTGGGGAAAGGCAGTTGCGAGAAAGTGTCCCGCACCTGCGGAAGACTACCGTAGTGGCCTATCGGCAGAGGTTCTGTCACCCGAGCGCCCTGTTGCTGTAGGTGGTGGGCGAGTAATGATGGTGCTTGGGTGGTGGTGGTGGTGATGGTGGTAGCAAAGTAATGATGGTGCTTAGGTGGTGGTGGTGGTGGTAGTGGTGGTAGTGGTGGTAGTGGTGGTGGTGGTGGTGGTGGTAGTGGTGGTGGTGGTAGTGGTGGTGGTGGTGGTGGTGGTGGTGGTAGTAGTGGTGGTGGCGGTGGTGGTGGTGGTTAAATAAAAGTGATTGCAAAATCATATCCAGGAACTCGTACTCAAACTACGCGAAGAAAAATATTTTGATGTCTGAAAAAGTGTATTTGAAAGCATTTAAGACACCGAAGTATTGTGCTAGTATTACAATGCTACTATGAAGTTTTATGTGGCGGAATTGAATGAAGACTCACGGAACACTTGAGTTTCAGGAGGTAATTGTCTGTCACCTTCGCTGCATCCATGCACGCCTGCAACTTCCCTTCCTGCGGCAGGAAGGGTGGAGGAAGGATGGAGGAGTGGTTGAAGAGTGGTGGATGAGTGGTTGAAGAGTGGTGGATGAGTGGAGGAGTGGTGAAGGAGTGGTGGAAAATGGGTGTAAGAGCGATTGAAAAATGGTGGATGAGTGGAAGAACGGTGGAAGGGTGGTGAAGGAGTGGTGGAAGAATGGTGGAAGGGTGGTGAAAGGGTGGTGAAGGAGTGGTGGAAGAATGGTGGAAGGGTGGTGGAAGGGTGGTGAAAGGGTGGTGAAAGGGTGGTGAAAGGGTGGTGAAGGAGTGGTGGAAGGGTGGTGAAAGGGTGGTGAAGAAGTGGTGGAAGAATGGTGGAAGGGTGGTGGAAGGGTGGTGGAAGGGTGGTGAAAGGGTGGTGAAAGGGTGGTGAAGAAGTGGTGGAAGAATGGTGGAAGGGTGGTGGAAGGGTGGTGGAAGGGTGGTGAAGGAGTGGTGGAAGGGTGGTGGAAGGGTGGTGAAGGAGTGGTGGAAGAATGGTGGAAGGGTGGTGGAAGGGTGGTGAAGGAGTGGTGGATGAATGGTGGAAGGGTGGTGGAAGGGTGGTGGAAGGGTGGTGAAGGAGTGGTGGAAGGGTGGTGGAAGGGTGGTGAAGGAGTGGTGGAAGAATGGTGGAAGGGTGGTGGAAGGGTGGTGAAGAAGTGGTGGAAGAATGGTGGAAGGGTGGTGGAAGGGTGGTGAAGGAGTGGTGGATGAAAGGATGAGAGGAAGAGGAATGGTGGAGTGGTAAGAGAATGATGGATGAGCAGTGGAAGAATGGTGGAGGAGTGGTGACAAAACGCACACTGCGACAATTTGAAGACAAAAACATCAAAATTTAGATACGATATGGTTGATGTGAAGAAAGCAATCGAAAGGAGGCAAATGACGGTGATCAAGCTATTCACACATCATGAAGTGTCAGTCTGTCATTCGCCATCTCATGATGAACGATGAGCTATGACGTGTCAGGTACATTGTGAGAACCAGGCTTCCAGAAGTTCCAGGGGTTTGGAGTGAAAAATTTTCAAGTGCGAAAAATACGGAATAATGAATATTAATGATAAGTATTATGAGACCAGCGTTTTAGTGATTGAGCTACTAATGAATGTTTGAATGGTAAGAGATTGAGGACGGATTCATTGAAAGAGGATTTAAGGGATGGGTAAATTGAAGGAGGATTTAAGGGATGGATTGATTGAAGGAAGACTCAAGGGATGGATTGATTGAAGGAGGATTTAAGGGATGGATTGATTGAAGGAGGATTTAAGGGATGGATTAATTGAGAGGATTTAAAGGATGGGTAAATTGAGAGAAGGATGAACCCACGTCGATTGAAGAGCCGTAAGAGTCAAAGATTGAAGGGGAGTTGGGAGAGGAGTCGTTATCAACTGAACGTGAGGAGATATTGATGAGGTATTGATAAGTTCAAGCTCACAAAGCAACTCAACCACCCAAACATCCTCCATTATTCACCAACTCACTCATCACCCACCACAACCAAACCTATCCACACCCCATCAACCAATCCACACCCCATCAACCAATCCACACCCCATCAACCAATCCACACCCCATCAACCAATCCACACCCCATCAACCAATCCACACCCCATCAACCAATCCACACACCATCAACCAATCCACACCCCATCAACCAATCCACACCACATCAACCAATCCACACCCCATCAACCAATCCACACCCTCCGCCACCACCACTCTCCCCACTCACTAGGGATGTTTGCACAGTTCACCATGGGCCTCCTGCGGTAGAGCTCCCTTTTGCGCATCACGTGGTTGTTGCGCTGCATGGCTCTTTGTCGCAGGGAGATCTTGCACGGCTTGAGTTTCAAGGTGGGCTCGGAAACTTGAAGTTTAAAAAAAATCATAAATTCTTGTTTAAAATTGATTTGAAATACCTATGTACGTATATCTAACATACACATTCCACAAACACGCATGCACGCACGCACGCACGCACACGCACGTGCACACACACACACACACACACACACACACACACACACACACACACACACACACACACACACACACACACACACACACACACACACACACACACACACACACACACACACACACACACACACACACACACACACACACACACACACACACACACACACACACACACACACACACACACACACACACACACACACACACACACACACACACACACACACACACACACACACACACACACACACACACACACACACACACACACACACACACACACACACACACACACACACACACACACACACACACACACACACACACACACACACACACACACACACACACACACACACACACACACAACACACACAACACACACACACACACACACACACACACACACACACACACACACACACACACACACACACACAACACACACAACACACACACACACACACAACACACACACACACACACACACACACACACACACACACACAAACACACACACACACACACTACACACACACACACACACACACACACACACACAAACACACACACACAACACAAACACACACACACACACACACACACACACACACACACACACACACACACACACACACAAACACAAACACACCAGTCTTCCGGAGAGGGTACTCGTCATCGAGTTGGTTGAGGAGGCTGAGTGGAGGGGACCACTTGGAGGTGCTCGGGGGACTGTGGTTCTCCAGGGAGCTGTGGTGCACCGAGGACCTGGTGCGGTGGTGGTGCAGTGGTGGTATAGCGGTGGTATGAGGGTGAGTATCCAGTGACCAGGGTATGAAACTTATTGATGAATAAGTACGCTCGTGAGGTGTGATCTTTCGGCTCCCTTAAGAAACTATGCACCATCACTGAGGCATTTTACATGGAACTGTTGCAGCACCAGCAAGTTGGTGATGCTATCATCATTCATAGCACCAACACTTCACTTCTTCACCACCACCAACATATCAACCATCACTAACACTATCGTCATTCTAATAATTTACACCCCCATATCACCACTTTTACTACCATATCACCACTTTCACCACTTTCACCACCATATCACGACTTTCACCACCATATCACGACTTTCACCACCATATCACCGCTTTCACCACCATCACCACCACCACCCTCATCAGCACTATTTTCACCACCACCACCATCATCATCATCGCCATCACCAATATCACCACCATCACCATCCCCACCATCACCACCATCACCATCACCATCATCATCCTCACCATTACCAGCATCAATACACCTGAAAAAATCCCACCCATTCACAAACATTCCCACCCATCCATCACCTCCCCACCATTGACTAGAGCCCGAGGTGGACTCGGTGGAGATCTGTCCTTCAAGGCGGGTCTTGTTCAATAGGCACTCTCTCAACTTCAACTTCACTGCCGTCGATGCCACTGCACCTGGTGTTGTTGTTGGTGATGTTATTGGTGTTTGTTGTTGTTGGTGTTGTCGTTGGTGTTGTTGTTGGTGATTTTGGTGGTGTTGGTGGCGTTTTTTTGGTGCTGTAATGGTTGCGTTGTTGGTGGTGTTAGTGGTTGCGTTGTCAATAATAGTGTTGTTGGTGATGGTGTAGTTGGTGACGGTGTTGTTGTTGTTGGTGGTATTGTATTTGTTGATTTTTTTATTTGTTGAAAAAAATATTATGGGAAATCAACTATAACGATGGAGGTGGTGTGGTGGTGTATTCATAGAAACAATTTAAAATACTGATGGAGCTTGAAAGGCGTGATAAAACGAAAACCTTTTTAATAATTAAGCACTGAAAGGCAGCTTTGTTAATTTGGGACGAGGGTCGGACGGAGTTTGGAAATTAACTGGGTATTTAATCATGCAATTAGCGACGGTTGCTTGTGGCTGAGAGACTCGTCTCTAAGAGCCTCTGTACGCTTGCTTGCCTGTGGTTGCTGCTACTGTTGTTGCTACTGTTGCTGCTACTGTTGTTGCTACTGTTGTTGGTGCCGTTGTCGGTGCTGTTGTTGCTACTGTTGTTGGTACTGTTGTTGGTGCTGTTGTTGGTGCTGTTGTTGGTGCTGTTGTTGGTGCTGTTGTTGGTGCTGTTGTTGGTGCTGTTGTTGCTACTGTTGTTGGTGCTGTTGTTGGTGCTGTAGTTAGTGCTGTTGTTGGTGCTGTTGTTGGTTCTGTTTTTAATACGGTTGTGGTGGTGGTGACGGTTTTGGTGTTGTCATTTGTGGTGATGTTGGTGTTGGTGTTGTTTTTGTTGTTGTTTAATATAAGACAACTATAGCGTATTTACACTGCCAGGCGCATGAATGCTTTCAGTGGGAGCGAACTTGAAAGAAGCTAAGGGGCTTTGGTGGGCTCGTAGCAGGGTGTTGTGACTGCCTCCCCAAACTAGTGCAAACAAACAACACAAAAAATAGATTTTGAAAAAAATATTTCCAAAGAATGCACCAAATTGACGGTACCAAAAAATATATGGAGGCTTAAAAATAGGATTGAATGGTTGAGGTGAGATATGGAGGTGTTGTGAGGTGTCGTTAAGTGTTTCGAGGCGTCATGAAATGTAGAGGTGTGTATGGAGATGTAAAGGAAGATCATGGAGTGTCAATGGGTGTCATAAAGTGTTGTTGAGTGTCAGTGAGTGTCATGGAGTGTCATTGAGTGTCATGGGGTTTCAGCGAGTGTCATAAGGTGTCATTGAGTGTCATGAAGTGTCAGTGAGTGTCATGGAGTGTCAGTGAGTGTCATGGAGTGTCATGGGGTGTTGTGGGGTGGAGGAGCACTCACTCTCGTCAGTCTTGCGCTTGTGCTTCAGTTTCATCAACTGCTCTTCGTCCACCAACATCCTTCTGAGGTCGTCATCCTTGCTGCATGGGGGGGATTGCTGCTGCTGTTGTTGAAGCTGTTGTTGCAATTGTTGCTGTTGCAGCTGTTGTTGTTGCAGTTGTTGTTGTTGTTGTTCACGCAGTTGCTGCTGTGCTATTAATACCTGTAACGATGGTTGGGATAGACTTGAAATGGTAATGATTGATTTGAAAAAGTCAAAGGAAAAGCAATAGGAAGGAGAAAGCTCGAAAATAATTTATATTGAAAAGATAAATAAAGCTCTTGCACTCCAAAAATAACTCGAAACTCTGCAATGTTGTACGCTTATGATAGTTTGTGAGCAGCGTTGAGGAAGTCTTAGGCCTTGCATGGTATGTGCACCCAATTGAGAGTGGCTTGGTGGGTGCGGGCTAGTGGTGTTGAATATGATAAACGAGCTCAATGGTGGTTGAGATAGACTCGCAAAAGATGGTGATGGCTAGAAATGCTGCCTTTTGAAGCCTCGGCGTGCACCAATTAAACCCTCAAAAGAGGTGAAGAGTGTAACTCGAGGATGTGGAATAAGAAAAATAATTTCACAAAAAAATTTTGCATTAGTCTGGAGCTTTGAGTTTATGCTTTTGAAGTTTGCAAAAAAGCCCTCGGCAATTCACCAAGCTGCCGGGCTGGAGTGTTTATGGCAACTATTACATAGTCTTTTGCAGATGGCAATGGTTGAACCCTTTGTTTTAATTGGCAAATGGGGAGTAATGAGTTACAGTGAGCGGGTGGTGGGTGCTACGCTATAACGAGAGTGGTGCAACATTGGGTTACAGTGACAGACAGCAACCTTCAAGTACTCTTGCACCTTGGCTTGTTGTTCGTTGTCAAGCAGACGACACTGCGCCTCAAACTGTCGATTGAGAACCTCTCGCTGCATCAGGTACTGCTTGTCCAGCAGGCTCAGCTGAGCCTTGATGTTGACTGACAGGTTTTGGTGGGGTGGCGTGGTCTGGTTGTGATTCATGCCCAGCGTTCTCTTGTTCAAAACTCCTGTGGTGAGGTAGCTTGTTGTGAAAGTTATTTGTATGGGAATGAAATGTGAGAGTTGTAAGGATCAAAGAGATAATCCATTTTAATGGTTCAATTAACGTATGTGGTTTCGCTGAAAAGGGCCAAAAATAGCTCAAACAACGTTGCAACATAAATGTTATTCTCAATTTTTCTTCTCTTGCCTCAGAACGAATGCGCAACTTCATCAAAGTTCGTAAACTTAGTTTAAAATGTCATGAAAACGCCATTATGTCAACATAAAAATCTAAGCAATCGCTAAATACAAAAATAGCTATCTATAATGAGCGCCTTGAAAGAAGACAAGGCAGCTATTTAAAATCTCTCTTGATAACTAATGTCGTCACCACAGCCTACGTCACAACTCACTTCTCTAACTTTTTGTTCCTTCGAGCTGCCACCATAAATAATACGGCCATTAGCATTTAATATTTTCATTCTTTGCTCAACGCGCCTGGCATATTGAAACTGGCAGGCATAGAAAAGAGCTTTCAAGAAAGAAAAATGCTTTCAATGAAGAAGAAAGCTTAAACTACCTCATGAATCTACAGCCTCTTTAAATCACCACTGTAAGTACGTCAAAGGGTTCTATTAATTTTAATAAATAACAGCACAAAGCTTTCAGGTCAACGCACAAAAGTGCAAACGAGAGTGAACAAAGAGTGGCCCAAGTAGCGTCACGTAGGAAGCAAGTTAATAGAACGTACAATGCAGAGATATTGAGTCTTCCAAAAACAAACGCCTTTCTGTACCAACTATTACCCTAAGGTGACCGTCTATTCCATCATAAGTTGAAGACGTCATGAGTCGAAGACGTCATGAGTCGAAGACGTCATGAGTCGAAGACGTCATGAGTCGAAGACGTCAAGAATTGACGTCATGAATCGAAGACGTCATAAATCGGTGGCATCAAAGAAGGCA
>OX387247.1:1193735-1198735 GCA_947562095.1 Branchellion lobata | reverse complement strand
CCTTTTTACACGGTCTAGTTCCTTCTGATCTGAACTGGTTTTTATTGAATTTTCTCATAGCATACGACATGATGGTCTACAACATCGAGAAACAAAAATAAGAAGATGAAAAAATAGGAAAAGACGAAAAAGAAGAAAAGGGTAGTGAAAAAAGCGTTAAGGAGTTTTGAGCTAAAATTTTATTAGTACTGCAAACCCTGCCATTGCTGGCAGGACTGCTTCAATGACGGCAATGGGAACATCCATGTAAATGAGACAAGTGGCCTCTCAATAACTCTTTTGATAGCAGATAATCCTGCTTAGAGAAGATATAAAAAAGAGCTTAAAATAATGGAGGTAATGAATATCGATAAAATCATCGTTGCTCTCTGGTTTTCTCTGGCTATGTCGTTTTTAATATCAGATAAAATTTGATTGACCCAGATAAAGATGAGTTATATCAATGCGGCGAGAAGGGGTATCGACGGCGAAGCGTGCGTGGAAGAGCTATTTGGTGCGATGCACCCACCGTACCAATTACCGCAACGGAAATGTGAATGAAGCTCGAAGGTGGAGAAGCTCGAGAGAAGAAATAACTTGACACGTGACTTTTGACGTTGTGAGGGCATGAGTGGAAGGGTAAGTGAAAAGCTAAGAAGCTGGATGACTGGTTAGAATATTAAAGTTTCAAACAGAAGCCAATAAGCGGGTGTGCACAGTGAGGGAAGCTTTGTTCAATCATTGGTCATAAGGAGGACAACAATGAGGTGAGTGTGGAGGCGCAGATTGGAGCTTTGGTAAATGAGGCTGGAAAGCAATGACTTTTGAAGAGTTATCTTTAGTTTCATTACTTCTCAGCATCTCTCTGCCGGCAGTTACGCAATGAAGCCACTGCAGAGATTCTAATACAAAAATAGATTTTGATTAATGGCTGAGTTGATGAAAATAATTTGAACACGACCCGATTATTTTAAAAAAATTTGAACACGCTGATAGCAGCACCATTCTAGAAATTAATTTAACAGCTACCTCATAACGCTTTTGAGATGAAGTCAGAGGCATATCTTTTTTGATAAACGTACTTTTATATTTTTTAGAAGCCAAAGGAAAATGAATGTGAATTAATCTTACAGTCAAGACCTCTGGGTGTGACTGGACTGTGCTAAATATTGAACTTTGATCAATTGATGTGTCAAGTGTCAAGAACAGCTGACTATAGCGAAATTGGTGTGATATAAATAAAAGTTAAAAACTTTGCAAGCTATGGGTAATGAAGTATCACAAGCTAGACTCGACAAGGATATAAATGAATGTGGAATTCAGCAATATCATGAAACATTTTATAAAATGAAACAACAGCAAAGGAATTTCAATTGCTAAGCAAAAAATTGAATTGTAGATATGAACATCGAACAATTTATGTATTTTTGAAATCAAAAATTTTTTTGAAATTTTTTTTTTGATGAAATTTTTTTATGAAAATGAAACATACATTCAAAAGCTTCAAATACTGATTTAACACACACTGCTTTTCTTAGAATTTTTGATTTATTTATTGAATGTTATTACTCATTCTAGTCAATTGCAAATGTACTTTTTATTTGAACATTTTTAATAATATTTTGAGTCAGCACAGAAATCTAAAAATATAAAAGTGAGAAACGCTAAGTAGAAAATTTATTTTTTTGAATAATTATTAACTGTGAAATATTTTCAAATGATGTTTCATAACACATCAAAATTTAATATTTCAGTGAATTTTTGCAAAAACGTTAGCTCTGTAAAACATTCAATTGCTTTATGATTGTGAACATTTGAAAAAATACAGCCGACTCCGTTACGATTGTTCAATTATGGATCAAGTGTGCAAACCAACCTGAACCAGAACTTGAAGCCGTTGTAAGAATCTTTCGCAAAGGAAACTTCTCTTTAACGCAATGGTTTTCCTCCAACTCCTGTCTTTCTGGGCTGATGTCTAAGCACCGTTCGATCGGTTTATCCATAAAATGTTATTTTTATCTATTCACTTACTAGTATTTTTAGAATCTTATAACTTAATCAAATTTCTTATCGATGTAATTCTTCAAGTCAGAAGAAACTTTTGCTGGCAAAATCTTGCAAACATCATTTAAAAGTAAACTATTGCAAGCTGAAAAGGCATTTTATGAACACTTTTATCGAGTTCTCATTTAAAAATGTGTTTAACATGTCGATAAATAAGTTAAAATATTGGATTTAATTTATAAGGACGATGATTATGATGAGGGCTGCATTAGGGCCTTCAAAACATTCACTTCTAAAAATAGTAGACCTAATCTTATAATAGCTTAGCCCGATGATGTAAGACGAATCTTAGATGATGATAATTAGTAGTCAATATATGAAAGTTAAAAATAATATTATAAAAACAACCATGAAAAATAAATTCGTGTGCATTTAAATATATGATACGTTTATTAGTAGTGAAAATATATACATGTTATTTGAATAGGATACCTTGGCCAATAGTTTACGTAAGGTGAAATGAAGTTACCCTCAAAACGTTTTTTTATTAACAAAATACAAAATTTTGAATTATTTTTTGCAATTAAAAACAATTTCAACTTTAAATAAAACTTCAATTAATTTGAAAACATTAACTAAAAGTAAATTACAAGAATTTCAGATAAAACACCAAAATTGCGAGTAAAAAGCTCGCTTTGCTTTATTTATGTAAAGTAGTGTAATAATTTTTTGTATTTCAAAGTGATGCAAAAATTTACGTTCATAGTCATTGGCGGAGGTATCGTCGGGGTTTCATGTGTAGAAAAAGTGGGTTAATTTAATATGAAAATAGTGATTATATAGTTTATTTTTATTTAACTCATTCAACAGCTTGCAACAGAGTGTCCGCAACAAAGGATCTTTTTTCTTAGCGCTTCCCCAATCGTCAAGTCTGTCATCAACCTCAAACAAGTACTTTGGCAGAGATTGATAGGAGATAGCGGCAAGCAATAGTATCTACGACGATCAATATCAACCGAATTTTTTTTTAATTTAATTATTGTTCATTTTATAATGTAGTTAACTTTGGATCAGTTTGACGTAGTTGAAAAGCAATCTTTGACGCTGCAGGAAGAAAAACGTCACCGTGCGCCATCTCACCTGTCGCTGCAGCAGCTGAAGCAGGCTGGGCTGCAGGAGAGCGACCGGTTCAGCACTAATGACCCCAGAGCAGCAGTAGGAGGTAAAAGCATGCAAACTCCAAAAAAAAGCATATGGTCTGTGTATCTGTGGTTAACAGGGGGGAAGGTGGTGGGGTGTGACATAGTCATTTCTGCCACCAGAGTTCTGTCCAAAATCCAGCCTTTTGTTTTTTTTTGTCCCCAGGTGCTTTCTCATGTGCTGTGTGGTGTCTCATCATCATCCATGTGTGGTGCCTCATCATCATCCGTGTGTGGTGTCATCATCACATGTGTGGTGTCTCATCATCATCCATGTGTGGTGTCTCATCATCATCCGTGTGTGGTGTCTCATCATCATCCATGTGTGGTGTCTCATCATCACATGTGTGGTGTCTCATCATCATCCATGTGTGGTGTCTCATCATCATCCATGTGTGGTGTCTCATCATCATCCGTGTGTGGTGTTTCATCATCATACGTGTGTGGTGTCTCATCATCATCCATGTGTGGTGTCTCATCATCATCCATGTGTGGTGTCTCATCATCATCACATGTGTGGTGTCTCATCATCACATGTGTGGTGTCTCATCATCATTGATGTGTGGTGTCTCATCATCATCCATGTGTGGTGTTTCATCATCATACGTGTGTGGTGTTTCATCATCATACGTGTGTGGTGTCTCATCATCATCCATGTGTGGTGTCTCATCATCTTTGTGTAATGTACACATACATATACATTTATTTATATATCTTTATTCATATCAATACGTTATCACGCCTCCTATCCACCCAGTTGCGTGTAAGTGAAAAGGACCGAGGCCTGCTGGTTGACACGGCGATGATGACGTCAGTGCAGGGAGTCTTCGCAGCTGGTGACGTGTGTACTGCTGGGTGGCAACTGTCGCCATATTCAGGTGGACACTCTGTTATGATAAGATTAGATTGGTTTGGAGGAGAAGCCTCCATTTCAAATGATTTTGTGGCTCTTAAGGTATTTTCCAGCACCACTCCACATACCTCATACCAACCACACCTTACCACACCAACAACACCACACAGATGCGTCTGTGGAGTCAGGCAAGGCAGATGGGCGTGCAGGCAGGAGAGTCAATGGTGGCCCTGGTGCAGGAGAGGCAGCCCCAGGAGGACTTTTGCTTCGAACTCTTCGCCCACATCACAGGCTTCTTCGGCTACAAGGTGCCTCTTGTTGAATGTTGTTGCCTGTTGCATGTTGTTGTCTGTTGAATGTTGTTGCCTGTTGCATGTTGCACATCGTTGTGTTTTCTATGTGCTTGTATATTTTTTCATGTTGCCGTGTGAACGTTGCTGATGAGTTGTTGCAACACGCTGCCATCCACACTGCCATCCACACTGCCATCCACACTGCCATCCACACCGCCATCCACACTGCCATCCACGTTGCCATCCACACTGCCATCTACACTGTCATTCATGATGCACACACACACGCACAGGCAAGACGTACGTTAAGGTGGTGTTACGGGAGGACAGACTGGTGGGAGCCATCTTGCTTGGTGACACGGAGCTGGAGGAGACCTTTGAGAACCTCATCCTCAACGATCTCGACCTTTTGTTCTTTGGGCAGGAACTCTTCGAACAAGACATCGAGGACTTTTCCGACTGTCTCTCTGTTCCTCCTTCTGTCCCTCTGTTTTTCCCTCTGTCCCTCTCTGTTTCTCCTTCTGTCCTCTTTGTTTTTCTTTCTGTCCCTCTTTGTTTTTCCTTCTGTCCTTATCTGTTCCTCTCTGTTTTTTTTGTGTTCCTTTTTTTGCTTGTGTCTCTGTGTCTTCGCGTGTCCTTGCCTGTGTTTTTGTCTCTTCCTGTGTCTTCCTC
>OX387247.1:1163735-1191235 GCA_947562095.1 Branchellion lobata | reverse complement strand
CGGTTTAATTAGTTAATCAGGTAACGATCAGTTAACAACCAGCCACTCATATGGCTGCTTGCTTGTGAAACATAATCAGTCATATGGTAGTGTAGGCATCCACACCCAATCTCTAACGTTCTTTTGGGAGTGTTTTGAATCGTTGTTCTGTTGCCTTCATTACCAAGCTGTTCAAGATGAACACGATGAGAGGACCACCATCATAGCAGCTCACACACCACGCAGCCAAACACCACGCAGCCACACACCACGCAGGTACATCAAGAAGGACAACAAGCCGGTTTGCATCCCCTGCTTCGAGAAACATTACGCGCACTCGTGCCTCAAGTGCAACAGGCTCATAGGGGCCGAACAGAGGGTTAGTGGGGGCGGAGAAGTGATGGGACAGTTGTTATGGAGTAGTGAAGGTGGGCAGTAGTAAGGGTATAGAGATGGTGTAGAAGCGTTAAACCATGTAATGTAATGATTGATATATATATATATATATATATATATATATATATATATATATATATATATATATATATATATATATATATATATATATATATATATATATATATATATATATATATATATATATATATATATATATATATATATATATATATATATATATATATATATATATATATATATATATATATATATATCTCTCTCTCTTTCTCTAAAATACGACAATGCCACAGGAGGCCAAGTACAAAGATGACTACTGGCACGACACCTGTTTCACGTGCAACAACTGCAACGGCAGCCTGGTGGAGAAGGAGTTTGCCTGCAAGTCAAAGAACCTCTACTGCCTCAAGTGCTACGAGAAGATGCCCACCTCGAAGTGCTGCCACTGTAACTGCCTTTTCAGGGATGGTGAGTTGGAGGGGGAGTGATGGGGTGAAGAACGGTGTGTTGAAGGAGGTGTGTTATAGTGGGTGTGTTGAAGGAGGTGTGTTATAGTGGGTGTGTTGAAGGAGGTGTTTTATAGTGGGTGTGTTGGAGGAGGTGTGTTATAGTGGGTGTGTTGAAGGAGGTGTGTTATAGTGGGTGTGTTGAAGGAAGTGTGTTATAGTGGGTGTGTTGAAGGAGGTGTGTTATAGTTGGTGTGTTGAAGGAGGTGTGTTATAGTGGGTGTGTTGAAGGAAGTGTGTTATAGTGGGTGTGTTGAAGGAAGTGTGTTATAGTGGGTGTGTTGAAGGAAGTGTGTTATAGTGGGTGTGTTGAAGGAGGTGTGTTATAGTGGGTGTGTTGAAGGAGGTGTGTTATAGTGGGTGTGTTGAAGGAGGTGTGTTATAGTGGGTGTGTTGAAGGAGATGTGTTATAGTGGGTGTGTTGAAGGAGGTGTGTTATAGTGGGTGTGTTGAAGGAAGTGTGTTATAGTGGGTGGGTTAAAATGATAAAGGTGTTTGTATATAAAAACTAGATTGCCCTCTTTAACAGTGTGCGAACAGCACCATTTTCGATAAGGTTATATTAAAATAGGAGGAGATTGAGTTGAACCTGAATGAAAGCCAAAGCAGACTAAATTGAAATAAAATTATAATTAATTAAATTCCGGTGAAATTGATTCAATTTTAAGAAAAGTTAACTTGGATTAGCTTGATATAGACACCGAGTATGTACAGCAGAGCAGCACCACCACTAGGGCAGGTGACCTACGAGTTTGACGGCAAGTACTGGCACGAAGACTGCTTCAAGTGCCAGCACTGCAACCAACTCATCCGCTCCAACCTCTTCATCCTCTTCAACCAGCATCCCTTGTGCGTCATCTGCTACGAACAGAACTACGCCAACAAGTGTATCAAGTGTGACAAGGTGGGAGGAGTTTCAGTGACAATAATGCTTTTAGTAGTATTAGTAGTACTAGTAGCAAAAGTAGTGGGCGCTTTTGAAAAGTATAAATCAGCGCTATACGAATATTTCCATTGGATCAGTGAGATTTCTTTTCGAAAAGTGACTTATTGAATCAACTTTCAATAACCAATCAATTATTAGTTTTGTTTTTTGACCTCATAAATGTAATGGCTCAATGTTGTGCACCAAATGATCACAAGGTCATCAGCAACGGAGGAGTGAAGGTGGGGGAGCACCACTGGCATGGTTCCTGCTTCAACTGCGAACTCTGCAACAAGTGCAACGCTATGCCAACATTTAAAACGAACTATTTAAGCTTTGAGAGTAGAAGAACTCGTATGATTAAATAAATCAAAAACGTAAAATACAAAATGAAACACACATGCATACATACACGCACGCACACACACACACACACACACACACACACACACACACACACACACACACACACACACACACACACACACACACACACACACACACACACACGCGCGCGCGCGCACACACACAAACGAACACAACCTTCAGAAACCTTATAGATAGCGAGTTTACAGTGTCAGGACAACAGATTTACTGCAGCACCTGCTTCAAGCAGAAGGGCGATAAGAAGTGTTCTCACTGTGGAAGGTCCATCAAGGGAGGTTCAAAGCCGATTGCCTTATGATTAGCAAGCTTAATCAAGGCTTGCACATATATACTATTCATATTACCAAGCTTAAACAGGCTTCATACGTTGAGCATCCCTGCAAACAACTTTGAACGGAGTCTACACATTGACCAGCTTATTAAGAAACTTAAACATGTTTCGAACACTGATTAATATTATTGAAAAATGAAAACCATTAACTTAGGTATACTTCAAAATTCAAACTCACCCACCCACCCACTGCCCCAAACGCCAAGGCGACGAGAACGGTCGCTTCGTGTCGTTCGACGGCAAGAACTGGCACTGCCGCTGCTTCACGTGCAACGTGTGTGGAAGCAACCTGGTGGATAAGGGCTTCATGACAGTGGAAGACGAGGTGCTGTGTCCCTACTGCGCCAGAAACAGCGTTGCAGGAGATAACAGGGACGAAGACGATGATGACGACGACTATGGGGCGATTGGTAACATTGAAAAGTGGAGAAGGCGGTTAAAGACAGGACAAGGAGCGTATAAAACTGATCTAAGCTTTCTATAGCGTTGATCATTGTTCAATAACGCTCAGTATTTACATTCGCTTGACCATATCTCGAGATGTGCTTCATTTCAGTTGCTTGCCTTGGCGCTTTACAAATTGAATTTATTATTAATAGTATTATTAAATGCTACCGTCCTATTTTCTCTATTGAGTGTACATTCAAAAATTTGAGATGGAAAGAAGCATTTTTGTAGTAAAACAACTGGGTTTGAGCACATGGCACGATGCCCCCGAGCAAGTGATGATACGATTGAAGAGAGCACTTGTCGTTGTAGCAGCAATCAAAGTGACGTCACATAATTGAAAGGACTTGTATAATGTCGTTGGAGGTGCTTGAGTGCTCTTGAAGAGTGTGGAATCAGCGCTATATAAGGGATTTGATTAGATTAGATTGGTTGGATGAAGACTGGCCAATTTCCCTTCTCTTCAATCAATGCAACTCTGTAGTAACTTCTCTTCATCTTCTCCAAGTGCTCTTGGACCAGAATCGAAAGAAGTACAGCAGGCAACAAATAATGAAAGAATTAAAGTCAGACGGGGTTTATAAGCTGGGAAATGTATGAATCTTTCAAATCAACACTGAAGGTGGTTTGGGAAGGTAACGAAGAGGGATTTAAGTGGGGTACTCGATAGATGGCAAATATGGCCGAAGTGGGAAAATATGAGAAAAGAGACAATATTCAAAATGAATCCAGTGAACAAATATATGAAGAAAGGAGGTTATGAAGGAGAACAGGCCAGAGATGAGCTTTCTTACATGGACTTTATTAAATCAAAACCAGACAAACGCTGGAAATGTTAGACAAACGGTTAAGAAGTGCAGATAAAGTTGATGAGACCTTATCAAACGATCGGCCACGTGGATACTGGTTGACAGGACTGAAGGTGAATCACTGGAAGATGAGGTCTCACAAGGTGGAGTGGAATGATCAATCTTGGACACAGTCCGGGCCAGCCTTGAGAGAATATTCAAAGTACTTCAAATCCTCTTGGTACGTTATCTGTGAGATGAAGATGCCTTCAGCACTATAATCTTTTTATTTTTTAAATTTTATTTGTTATTTTTTTCAATTTTAATCTTTAAATTCTACAACCCTTTTATTTTCCATACAAAAAATACAATAAAAAAACGAATATTATTATAGTGGCATCAACCCCATAGAGTTTCGAGGCCACTCATAAATAAAAATAACAATAACAACAAAATAATAGAATAATAAAAACAATAAAAAATATAGAATAATAATAACAATAAAAAAATAAATAATAATATTTCTATCGAATCATTCGGCCTACAGTATAAAATGATACTCATGTTATAACACAGGATAACAAACTAACACAAGAGTTCAAAGGCTTCCTACTAACAGGAAGCTGTGAAAGAGGAATTGAAAAACAAAGAAGGCAGGTTTGAGGTGAATGACCAATAGGATACCTTATCAAAGAAGGTGGTTGCTTGGATGAGTCGGATGAAGGGGTGTGGTGCTGACGATGGGTCACAAGGGAAAGAATGCTTGTGCACTAGGTCCAGGCACTCTGTTCCATGATTCAACTCCTCCTCAGAGCACTAAAAAACACGTGTATTTCTCTATTAATTGAATTAAATACTTTTAATCTGTTTCATAATAAAATTAAAAACCTTTTAATCAGTTCAACAATCACATTTTAAACCCATCTACAACACAGACAATAGAATTTTTTATATATTTTTTTATCTTCCAACACCACACAGGAACCTCCTCATAGGCCTTTTTGAGAGTAGGATACTGGAAGGCCTGTGGAGTGTGGCTCTGCCACAGGGCTGTCCTGTCCAAGGCTCGCAACATTACCACCCCCTCGCTGTCCCCCTGCATGAAAGGTGGTGGCATTGTTGTACTTCGAGATCATTGCCTTGTCTTTTGTATTTGATTGAAAAATTGTATACATACAATGTCATGAATGATGAATCCATTGACAAATATTCTCCACCTCTAGTATGGTTGAGGTTAACTTTTTCACCAAGCCAGCTGCCTGCAATGTGATGGTGTGACAGTTTTTACCAAACCAAACCAATCATAATAATAAGAATTTTTAAAGATATTCATGCAAGGATCTTTAAGCTAAATTATTGATTAGCTTTCCACATCTTTTGAATTATTAACATAGTTAATAATTATAATTTTGTTAATTTAGTGTTTTTGTAAACACTTGAGGCAAGTAGTGTAATTGTTAATGATTAATGTTGGAGTGAACAACCCAGTGGCTTTTTGCAGCCATGACAACAGCCTGCAGGTCATGTGGGTTTATGATGGGACGCACTGCATCATGAACCACCACTATTCCGGGCTCCCTCTGTAACACTATGATGGTTTGAGTAACTTGGTGACTATTTTTTAAACATTAAAATTTAAACTATAGCAAGTTTACACACATTGCGGCAGAGCTTGGATAGCATTGAAAATGGATCTGTGTCTAGAAAAACTTCCTTCAGCCACCACTTTCACCTTTGTCCAGCCATATTTTTTTACCATTTCATCCATCAAAATTTTACAGTCTTTACTTACCACCACCACAACTATGCATACCCACTCTAGTCTAAAGATAAAAATTATGAATTAAATTTGGTTGTAAAATGTCGATTAAAAATTTAATTATTAAATTTTTATTTTAAAAATTGCCATTATAAAAAAGAAAGACAAACGTTTCAAAATTTTCGATTGTATAAGAAATCAGTGGTTTTCCCAAAACTTTGGTAAATTGTTTTTTCTGCTTCAGATTCATTCTTAATCCATCCCCGGCGGCCGGCAATATAACAGAAACGTCACTAAGTGTTGTTACATCCATTATAGGTGTCTTAACATTCAACACTTTCAACTATATATATTTTTTTTATAGTCTTTATTGAATCAAATACAGACAAACGCTGGAAATGGCACAAAGCATGAACAAAGGTGGATTCGGCAATCTCTTTAAAATATTTTCAAAATCTTTTTAATCAACAAAAACTATAACTTTTAGATAAATTAATATATTTATAACTAATAGTTGAAACTCTAAACCTCAAATAATTAATAAAAATAGTTAAAATAAAGAATATCAAAGTAACAGCTATACACGCTTTCGCGAAACCGAAAACCAAAATTCTAATGTATTTTCGTCCATCCTCTTAGTTTTCACTGCTGGGATTTAGTTTTTATGATGGAAGTTACACAAAGCAATTTTGAAAAGGTGTATGAAGAAATTTCAACTTTGATTAACAGTGCTAGTTTTGTTAGTATCGACACTGAATTCACTGGTTTGAATGATAGCTCAAAGAGTGTCATCACATGTTTTGATACACCAGAAAGTGTATATCAAAAATTGTTAAAGCCTGCTTCAGATAACATCATCATCCAATTTGGTCTATGTTTGGTGAACAAGATCAAAGATGAAAGTTATGAAGTTAGGCCATACAACTTTTACGTATTTCCTCGTTCTTCAAAAATAGTTCCTTCTACCAGTTTTTCATGCCAGAATACAAGTTTGGAGTTTCTCTCCAACCATGGAATGGATTTCAACAAGTTGATCAAGGAAGGCGTCAGCTACTTGAAAGCATCAACTGAGCATTCTCTTCTTGTTAGTTTGCTTGACGACCATAAAAAGCAATATGAATTCAAGAAAGCCATTCACTCAAACCCCCATGGCCATAAACTCCCTAATTTTCCTGATAATCAGAAGGACTACTTGAACAGACAAAAAGAAGCTTTGGATGCTTTCTTGATTTCTTCAGACCAAGTGTTCAGTCTTGAGCCATGCTCCAACTTCATACGAAGGTCCCTCTATTGTCTGCTGAAGTCTAATTATGCTCACTTGTTGTATGTAAGAAATGGAGAGGAGGCAGCTTTACAGGTTGTAAAGCTGAATGGCTCCCATAACTGGAAAAAGGTGATGGAGGAAGAGCAGAAGCAGGAGATTGAAGCACTCGAGCAGCTGGCTGGCTTTGGCAAAATCATCAAGTTGTTGCAGCTGTCAGGCAAGTTGCTGGTGGGTCACCACATGTTGAGAGACGTGATGCTCACAGTTCAGCAGTTTTCTTGTGACCTCCCGGGAGACTACATTGGCTTCAAAGAACTTTTGCGTGAAAATTTTCCTGAATTTCTTGACACCAAGCATGTCTGTGCCACCTTTTTCAAGAACATAGGCGTCAACTCCACTCTGGAGTTACTCTCGCAAGCTCTCACTAAGTCCGACGGGGTGCCTCCTGTTTCTATCAAGACCACAGGGAACTACTTCAGTTCTGAAACTTCTTTCCACAATGCTGCCTACGATGCCTACATCACTGCATCCTGCTATGTTCGCATGCTTGCTTCTCTGAAATGTCATCAAAAAGAGGTTCCTCTCGACTCACTCAAAAACAAATTCTATCTCATGCGCATCACTGACGTCCCCTACATGAATATCGCTGGAAACGACTTACCCTTGTCACGTGACTACATGTTCCATGTGCTGTTGCCACCAGGCAAAAGCAAGCCGGACTTACTAACATTTTTCAAGAACTTTGGTCAGCTGTACTGCCATTTTTTAGAGGAAAGGGAAGCTTACGTGTGTTTGCTGGATGAGAAGCACAAGTCACGTGCGAATCTTATAAAGTGTGGCACGTCTGAGGAGGGCTTCGAAGTGCAGCCGTTGATGAATCACCTGCAGCAGGCGTCCTTGAAGCGTAAGAACAATTGTGGTGAAGGGTCTTTGAAAAAATCGAAGTTGAATTAAGCTTAGATTTGCAATAACAGCAATCTCCAAAACATTCAATTGTAACAATGTGTAATCAAATCAATTTAGAAACCACCGGGTGAATGCCAATGTGCTACAGTGCCTCCGATTCCGGAACGGTCTTGAAGAAAACTTTATGCGACATCAAAAACATATTTCGTTCAGCTCTGTTACAGTATGGCCGTTTTGTCTGCCCCTTTTAATTAATTCATTCAAACTGTTTTATTAACTAATTCAAATTTAAAGTTTCAAATATTAGTCATAAGTGATACAATTAGTTGTAAAATAGTTTGTTCCTCCGTGAGTTTGTGCTGCTTACGAAGAATCATTTGTTCTCCATTTTTGTCATTTTCTGAGACATCTAACATTTTTCCAGTATTTTTTAATATGCTTTTAAGCTATGGTTCAATTCAAAATTGATTTGATTGTATGGTCAATTTTGCTTTTAATTTCCATCTTCGAACTGTGACTACAGTTTGAGTTAATTTGATTTCCTTTATTACATTTTTTTTCATTCGACATGCAGCTAAATTCAAGTTGTAGTTTTGAAATGCAGAAACTCGAGTAAAAACAGACTCCATTCTAGTGCCTCACCATCTAACAACCTAGCAGCCAGTAAAACCCTTTTTCTATGGTTAGGGTCAGAGTCTTCTAGGAGCACCTTTAAACGCTCGCTCGAAAGACGTCACACGTAAGAAGTACGCCTGTCTAAGATCGAATTAGAAGAATAACGAGGCCTTTTTGAAAGAGTTATACTAACATCACTTACGAAGATTATTTTGGAAAAAATTCCATATAAAATTAACATGAGGTAAAAGCGGAGTTGAAAAGATAGATGGAAGTTTATAATGGAAAGTAGAATTTTGTGAACTTAGAGGGTATGGAGTGAATGGTGCATGGAATTGAATAAGTGACATTTTTATTGCTTTTCGAGATAAACTAGAGACAAATAATACGATCAATATGTGGATTTATAGATGTGCTATAGCATGGTAAGTAGGACTCCTGAGCTAAAAATACCTTTGAAGAATGATTAGGGGTTAAGAGTACCTACCGAATGAGAAGACTAGCTAAGAAAGTCTAGAGCTATAAAGGTAAAAAGAATTCACATACATGAACAAAAAAAATAATTTTCGGGATTCTTAACAAAACTATGATTATGATTGTCGTCACGAGCTAGTGAACTTCTTTTAAAAATTAATTACAAAGCAAAGCGAAACTTACCACCAACTGAATGATTTTTAAAAAATTATGTATTAACAGATTAAAAATTTTTTTTACAAACATTCAATTTATTAGTAGGTTAGGACCAGATCAACTCAAATTTTATAGTCTGAGGTCTCATGAAATTTAGAATGAAAACCTTTATGATAATGAAAACGCACAAGATTAATAAATTTAAACTATGATAAATCGAAAATGACGTTTTAAATCTTGGTTTTTCCATGTCGCTTATGAATGAATGTTAATTTGAAAAATGAAATTAATTAGTGCCAAAATAATTTTTATATTTAGTGGCAAAATGTTGCCAAATATTTATTTTTTTGGTTCGTCAATAACTTCCTCAAAACTAGATTTTTCAACTTCAGCGTATTCATTGAGTTTCTTCATCAATCAACTATAGAGAATTAAATACCTTTTAATATGAAATGTTTTGATCAACATTTCAGTGATCTCTCAATATAAAAAAAATTAAGCAATAAAAATTCAATGATTTTTATTCAACTTAAAATATAAAATTTGTTGATATCAAAATTTTGTTTGCTAAAAAAATGCTTTTTACATTCTATTGAAGTGTACTTTTAGCATCTATAGATTCCTATTTATGTTTTTATAGTTCAAATTTACTTGTCTTCAAAGCATACTTAAAATTATTTTTCAAATGGTACAATTTTCAGACCAAAAATGGATCAGCAAAAGTAATAAAATTATTATAAAATAACTATTTATGCTAAAAAGAATTTCAAAATAATTATATAAAATTTAAGCTTGCAATTTTTTTTACTCAGTAAAACAATATTTTCAAAGAGAACAAGAAACTCCAGCATCAGCATTCACAAAACTATTAGTATGTACTTTCTTGATGTTTTCGGCACCATTCATCACCTACTTCGCATCCAAAAAATACATCTTTGAAGGTTGGGAGGTTTTAAATTATATGTATTTTTAAAATTGTATAAGCAAACGCAAAGATTTGACACATTAATGGATTTTTTTTGGTTTTCTAGCTCATCAATGTATTTTTTGTTTTCCAAAGCTCAATTTTTTTGTTTTTGAAGCTCTCATTCTGAATGAATATTTAGCTTCTGATTATGAATAGTTGCAAATTGAATTACCGAACACAGATCTGATGGGTTACCCTCCAGAGACAAGCACTGTTTTAGCAGTCATTCCTTCTTTGCTGGTTGTTAACTTGATCATTGCCATATATGTGTACCTTGCATGGACCAGTGAGCCCTTCAAGGATTTTTCATCATCATCATGTTTTGACCCAGATTCTAAAGGTCATAAAGATTCTATAAATACAGAGAAAAAAACTATTGCTGACCATTTTTATTCAGACACTTCAGATAATTTAGTTTCATTTAAAAAACAAAATTAATCTACCATCGATTGTATAAGAAATGAGTGGTTTTCCCAAAACTTTGGTAAATTGTTTTTTCTGCTTCAGCTTCATTCTTAATCCATCCCCGGCGGCCGGCAATATAACAGAAACGTCGCCAAGTGTTGTTACATCCATTATAGGTGGCCTCGAAACTCTACGGGTTAATGCCACTATATTAATATTCGTGTTTGTATTTTATTGTACAGGGGTCTTAACATTCAAAACTTTCAAATATATAAAAATAAATTTGCATTTTATTGCGAATCAATTGCCTTATTTTAAAACTGGAAACTTAACTTCAAAATACTTCTATGTGAATATGAGAAAACGACTAAAGGAGAAAAAGGGCAGAAACAAATAACCTGAATGAAACTTTCTTTAATAGTTATTCTATATAAGTTTCGAATCAATACTAAATTTTTAAGACTCGTTTATTTGATTCTATAAATAATTTTGCTCTTTAATTCTTCATATTTCTTGTATAATTAAAGTTGTGCTTAATTTGACTGTTCTATATTTTGTCATTATTTATAAAATTTTCTTCAACCTCAAACATTATTTTATTGTTAATTGATTTAATTGTAAGCTATTATTCAATATTATTTTTCATGGTTCGTCAGTTTGATTCTGTAGTAAATATATATTTTAATTTTTATCTTTGATTTCTTGTAACATTACAGTTTTGGTTTAGTTTACTCTGCTTCCCTATTCTTATTTTTTCCATTCTTTGTAACATGAAACATTCTTCAATATTTTATCAGTTTTATGCGTTTAAGAGTAATGAGTAATGATTCAATTCTAAATTTTTAACGTTCATTCATCTGAGCCTATATTGTGTATATATTTTTATTGTTACTTATATATATTATGGACACAGATGTTGTTCTTGTCTTTGGAGTTTTCCCTAAACAAATATATTAAATGTAGCTCTTATTTTTTCTTTTTAGGTTTCTTTTAAAGTTGAAAGATATTTTTTTTAAATATATTCAACTTTTTGAGCCTACTTAAGATAATTTTTGACGTGTAGTTTATACTAAATAGTTAGCGGAGAATTATTATACTAAATATAATAAAAATGAATAAGAGAGCCCTCAGAAATAGAGGAACCAGTGAAAATCTGGATAGATAAAATAAAAGATCTGTAACACAAAACCCTATACAAGTATGGGACATTCTTTGAAAATCCCACCAACTGAGAAATCTTTTGAATAAGCTTGTAAAAAGAAAGAAGTTATGGCGTGGAAAATTTATTCAATTCAAAAGTTTAAGCATTTTTAATGTACGCATAGAATTCTATCGTCAAAACATCATAGGATTCATGAAAAATTTGCAACACGACGTCGCTGATTTCCATTGTTTATTGGTAGCACAGGTCACAAGCACATTTTCTTCAATCTGTGTATAATTTTTTTCTGCGTCTCCCAACAAGGATTCCTAGTAGGAGATAAAACACAGGGGCACTGTCCTTTCTGGTCGAACCCTCTGGGCGTTTCCATGTCTGCTTGTTGGTCCTCGAACAATAGTTACTTTTTTTTTATTTTCTTATTATTCAAGATAACCTATTATCATTTTTAAAAATTATAAATTAGATATATTTAATCTAATATGATATATTTCAAGTGAATCAAAAATTTTGTCTGTAGAAAACAGCAGCTTTAGTTCGCTATTGGCTTTCTATATTGAAATCTCAATGCTCACTTTAAAATAGCAAGAGTTTCCATTCGATCGGTTTTCAAAACCCGTATAACTTTCACTTGGAAATGATAAATATATGCATTATGAAACTTAACTCAACTCTAATCTAATTTTAAATTTTTTATAAAGTGTTTTTGAAATGTTAAAAAATAAATATATATTTTAAAGGTTTTATAATATAAAAGATACTAACCAATATTCTTTTGGTCTACAAAACTGGTTCATAGTCATCTTGTTCTTATCAAAATTTTCCAAATTATTTACATGGTCCAAAAATGTGTACATCGATTCAATGAAGTGGTCTGTTCTGTTTTCATTGCATACTATGGAATGAAAAAGTATGGCGTGGTTGTCAATGCGGTTGTCAGTGTGGCGGAGACTGGCAAAAAATGAATAAGATATAATTTTTGTAGAAATTATCAGACGGACCATTTATGTCGCTTTGTTCTTCAAACTCCTCCAAGGCATCTGGTAAGTTTTAAGAGCTGAAACGAGTGCAATCAAGGAGTTTGTGAAGACGCAACCAATTTTTAAAATTAAATAATAAAATAATGAAAAAATATTTAAAGTGAATTATGAATTATTGAACTGAGTCTTTACTCTCACATGCACTGCTATCAAGGCACTCTGTGTAGGTTGGTTCTATTCTTTTCACAAACACGCTGTATAAGTTTTGGTTGCAATAAATGTAAAACGTTTGGTTGTGCAAGTCACAATGGTGCGCATTGCATTGTATTTTCTCGCTCTGAAAATTTATGGTTGAGATTACTTAAATATATTGAGTCAATTGACAATTACTGAAATGCTTTTAAACGCTTAACTTGGAAGGAACTATAGAGATCCATCAAGTATATCAAATTTGAAAACTACAATTTATGAAAAACCCAGTTGTTTCACAATTCTGGTTCCTTCTATGAAAATATGGTTACGAAAAGGTGCATAATTCTTCGAAGCTACCGACCACTTGGGAGAGCAGGGGGTGGTGTGAGTGTGGGCATTGTGGAAACACAGCCTGTTCAGGGAGAGGGTTGTTCAGACAAGGGTGGTCTCTTGGAGCCCTTGCACACACAGGATTCACATTGGTCACCACACCCCTGTTCATCAACCACCCATCACCCTCAGAAACTTCTTCAAATTCTTTCGTTGTCACGTTTCTGACCAAGTCACCAATGTGGTGAGTGGGCGTGAGTGGGGTATATGGGAGACAGCAAGACGCTTCGGTGTCTACTGTTGCGTAGCCATCAAATCCTCCCAAAGAGGCTTCTGCAAAGCCATGGCAGCAATTGTAACAACCAGTCTCCGAGGTTTGGTAATGTTCACAGCCGTTGGCAAGGTGGTGATTGCAGGCGTCGTAGCTACGATGGCTTTGGTGAGGAAAGTCGCAATGGCATGGATCATAGAAAGAATTAGCATTTTGGGATTTATTGATGTTTTTATTGGTGGAAGGTGACTTGACACTTTCGCATGCCTTCGTTTCTTTTTTTAACTTTTCGAAATCATCCTTATTACTCACCTTTTGTACATCTTTTTTTATTGGTTTCTGGTTTAATTGTTCAGTCTTTAAAAATCCTTCTTGGGTCTTTTTCCTTTTTTCAATTTGTATTTTCGACAGTTGCACCAAGAGTTCCAATCCGTTATCGTCAATGTTTTCAATTTCCTTGCTTAAACTGCTTATACAAGTTTGTTCAGTGTGGGCGTTATATGAACTTGATTTGGAGTAAAAAGCATTTTGTCTCAGTTTTTGGAAGTTTTCATTTTGATTATACACATAGATTTTACCACAGTGATCAAAACTTTTTTTTCTTTTTTTATTATTTTTTCCATCTTTTACTCCTTCGCCTGGTGACCGAGCAAGGTTGATGCATATTTCTGGAACTTTTTTCATTTCATGTAACTGTATTGTTTCCACTTTACAAGACTCGCCTATTTTAATGAGTTACCTACGTATAGGTTATTATTATTTTCTTCTTAAATATTTCTTTGTTCCGATCATTTGAAAGGGAATCCATTCTGTTGGAAAGTTTTAAGTGTATAAAACGTGCATTTTGTCTACATTAACTTAAACAAGAGTATTTTTACGAAGATATTTCATTTATCTTTGCACAAAATGCTGAAAGGCGATTTGCAAATGCTTTGCTTGATTGGACTATTTACACTTCTTTTCAAAACGTCATGGAGATGAGCATATGGAGGAAGCTATTTGTTAGTTAGAATTATTGGGAATTATGAAGTTCCATTATTACAAACTTTAGCATAAAACTGCACATACTTTCCTTACCAAAAAATGACATTAAAATATAGCAAGACTATATTTCTAGGAGGAAAAGATCAACAGAATAGTTTACAAAAAATCTTTCAACAAAATGTTCTCAACAAAACCGCCGTTTTCAGTTGGCTAATTCAACATTTTTCACACCACGAAAAAATTACTTCAGCCTCAACCACAACCAGGATTCAAAAAAATCTGGATCAACAAGAAGGAACATTTTTTTAGAAGTTAAGAAAAATCTTCTGACCATTTTATTTGTGGGTTATATCATCCACCCAAACCATCATATTCAGAAGGTCGTCTTATAAGTCACATAGATAATATCTCTAATTTTATGTTAGATCATAATGATAAGTTTATTTCAGATGGTGACCTCAACTCATTGTCACACAAACTGGTTTTCAATCAATTTACAATGGACCAACTCATAAAGGAAATACTCTTGATAAGTTATATGGTATCAATATAGATCCTAAGTTATTCAACCCTAATACTTATGTTTCCCATATCAAGACCCACCATCTTGGTGGTATTGCCTTGCCTCTTAACATAGCCCCATCTCATAACAATATTACACGTTCAATTCACACCTACCGCCGTCGACCTCCCAACCAACATAAGGCATGTCTCGATTACTTATCATCAAGCCCCTTTAATCTAACATATGATAATATCACAGAATCAGTTGATTCTTTCTATACTACAATTCATAGTATTTTTAACAAGTTTTATCCTCTTAAACAAATAACTATAAAATCATCTGATCTTCTGATAAAACAACTTCAATCTTTACTTAATAAACTTATAAGGCTTAACTACTTTCTTCCTAACTATCCTAAAATAAAAACAATATTTACTCCTTCAAGACAAAACGTTCCTTCCTCGTCTTCTCAATACTGAATAAGCTGATAATACTCATTGTTCATCATTTTTAATTTAAATTTTTATTAGCCGTTTATTGTAGGTTCAACGCTGACTTTTTATAACTAATAACATTCTGTTCTCGTATATTTCAATTTTTTCTTTTTTAGTTCGATTGTTCCCCGCGTTTTTGTAACATTTCCAGCGTATGTCTGGACTTGACCTAATAAAGACTATGAAAAAAACTTATTAACAGTGATGATAAATGTGTAAATTATGGTAAATTTCATCCATATTTCACACTAACTAGTTGTAACTATGTTTTTTTGCGTTCGACATTTTTGCGTCTGTGACATAATGACTGGTCTATTACATTCAGTATCCGGTTTCGCGAATGCGTGTATGGCCGTTATTTTAAATTTCTTTATTTAAACTATTTTTATTAATTATTATGAATTTAAAGTTTTGAATATTAGTTATAAATATATTAATTCATATAAGAGTTAAAGTTTTTGCTGAGTACAAAGATTTTAAAGAGATTGTCAAATCCGCCTTTTTCTCGGTTGAAATACAGCCAATGCAGTGAAATCGTCAACCAACGCCTACATAAATACTGTTTGCCAAATCACTCAACAAGAAAGTAAACATGTGTTGAAAAGCATTGCAAAAAGTTGTGGTATCCTGACGGACCTGTGAATTTGAGAAATGGCTGAGAAAGAGACATTGCTGTAAAATCGTTAACCAATCGGCTACAAGAATACCGTTTGCCAACTTAAAAAAAGTAAGCGAGTGTTGAAAGCATTTCAAGGATTTGTGGTATCTAGACAAACTATCTTGTGAATATAAGAAATTGCTGAAAGGAAAATAAAAGAAAAGAAGAAATAACTTGAAATAACTCTGCAATAGTTATGTTATGTGGTTTAAAAATACGATTCAATTCTCAAATTTTAAGACTCCTTTATTTGATTTAATAGACAATTCTGCTTTTGAATTTCTTAGAACCTTTTGACATTCCAGTTTTGGTTAATTTAATGAAACATCCTTCATAGTCATTCAATATAAACTATGACTCAGTTCTAAATTTTTGAGATTTATAAACTTGATTCTATAATCAGTTTTTGATCTTTTACAACTGACACTTGACAGTTCTTATGACATTCAGTTATTGTTGATTTTTAGTTTTTTTCTTTCATTTTGATTGTTCACTGTGTTCTGTGCCATTTCCAGCGTTTGTTTGGATTTGATTCAATAAAAACTGTAAAAAAAGCGTGTCCAGTACTCCAGTAGCCCACAACGAGTAAACCCGTTTTCATGGGAGCACCTAGGAGCATAGTACTGTAACGGTCAAAAGTGCAAAACAAAAATTAATAAATTAAATAAAATTAAAATAGCTTTTAATAATAATTATAACAAAAAAATAGTATAAAGGTTGTCAATAACAAAATACAATAATTCGCAAATTTCTAATAAACTATGAGTTGAACGCCTCATAATTAATTAGGAGCAGACGACTGCTAAAACCGGTATATAAGGGCTGGAACATTCTTAAGCTATAGGACGCGTAACACATTTCATAGATTTTGATTTCGTAGTGGTGATAGCGCTAATATAAAGGACTATTTATAAAGATTATTTATGCTTTTATCCACGAATAAAACAATTAAAAAACAATGGCACATTTCCTTCAGTACTAAAGAGCGGGCTAAAAATGTGTCTTTTTTTATTTTTTGAATTTTTTTAATAGTCTTTATTAGATCAAGTCCAGACATACGCTGGAAATGTTACAAAAACACGGCGAATAGTCGAGCTAAGAAAGAAATATTAAAATATACGAGAACAGAATCTAATCAGTCTTGATTAGATAAGATTAGAAAAATAATGGCTCAAGTAGGTGAGCTAGTTGGGCTGAAGACAAATTGGTCTTTAAAATTAAGTTTCATAGAATAACTATTTGAACAAGAGTAGACATGGCATTTAAGTATGTATTTTTATAATCAAATCTTATGTAATCAAACAATTTTTATAGCGCGTATGGCACTTTTCAAAAGCGCTTTGTTAAACTGCCTAAACAAAAAACTTTCAAGAGCTTTTAAACGATACGAAAAAAGAGGGGTAGTGGAAATGAGGCAATATTGAATGGGTTAGATTATTTATTTGTTCTATAGTGTGAATAATACTAGTTTCCACTAGAAAAGAAATAATGTCTTTGACGCAGTTGTTTCAGAGAGTCAACAGGGCTCAGAGTGTGTTTGAAGAACCTGTTTTCGTATATTATAATGTTTTCTTCTTTAGTTCGACTTTTCGCCGTGTTTTTGTAACATTTCCAGCGTATGTCTGGACTTGCTCCAATAAAGACTATTAAAAAAAAGAACCAGTCTGTAAGATCCCCTTCGAGGCAGCTTCTATCAAGGAAGAAACAAGCAGTGGATTTAATGTGATTTAATTATTATTGTTAGGTACAATTAGTTTAGGTGCAAGCTCAGTCTAATTGCATGAGTTAATTATAGAAAAAATAGTTATTGAATATATTATTCATACTTATATTTTCTATTAGACAGTTTTTTGGCTAGTAATTGTTGTAATTATGAAACTTTTTTTGAAAAAAGATTTTGATAAAATTAGATAGTCTTCTAAATTTTATTAAACGTTACAAATTCAGAGGAATTTTTATTAAGAGGAATTTAAATACACTTTCAAAAAAATCATTAACTTAATTAAAAAATGAAAATTTTTTTATAGTATGATTATGAAATTATGATATAATAGTAGATTATAGGATAATTTCAAGATGATAAATTATATAATGATTTTGCACTTTTCTTCCGCTTAAGACAATCTTGTGACCTAGGAGAATATACGTTTTTTAAAAACAATCTTTCATATGACATCCGCCTTTCGAAATCTCTATATAAATGAAATGATCGTAGTATGAAAAAAATTCTTAATTAAAAAAAAAAGAAAAACATGTTTCAAATTACTTTTATTTTGTTTCTTTTTCCCAGCGTTGTCTTAAGTGGCAAGTTGTACTTTAATGGTCAAGATGAAATAAGGTGTGGAGATGGCATCACCAAATGTCACTCCGGACAAACGTGCTGTAGAAATTCTCGCAACGATTTTGGATGCTGTGCATTTGCAAACGTAATAGATCTGTAAAGCACAAAAAAATTTTTTTAAAGAATTTTTTTGCATAAAAAATTCATTTGAAATATTGAAAGAAATTCCATTTTTTTAGGCAACGTGCTGTGAAGGGGGCTTGCACTGTTGTCCCAGTGGTTTATCCTGTACAGAACATGGCTGTTCAAATGACGAAATGCTCATAACACATGAGAAACTTCCAAATGTTTCGAAAAAGGTAGTTTGAATATTCATAAATGAAGAAAATTGTTTTAATAAACTAGAAAAAAATTAAATTAAATTTTGACCGCAAAAAAAAAACTAAAATAATTCTCAAGGTTGTCGAGATAATATGTCCAGATGGGAAGTCATATTGTCCGGATGATCAGACCTGCTGTAGCATATCGAATAGCACTTATGCCTGCTGCCCTCTGCCTGATGTTTGTGGTTCCTTGGCGACCTTCAATAAACCTCATCAAACTTATAATACAATTTTTTAATAATTTTTAAATTTTATTTTAAATAAACATTGATATAAAACAGTAATTTCAAACTATTTTTTCATTCCAACACATAGTTTCACTCTACATAGCTACATCCATTGAAGCCATCCATTATACCAAACTTCACCTTCATTCTATCCCCTCCATCAGGCAGTTTGTTGTCAGGACCACACCCACTGTTGTCCATCGGGCACCACGTGTGACATTACTATTTCTTCATGCAAGAGGGCGGATGGTCTGGTGTTCAAATGGTCCCAGAAAGTGTCAGCCATTCAGGTTGTTCCGTGGTGCTGGTGTTGTTTCGAAGGCTGTGTTCAATGTTTTAAAATAATGAAAATAAGAGTACTAATAAAAAAAAACAAAAAAATGTCTTTTGTGAACAATCAGCATGCATTTTAGTTATTACCTCAAACATCTTTCCAATTGATTGATGCCACTTGAAGAACTCAACTTTGATCATTTCTACAATCACCAGAGAAACTCACCAACTCTTCAAAATTACAACACCAGAACAACCAAACCATCAACACCACACCACAACACCCACTACAACCACAGGCCCACAAAAGCTCACACCTCTGTCCAGACAAGTTGACCTCTTGTCCAATAAACTCCACCTGTTGTCCCTCGAGTAAGGGCGCCTTCACTTGCTGTCCCATCCCTGACGTATGTGCCTCTGTGTTAAGAATGTATGCATGGCAATTGTGGTGTGATAATTGGTGGTGGTTATGGCAATGGGGTTTGCAGCCGAGGTGGTGATGATGATGATGCTGATGATGATGATACAGATGATTATGATGATGATGATCCACAGGCCGTTTGTTGTGACGACGGTAAACACTGTTGTCCGCATTGTTACCAGTGTGACCTCAAGCTTTCAAAATGCATAAAGTCTTCTTCCCCCTCTTGCTTATCCTTTTCTTCCTCTTCACCACACCCATTGATCGAATCACTCCCCCCATTGAAACTCGAAATAGAAGAGAAAGTCAATGATGTGAAGAAAAATACATACCAATACACTGCAAAACACTTCTGAACACTCACCATTTTTCACCACCCTTAGCATCTTTCACCATTTCTCACCACCCCTCACCATTCCTCACCATCCCTCACCATTCTTCACCATTTCTCACTATTCCTTACCATCCACAGAAGGTGCTCTGTCCCAACAAGACCATCGCTTGTGATGAGGATTTCACCTGTTGTCCCACCCTTCACCACCAAGAAGCCTGCTGTGTTTTTTCTCAGGTTTTTGTTTTCTCTTGTTAACGCCACTTATATAACTCTCTATCTATTGTGCAGTGTTCTATTGTATCATATTGTTTTGTGTTGTGTTGTCTTTTATTAAGTTGTGTTGTATTGTGTTTTTTTGTGTTGTATTGTATTATACACCCACCACAATCAAAACTCAAACCCATCATCCTCTATCACACCCAAAACCCCAATGACACCCGCCCACCACGAAGGGTGTTTGTTGCAATGACTTGGTATCGTGCTGTCCTCATGGACACGTCTGTTCCGCTTCTGACGATGGAGGATCTTCCACCTGTGTCAGCGCTGATGCTCTGTCACGTGGTCACATAGATGATGAAACAATGGTGGTGGTGGAAACCACTGATATGATGAAAAGCTCGGACGTGGTTTGGAAAATATGCACTTTTCATAAATATGATGATTTGTTGTGTATTTAGTGAAATATAATACAATGCAAGTACGAAAATTGATCTATATTTAATCATTTGGCTCTATAATAATTCATCAAGATTTGTAATCATTCATCAGCATCACACCTACACCCATAACCCAACTACAATCTTTCACAAGAGCTAACCCACAACGCCACTGCACTTCTATGCACCCCTTCCAGAGACCGTGCGATCACTACGTGTATTGCCAGCTGGAGGCTACTTGCTGCAAGAAGGACTATTCTTTCTTCTGCTGTCCCTATACTGATGTATCTTTGTCACCTTTGTTCACCATTGTCAATCCTTCTTCACCCTTGCCAACCATTGCTAACCACATTAAGCCCTGTTAACTATTTCTAACCATCGGCAGCTTCTGATAAGCCTATCCACACCACAACGCAGCTTGAAGTCAATGTTTCAATTGACCTTCCACAACCTTACAGCACCACTTTTCACAACGACTTCCCAAACTCATCCACCTTCCATCACTTTCTTCCAAACATTAACTTCCGACACCAATTCACTACCACGCCACCATCATCACAACCACCGCCACCATCATCACAACCACCGCCACCATCATCACAACCACCGCCACCATCATCACAATCATCACCACCATCATCACAATTATCACCACCATCATCACAATCATCACCACCATCATCACAAACAACGCCACCATCATCACAATCACCACCACCACCGCCACCATCATCACAATCACCACCACCACCACCACCACTGCAGGCCTCTTGTTGTGGGGACGAGAAGAGCTGTTGCAGGCACTACTGCTTTCCCTGGTTTAATCAATGCATACCCAGCTTCCAGCAGCAGTTGGCTGTCTTCGAGGACGCCATCTCTCCTGAGGAAGGCTATGAAACACTCGATCTAAAGGCTAAGAAGGTGGGTGGTGATGTGTGGTTATGTGGGAGTGTGTGATGTGTGGTTGTGTGGGGGTGTGTGGTTGAGTGTGGTTGTGTGGGGGTGTGTGGTGTGTGGCGTGTGGGAGGGTTTAGTTGCAGATGTGTGGGGGGTATATGAGGGTGTGGCTGCGGTGATTCGGGATGGTGTGGTGTGGTTGTGTGGTAGTGGAAAAGCTAAGAAGGTGGTTGCTGATGTGGTTGTGGTGCTGGTGATGATCGTTATAATGGTTGTGGTTGTAGTGATAAGTTGTGGTGTGGAGATGAGCATAATGATGGTTATAGTGTTGATGGTTTGAGCGCGGTTATCAAATTGCCAATCAAATATAACTCCCAATAATTTCAATAGTTATTTCATAGCCAATCAGATCTGACTTCAACCACCATCACTAGGCTGTGTGGTGTGATGCAGAAAAGTCGCTTTTGTGTTCTGAGGGTTTTGAGTGTCTCATGGAGACACGACAGTGTGTCAAGCGTGTTGCGAGACGGACTGCAAGCCCATTGAGGGTAGTCCAGTCATCACGTCTGGTGGTTGCCAATGAGGTGGAGAAGGAGTTGGAGGGAGAGTTGATGAATGAAATGAAGGGTGGCAAGAAGTCGGTGATGAAGCTGGTGGAAGAGAAGGAGGAGGAGATTAAGCAGTTGTTGAAAGAGATGGACAAGCTGATGGATGAGGAGAAGGTCATGACTAAGATGGAGGAGGAAAAAGAGAAAGAAGAAAAGGAGGAAAAAGAAGAAAAAGAAGAAAAAGAAAAGGAAGAGGAGGAGGAGGAGGAGGAGGAGCAAGAAGAGGTTTCAAAAACAGGCTCGAAGCGTCTGAAGATGCCCCAGCTGGAGGCGGTTCCCTTGCCTCATATGTGTGCACAGGCCTCTGAACGCTGCGGTGATGGACAGAAGTGTTGCGGAGGAGAAGGAGGGATCAACAGGTGCTGCCCTCATGCACAGGTGTCGTAACTATAATCAATAAATCTAATTTATAATTTATTTTACACTACTTTTTCCACCGATGACGCCACGAAGCGCACTAAAACAATGCAATACCGTTCAATACAATACAAGTAAATGCAATACAATAAAATAAAACACAATACAATGCAACCACGAATGTTTACATAGTGGTCTTTAACCTTTAATAAATTCAAGACCATTCGATCTGGCAATATTACTTTTAAAATTTAATAACATTGGCGACTGATATAAACTTTTGCTGCAGGGAGAGTGTTGTGAAGGAGGCACCGCGTGTTGTCCCCTGGGCAGCGTCTGCACCTCCGGCGGCATGTGCAAGGCCACCTACGCCGATGTCTTTGTGCCGCAGGACCCACTCGTTGCGGTAGGTTCTGTCGGCAAGGCGGGTGGGGTCGCTGGAGAGGGTGTCGGGAAGGTCTTATGTCCCGACAAATCAACCTGCCCCGATCGGACGACCTGTTGCAGCTTCTTCAACCATCAATACGCCTGCTGCCAGTTCAAACAAGTTGGTGGGTGGTTGTGGAGGGTAGAGAGGGTTGTCGAGAAGAGGGAAGGAGGGGAAAGGGGGTAGGGGGGATTGAAATGCGCAAATGGTCTGAGAGTGTAGATGAGGGCTATGAATTCAGTTAAGGAAGTAATTTAACATTTTCAAATCAGAGTTTGAGACATAAGCTAAAATCTTTTTACAAACAAAAATTTTCAAAGCAGCACGTCTTACACATGCCACCACACAGGCGGTGTGCTGCAAGGACAAGGTGCATTGCTGTCCTTGGGGCTTTACGTGCAAGGAGGGGGAGGGCAAGTGTGAAAGGTCCTCTTCCTCCATGGGCTTCTCTTCCTTTTACTTATCCATACTCGAAGTTCCTTGGGAAGACTTCACCAGGAAGAAAGCCCAAAAGCTAATTCCATCCACCAATTCCACTAACCTCTGCAGCCTCCCTCCCTCCACCACTCCCACCCACCGCTGTCCTCTGAACTACTCCTGTTGTCACGACCACTCGGGCCATACTCCAGTCTGTTGCGACCAAGACGTGAGTGATGTTGTCCGTCTTTCAAGCGCTTCGTTTACGCACGCAGTTGGGTGCATAGAAAGTTTAGATAGATGTGGCGATTGCCGTGTATTGTTGGTTTTTCGATCAGTGTGTTATGGCTCCGAATCCCGTTGATCGAATCTGGAACTACCTGGAACCAGCAAATCGTTCATTCGGAAACAAACAATGGACCGATCCTCTGTGATTGCCAATCGCCACTTTTGGCTCAATGAATATGGAATTAATAATAATAATATTATTATTATTAATATTACTACTACTTCTACTACTACTACTACTGCTACTACTACTACTACTACTACTACTACTACTACTACTACTACTACTACTACTACTACTACTACTACTACTACTACTACCACTACTACTACTACTACTACTACTACTACTACTACTACTACTACTACTACTACTCCTTCTACTCCTACTACTCCTACTACTCCTACTACTCCTACTACTCCTACTACTCCTACTACTCCTACTACCCCTACTAATACCACTTTTAGTAATAATAATTGTTACATTAACAAGAGCGACAAAAAATTAATGTAATTTATATGGAAAGAAAATGAAGCGATTGAGTGAATTGATGCGTTTTTAATTCATCGTCATTTGTTAAACTGCGCACGCGCATACGCACAAGCACAGACACACCCATTCCTCTCACCTACCCACACACACACACACACACACACACACACACACACACACACACACACACACACACACACACACACACACACACACACACACACGCACACACACATACACACACACACACACACACACACACACACACACACACACAAACTCACTAGAAAAAAAAATTGCAGTCGATTTGTTGCGGAAATTTCTGTTGTCCTAACGGTTTCAAGTGTGGACCAGAAAAGGGTCAGTGTGCGCAGGTGGAGTGAGTTGTGACTCTGGAAGTCTTTTCTGAGCCAAACATCTTGATGACTCTATATACTACTGCAAACAGTTATTTGCAAGATGAACTGTCGGAAGGTTTTCCGTTGCAGCTCCTATTCATTTCTCTTTGTATTCTCATTTTCACTGTCTGCTATTTCACGATGGCCATTGTCTGCTTCAACCCCATAGAATATATTCAATGAAATGACGTCTCAGTTAACGCTTCTAACATTTTTACTTTGAGATTTTCACAGTGTTTAACTTTTTTTCTTCTTTTTTATAGTCTTTATTAGATCAAGTCCAGACATACACTGGAAATGTTACAAAAAAAAACGGAAAATAGTCCAACTAAAAAAGAAAAAATTGAAATAAAAATTAAATTTTAACATTTAATGAACTTGACATCCATTTACTAAGGTGGCTTCAATAAAACGGTTTTTTTTAAACTGAAGAAAGAAGAATATCAGACTTCCTTTGATCATTAAAAGTATTCTCATTAATTTCATTTAGCTTAACGCCTCTAAGGCAACCTAGTTTGCGAGGTGGGCGCTGTAACAGATTGTACATTCATTCGTCTGATATAGTTATCTTTCATGCTAGAACCCGATAATCTACACTAGTGTTAACTCGTTTGAACTAATCCAATCCAATCTCACATTATAACCTGGTTTAATCTAATATAATCATGTTTTTTAAAACGATTTGAAAAAAATGATCAAACCGCACGCACAAAGTGCATAAGATAATAATTATTATTCTTATGAATAAAGCGCCAAAAATTTATATAAACGTATTGCTGCAATAATCGGCTAATCTCGATGTAAAGGATAATGCAAAAAGCATTTTAAATTAAAAATAAAAACGTCCCACATATGCATGTCACGTTTATCTAGTTTTTACAATCAAATTAAATACTTTATAAAATCCTTATAATTAAAATAACTTTAATTAAATGATGTAAATTTTCAAAATTAATTTCCATGATTTATTCACAAAAACTATTTATTATTATTCACAAAAATGTACCTGCATTAGTCCATTCTAAAAGGTTCAAAAGCCTACGGAACTACTGACATCCGCAACACCTCGAAAGACTTCTTACTTGCACAACAGGCCTCCAGAGTAGTGTTGGTTAATTTTTCTTTGTTCTCCTGTTTCACTCTTATTTCTTTGTAACATTTCTGTATACCGAAACATGTTTCAATATTTGTATTGTATGATGGTTGTAATCTATTACATATCACTCATTATTCATTTGATTTAACTCAGACCTAATCATACTCTAAAATTTCAAGGTTTTATCAGTTGGTTTCTATTGTTCATCGCCAATTTCATCTTTATTTCACACCGACAATTCGTAACTTTACGTTTTTTTTTTCAACACCACTGCGTCTGTGGCATAATGATTGGCCTGTTCCGTTGTAAAGCGTGATCGGATGAGCCCAGGGTTGAGTTTTTGAAAGAGGCAACTCAATTGAAGTACAGACACCATCCTAGAGTTTTTTGTCCTCTAGTGGCCCATAGCGAGTAAAACCGTTTCCATGGGTGCACATTTGAGCATAATGCTAAAGGGCGCGTTACAAATGACTAGATTAGATTAGATCAGTAGTGACACCAGACCTCCTGCAGCCGATGACCTGGTTGGTTCTGGCCACGCTTGTGTGGCCCGGTGCTTTGAGAACCACTACGCCACTAACTCAACAGTGTCAAATGCTCACATCATTCACAGTGGGTAACTAACGCTATGATGCCTTTACACAATTAGATGAAATAAGTTGCAATAAATGGGATTAGAAAACAGGTTAAATGAAATGAAACGAGGTTAGATTAAATAAGCTTGAATAAAATAATATAATTGATTAGATTATATAAAATTTTATAAAAAATTATATCAAATTTAATAGGATAAAATAAAATAAGACTAGACTAGATTATGCGTTCTGAGTTAATTGAACTGGCGTCAATTGGTGGGCTGCTCGAAGAGGAAAGGAACAAAGTTATTTTGTGTTGGTTCATCGATCGATCAAATGTTTCTTTTACATCGCTTCTGTCGTTTGATCCCATCAATGTTGTTTGTGCCTTTATATGCGGCAGTTTATCTGATTATGCCCTCTTTTCCTCTTACAATCACGTTTCCACGTGAAAGGCCATCCACATTTCATGCAACAACAACTACCTTAACAAATTCATCAATAATGACATACTCTATTCGGAACTCACCAACAACCCTTCCCCACCACCAATGCCTCCTCTTCCTTACCCACTCCTCAACCTCAAAGCCCCATCATAAAAGCTCCACCAAGCTCAGGACTTGTTGAGCATCAGGAAACAAGGAACTATTTCGAACCAAGTTTTTCCACTTTCAATGGTATATCACGCATACACGGAACCTTGATGTTACTCCACCCATAGCACCTTCCTGATTCATTGCTTGGATAGTCATCTATTGAATCTAATCTAATCTAATCTAATCTAATCTAATCTAATCTAATCTAATCTAATCTAATCTAATCTAATCTAATCTAATCTAATCTAATCTAATCTAATCTAATCTAATCTAATCTAATCTAATCTAATCTAATCTAATCTAATCTAATCTAATCTAATCTAATCTAATCTAATCTAATCTAATCTAATCTAATCTAATCTAATCTAATCTAATCTAATCTAATCTAATCTAATCTAATCTAATCTAATCTAATCTAATCTAATCTAATCTAATCTAATCTAATCTAATCTAATCTAATCTAATCTAATCTAATCTAATCTAATCTAATCTAATCTAATCTAATCTAATCTAATCTAATCTAATCTAATCTAATCTAATCTAATCTAACCTTAATATGTTTATAGCGCTTATTACAGACTGTTCAAAAGCGTTCTGGTAACAAACTGTTTAAACGTAAAGTTTCGAGAGCTTAACGAAAACATATTAGAAATGTCGAGAAAGCGCAGATCTTTGAAATTTATATCTTCTTCAAAGGTAACCAGTGTGAAGAGATAAGAGTCATACGATGTATATGATTTCTTTGGTCATCCTCTTTCAACTGTACTTTCAACTTCACCTTCTGTCAATCCTATCTTACTATCGTAACTTTATGTTGATTTCCGTAACACCTCTGCGCCCGTGGCATGATGATTGGCATGTTTCGATGTGAATG
>OX387247.1:1138735-1156235 GCA_947562095.1 Branchellion lobata | reverse complement strand
TAAATATTCACCATCCTAATTAATTAATTAAAAACTTGAGCCACCAGTGAAATGACGTTCAGTTGTTCAGTGAGACTTTGTGGGGAGGGGGTTTAATCTAATCTAATCATTTATGTAGCGCTGATTCCACACTGTTCAAGAGCGCTCGTTTGACGATATAAAATGCCACTTCTAGTTCTGAATATTCAATGTAATGTCAACAAGTAAGCTTTCAAAAACTTTAGATGCGTTTATTTAAAGTTTTTTTTATTGATTTTAATAAATTCACTTTCTGAATGAACAATGGAAGCTTTGTCTTTTTATTTTCCAGTAACTTTTGCATCCACAAAGATATCTGAATTTACTACAACTTTCACATTTTGAAACCACGCATAAAACAACAACAAACAAAACAACAACGACGAAAAAAAAAACTACATAAACAACAACAAAAAGAAAACCACATCAACAAAAACAAAAATAACAATAATAAAACTACAACCACAAAAACATCAAAAAAACCATAACAAAAAAACAAGAACAATAATAAAAACACAAAAAAATAACAACAACAACAAAAATATTAACAATTAAAACACCAATGAAGAAGCAGCAACAAAGCAACAACAAAGCAGCAACAAAGCAACAACAAGGCAGCAACAGCAAGTTGTAAGTACCAGATTACAAGCTTGAAAATTAATGCGCACTCAACAAACAGCCCACTTGAGTGGCCCAAAACCACCCACGTCCACCAAACCTCTCTCACCCACCACCCACCATTCCATGTTCAGAATTCAATTAACTTGACTAATACAAATTTTTGATGTGAATGCTGGTGTGCATTTGCTATAAAGTTTGATATGAATTCTGGTGTGCATTTGCTATAAAGTTTGATATGCATTCTGATGTGCATTCTGATGTGCATTCTGATGTGCATTCTGATGTGCATTCTGATGTGCATTCTGATGTGCATTCTGATGTGCATTCTGATGTGCATTCTGATGTGCATTCTGATGTGCATTCTGATGTGCATTCTGATGTGCATTCTGATGTGCATTCTGATGTGCATTCTGATGTGCATTCTGATGTGCATTTTGATTTGCACTCTGATGTGCATTCTGATGTGCATTCTAATGGGCATTCTGATTTGCACTCTGATGTGCATTCTGATGTGCATTCTGATGTGCATTTTGATTTGCACTCTGATGTGCATTCTGATGTGCATTCTGATGTGCATTCTGATTTGCATTCTGATGTGCATTCTGATGTGCATTCTGATGTGCCTTCTAATGGGCATTTTGATGTGCATTCTGATGTGCATTTTGATGTGCATTCTGATTTGCATTCTGATGTGCATTCTGATGTGCATTCTGATGTGCCTTCTAATGGGCATTTTGATGTGCATTCTGATGTGCATTCTGCGACATGCACAACAGAAGGAACAAAAAGACTTGCATTCATAACAATTTTTTCCACACGCAATTTAGCAACTTTTTTGTTTTTTTTTACTAGTCGCCCAAAAAACAAGAACAACAACAACAGGAACAACAAAAACAACAACATTAGCAGCATCAAAAACAACAAAATCAGCAGCAATAACAACAACATCAGCAGTAACAACAACAACAACAACAAAACCACAACAACAACAACATAAACCTCAGCAGCAACAACAATAACATCAGCAGCAACAACAAAAAATAACAACAACGACGAAGTCAGCAGCAACAACAACAACAGCAGAACATCAGTGCCATTAAAAACAAAAACTGTGCAAGTCAGTCCTTACATACTTATTTCGGCCACAATTTGCGGCTGTGACCAATACTCAATCAATATAAGCATGCATGAAAAGGATTTACATGAAATAAGCTCCACTTGTTATCAGTCCTCATTGCATTCTTGGAGTGGGAAAAGATTGAATTAGTTAAAAAGCTGCTGTATCAATTCAATGAAAGAATGAAAGAATGAAAGAATGAAAGAATGAAAGAATGAAAGAATGAAAGAATGAAAGAATGAAAGAATGAAAGAATGAAAGAATGAAAGAATGAAAGAATGAAAGAATGAAAGAATGAAAGAATGAAAGAATGAAAGAATGAAAGAATGAAAGAATGAAAGAATGAAAGAATGAAAGAATGAAAGAATGAAAGAATGAAAGAATGAAAGAATGAAAGAATGAAAGAATGAAAGAATGAAAGAATGAAAGAATGAAAGAATGAAAGAATGAAAGAATGAAAGAATGAAAAAATGAAAGAATGAAAGAATGAAAGAATGAAAGAATGAAAGAATGAAAGAATGAAAGATGTAGCAATACAGTCGACGAATTAATTGCGCTGTGATACAGAAGGGTTCAAGCATTCAGTCAAGGAGTGCCAATTCTCCCCAAAACACTCGAAAAAATACAAAAAACTTCAAAAAGTTAGTTTACTTCAACTCGAACTGCCATCTACCATAGATCATCCTGCAATTAAGACCTTGCCCGCGGTGGATAGCAGGTGCGGTCTGTGTCAACAAGCACTGCTGCAGCAAGAATGATGGTGTGTCGTTAGTCCGCACCAGGTGTCAGGCGTTATTAGGCATTATTGGTGACAAGGGAATAAGCGATGCAATAGAGCGGTGCTTAAGGTTCTTTTTAAAACCTTCTAATCTAATCAATGCACATCTACAGCACCTTTTACGCAAGCGTTAAAAGGTGCATTTGAAGGGTTGTAAGCCTTATCTACAAGCACTCGAACATCAGCAATAATGAGGTCGTGCCATTTGCAAGCCGTGCCATTTGCAAGCCACTTCATGCTGCCTCTTGTAGTGTACATGTAATGTGATTGCATATGGGTTCAGTGAGCTGGAGTAGCGATAACAATAAACAGTATTAATTGCTCACATAGCTATTAAACGTAACCAAAAGTCCATAAAAACATTAAAAGTTATAAACCACCATCAAATGCTTAAATAAATGTTATTAATTAGCGGTATTAAGATGAATGATACTTCAACAAGTTCTGCAAGTTATTGTGACAAGCAAAGCCTCCAGAGTCGATGGAGTCCACCGCAGGGAGGGACGATCTACATACCACACATACCTTTGCCTCAAGTGATTTGTCTCTGCAACACTTAAAAATACACCAGTCCAACATATATATATATATATATATATATATATATATATATATATATATATATATATATATATATATATATATATATATATATATATATATATATATATATATATATATATATATATATATATATATATATATATATATATATATATATATATATATATATATATATATATATATATATATATATATATATATATATATATATATATATATATATATATATATATATATATATATATATATATATATATATATATATATATATATATATATATATATATATATATATATATATATATATATATATATATATATATATATATATATATATATATATATATATATATATATATATATATATATATATATATATATATATATATATATATATATATATATATATATATATATATATATATATATATATATATATTCACATATATAGGTTAATACAGCCTTTTATAGTCATACCGTCCCGAATAAATTCGAAGCTGAGCTATCCGAGACACATTTGGGGACATAACTTGTGAGTTAGTTCGTTTGCATCAGTGAGTCATCGATCTTGCATTGACTGCCTGTGGAGCTCCCACCCACGTGCCACCCCTTGAGACAGGCTTGGACTCGAGTGGTCGAGGCGATAAGGAAGGAATATTGAAAGACCGGATATTTCGATGAAATAGCAGTTTAAACCATGACTTAATGTCATAATTTGACAATAAATAATAAAAGCGATAATTTTTTGATAATTTTTTAACGATATGGAAAACGTATTCTCGTTCGAAAAATTAAAAATATAAAAAATGTGGCTTCTCTCCCGTCTTCTGTCACTTCCAATTTGTCCGAGGTAACAAAATAATTTGAAACTATGAAGCAAATTTATACTTTGACTCCTTCCCATATGTTCATTTATTCATTGTAACACCACGCCATTCTATAACAATGTAACCACTGAATCAATGTTTAACAAAGTCTAAAAAAACTCAAAATTTGAAAAGGTTTGCAAAAATTCGATTTTTTTAAACTCTGGATTCAAGGCACAGCATGCAATTGAAGTTTTTTTCACTTCCGAAACAAAATTGCCTGTGAAAAAAATAAGAGGTAAGCTTGTTTTTAAATTAAAAACAACTCCCAAAAATGCCAGAAAGCCCGCATAACTTTGAGCCAAACAAGAACAGAATGACAGAGAGATTTGAGATTTGCAACTTGAGTTGAAAAAAAGAAAAATAGAAAAAATAGGTTTGTAGATGTTTGGAATGTGAAATTTCGTAAAATTGATCAACGAATGCATTTATAAAATGAAATAAAACACAAGAGAATTGAAATTGAAAAAAAAATACAAAAAGTGAAAAAAAAGAAAAAAAAAAACTATGGAAAAAAGAAAAAAAAAAGAAAAAAGAGAAAAAAAACATGAAAAAAAGAAAAAAACATGAAAAAAAACATGAAAAAATTAGAAAAAGGGAAAAAAAGAAAAAAAAAAGAAAAAAAGCATGAGAAGTAAAACAAAGAAAATAAGAAAAACTAATAAAAAGACGCGGAGACAGACGCAGCGAGGTGCATACAACAGTCGCATAAGGGCGCAGACGCTTCATGCTTGCAGCCACTCGGAATGAACTAATCATTTATATACCGCTCAGTTTTTATTGTTGTAACAGCGCTTAATTTAAAATAGAATACTTACTTTTATGTGCTTGTCAGTACAGAAGTTAATAGATTTTTCGTTGCGAGGGACAAGCCGTCCCATTGATTTAGCAGGCATTTTATCGTCAGCCCTTCCAATGGAGATAACATTATAGGACAGAGAGGAAAGGAGAGAAGGTGGGAAAGACCAATGGGTGAATGAGTGAGGTATGACTGCGGAGGATAAAAACTAGAGGATGGATGGATGGATGGATGGATGGATGGATGGATGGATGGATGGATGGATGGATGGATGGATGGATGGATGGATGGATGGATGGATGAATGGATGGATGGATGAATGGATGGATGGATGGATGAATGGATGGATGGATGGATGGATGGATGGATGGATGGATGGATGGATGGATGGATGGATGGATGGATGAATGTATGGATGGATGGATGCATGGATGGATGGATGGATGGATGGATGGATGGATGGATGGATGGATGATGGATGGATGGATAGATGGATGGATGGATGGATGGATGGATGGATGGATGGATGGATGGATGGATGGATGGATGGATGGATGGATGGATGGATGGATGGATGGATGGATGGATGGATGGATGGATGGATGGATGGATGGATGGATGGATAGATGGATGGATGGATGGATGGATGGATGGATGATGGTGAGTGGATTGTGAATGAAGGGAACTTAAATGATGTATGAGTGACAGAGGATGATGGAGGGATGATAGAGAAAGGATGTTAAGGTTTATGAGTGATTGATGGAAGAATGCTAGCAGTAAGATAGATGAATGATGGATGAGTAATGGATGAGGAATTTACAAATGGAATATTGCGAAATTTAGAGAATGTTTGACGAGTGGACAGTGGATGAGAACATAGTGAATAGTTAACAGCAGCTGGGAGATAAAGAGATTAATGGATAGATAAAGGAGGGAAGGAAGCATAGGTTGAAAAATGGACAGAAGGAAAAATGATAAATGATTGGTGGATGAATGGGTTGATTGAGATAAAAATAAAAGTTTAAAAAGTTGATGAATAATGGATGAACAATGGATGAATGAGGTGAAAAATGAATGAAAATGGGATGAACCTTGATTGACAAGTGAATGAATGGTTGGACAACGGAACAATAAAAAAATAAAAAAGATTAAAAATATTAAAAAAAAGCAAAAAAAGAAAGAATGAAATAAAAAGAATGAGTGAAGGGTGACGATGAGCCATAAGGGTTTCTTGATGACGGTTCGAGTCTTAACTGTGAAAGCTTGCATGGGTGGCTTGTGCAGTGGAGCGAGAAGGCATAAATCTCAGCAGACTGCCCAACACAATGGCAAAAAACTCTAATGCATCTCATCATTCCAAAGATTTCAATTAAGAATTTTCAACTCAACTGCGCCCCGTTCAATTTTCATAATTTTTAAAAACATTAATTTGTGTTTAATTATTAATTAAAGCCCTTGAAATTCAAAAAAAGTCTTGACATTCGCACATTCGTTAATGGCGACCTATATACTTGATGAAAGACAACGAAGATAGTTGTTTCAACGAAATAACACAAACACACACGGATTATTCCTCGAGCTGTATCAAAGACTCGCGCATATGTCTTCGGAGAATAACTTTTTCTTTGAAAACCGTCATTAGTTTCCTCAAAAGATCGATAAATTTGGAAAAAACACCAAATATTGAGATTTTTTATCAAGCAAAACCGCCTTTGAGATTTTAGTTGGAAAAAACATTTTTGGGTGTAAAACGAACGAACACAAGATGTAATAGTCCAGAGGGAGGAACGACATATCGACTCTTATCTAAAAAGTTCAAAAGCTGAAAGTAATGAAAATTTCAGACTAAAAGTAAACTTTATTGGTTTTAGACAATTTAGTTGAACAATTTTTCGACTTTGGTCGCGCACAAAGCCACGCCATGCATCAGCCAGATTGAACATTAACGACGAGGCAAAAAGGCTGCGAAAACCTCGCGAAGCAAATAATCGAAAATTTGCACACTTCTCCGCAAAATGAAAGCAAAAGTTCTGTTTTTTTTTTCAAATTTTTTATGTTTTTTGTTTTAATTTTAATTTTTCTTTCTTCGAGAATATTAATCTCGAGATAAAATCGCTTGTGAGTCCACCATCGGGAGAGTAAGAGGCTTGGAAAGGAATCGCCATTAGTATACGAACTCCCTTCAATATATTCATGTTTAAAATGTTGTTTGTGTGATCCTATGAAATATTCAAATAGTCCATAAAACACAGCATCATCGAAAATTGTGTATTTAAAATGACTTTTTACTTTTATATTTTTTAATGGTTTCATGATGATTCATTGGTTTCGTATCAGTTCGCCACATATGCCCATGATTTAGCAGAATGCATAAAATAAAATTTTTATTTGCAACTTCAAGCGTTTCTATTGTCACACGTGCTGGCATGGGTATTTTCATTGTATTAGGACCCAGGAAAACATATAGACCACAAACATAAAAACTACTTCCACACTGGAATATCTCTGCAGGAAAGTATTAGACTCTGGAGAGGATTTATTGATTTGAAAGAGAACCCTTCTAATGATAAGACAGCATGCCATGGTCGCTGGAGGCCTCACCACAGCTATTCTCAAAAATATTATTAAAAAAATAGGATACAACACAAGGGGAGACAGCTTTGTTGTAAAAATAAAATATTATTAATATTGGATAAAAATGATTTTTTTAGCACTGAGCATTGAGGGTCAATTTTTAAAAATGAATTAAGACGATCAAAATAAGAAAACTTTTGAGCAATAAAAATATAATTTTTCTGGCGAAGATGAACTTTGAAACAAGAAAATACATTAAAAACGACTGCAAGGGGTAATGTAAGTGGTAAAAATGAAAAAAAAAAAAAAGTAAAAAAAAAAAAAATTAAAGAAGGAAAAAACTCTACAAATAAAATCTATGAGAGGAGAGTATAAAGATTAAAAGGAAAACAAATGAGATGTTTTTAGTAGGAATGTAATTGAAACATCACTGAAGGCGGATGGGAGTGGGGGAAGTGGGGTAGGAATAGGCGGGATATTGATTAGCAATAATTGCAGTCCTTTGAGATCAATAGGAACAAGATCCTTTCACTGCTGCTGAACAGAAAGTTCCAGAAAGGATTGGCAGGAAGCGTGGCTGCAGGGTTGTTCAAGGTGCACTAGGGAAGATGAGAGAGCGAAAATGCTTATGAAGCTTTAAATGCTCACGCCTGGCAAACTTTTGTGTTCAGGCGGGTGCCTGTAAAACATGCGTTAAAGTTCGTTTCGAATGCGGTAAAAAACTCTTCTGGTGCTCTGGTGCACTCACACCACTCCAATGCAGCCACGAGAAGAGAAATATTTTAAACAATAAAAATGGTTTGATCAGATTGGCTCAATCTAACCTTAGGCAAACAAACATCTGAAGACATGGTCAATGACTTTGGGATTACTTTTCTGGTGTTTTGTGGTGAACCTCAAACAGAATCTGAAAAGCAGAAGACGCAGTGATAATAATTTTCAAAGGATTCACAATGACGCAGTAACCAAGGTAATTTTTAAAGCGATTACGCGTCTGCAACCATTGAGTAGTCGTGGAGAGTGGAAAGCTCTTCTGGTGCTGATACCGCAATAGTAAAAGGGCTGTAAATTTTGAATACGGCTTTGCTTTTATTTCTAAATTTTTCAACAAAATAAAATTAGTTATTAACTCAAAAGTTTTCATTACTGGGGTTTCAAGCTCATTGTGTTTGAAGGAAGCCTCGGGAAAAATAACTTTTGACGTTTGTAACAGGAATGGAGTTTAAAGTTTTTATGCAAAAAATACTTGGTAGAAATTTTTCAAAGCTAAAGAAATAAGTATTATAAGAAAAATAAAAAAATGAATATTTCCAATGAAAATAATCGGCAATCGATACGCAACTTTGAGTTTGCAACTGTGAAAAATGGTTTCTGAAGGACAAAAAGGCCTTCAGTGACTGAGCACAATGGAGAATCAGAGTAAAAAAAATTTTTGCAAAAGAAAATTCGATTACAATTCATAAAAGATTCCAGTGACGAAAAAAAAATTTCGAAATAACAAGAAATTTTCATGGAGCAAACTCTCAAAAGATGACAATACCTTTGAAAAATAATAATTTTATATCAAATAACCCCAAAAACCTATTCAGCGAACATTTAATGACTTTTGGCAAAAAAAAAAACTCAGCTAAACAAAGCCAGTGTGGCGGTGTTGTTAACATCAGATGGCATACGGCAGTGACTTTCGTGTCGAAAAGCAGTAAAGATTGCCATAATAACCTCACTATTAATATCTATAAAGAACATTCTACAGAAGTTTTATCTTCCTATGGTGTTCTGTCATGAACACGTGTTCTGATTGTTCTATGAATAGTAGTTTGATATGGTTCACATTCGAGAAGTGTATTAGCTGCGAGAGTTATTCGTTACAAACTTTTTTTTCATTTGCCACGGGTTTTCGCATTGAAAAACAAAGATAGATTTCAAAGTTGCTTTTGCTAAAAATTTTAAACGGTGAAAACATCGACTGGAATGAGAGATAAGCCGATGGAAGGCCGATTAATACTCCAAAAAACACCTCGAGCGGTGGACCAACAACCAAAGCACTAGGCTGACAGGGTCATTGGCGAGATAAGGTCAATAAACACCCATTGCAGCGTCTGGAGAGATCTATTGACTGTCGAGCGAACATGTGGGACTAATTTCGAATTCACATGGAATCCATTTGGACTCTTTATGGGGCTCACAATAATAAAATCGATATGCACATAGCTAAAACACGTTGAAAACAAATGGTAGAAAGTAATTCAAAAACGGCTGGAGTTCTTTTAAATCTTATATATTACTGAGTTGGTGCATCGAGAAAAGACAATTCGGCAGAATGAAACTGGAGGAAAATGCAGTCAAGTTGAGAAACTGGCAATCGAAGAGCAGTTGTGGAGGCGTATTAATTGAAGAACAACGTCTGTTGCAGCTGTCCGCATGGAACTGCGAGAGAGGGTGCCGTGGAGAATAGAAAGTTTATAATGAAAACTAAGATAAAGAATAACTCTCACATGAACTAGGAAAATTTCAGTGACAAAATAATTGAGATCCGACTGAACCCCCAGTCGGATTTCAACTTTTTTCAATTCACGCAAGATTTTATGCAAATGATCCGAATGGAAAGGATCGGAGTGTATTCGCGGTGAAGAATGTGTTTGGAAGATGCTGCGAATGGTAGAAATAATTCCAGTGCCTTCTCAATAACCAAGCATGAGAACAAACATGTCAATCTTGAACTTGAATGAAAATAACTTTAATTCTAACTAACTGATGTATAAGCTTAATTAATTTATTTTTTGTTGTTTGAACATGAATAATCTAATGTTTTAAGTCCTAATATCAGGTTATGTGAAAATATTTTTTAAAAATTTAAACTGAGATACGTTAATTTATATTTGGAATTTTAATGAAAATAACAACAAAAAATAAATTAATTAAGCTTATAAAAAGTTAATGAAGCGCTTTTAATAATTTTTTATAAATTTGAAAGCATCAAGGCAAAGCATCTAAGATGTCGTGTGTGATTTTATGGACTCATAAACATAATTAGAGGGGAAAAACAAAAAAACCGAAAAAAAAAACAAAAAACCGACAAAAACAAAAAAAACCGAGAAAACAAAAAAACCGAAAAAAAAACAAAAAAAACTAGAAAAAATTTTTATGAAAAAAAATTGTTTTAATAAAAAGTCATTTACTTTGATCAAGAATAGCCTAAGTTATTCATGAAACTTGCCCGTTGGAATAAAGAAGGATAACAATGAATCAAAAGTTGCCACAAACCGCATCGAAGTATTGTCCACAAATGATTCAGACGATTTAGAAATAAAAAAATTTCCATAAAAAGTCACTCTCCAAGCAGTATTTAAGCTTTAAAATATTCAAACGACACTCCATCTCTCAGGGACACAGAGTCTTAACAACAAAAACTCCCCGGGCGGTTCTGATGGTTCGATGGAGGATCATAGTTTGGCTGCATAAACATCAAATATCGGTCTAGAGAGGTCCACAGACAGCGCAGGGTTGAGGTCAGAGTCAAGATCAGGCCTCGGACACCACCATGAGTGACTTCGACAACAGAGTGACGTTGAACGTGGGCGGCATCAGACACGAGACGTACCAGTCGACTCTCAAGAAGATCCCCGCCACCAGACTCTCCCGCCTCACCGAGGCTCTTGCTAACTACGACCCCCTCCTCAACGAGTACTTCTTCGACCGCCATCCCGGTGTCTTCGCGCAGATCCTCAACTACTACAGGACCGGCAAGCTTCATTACCCCACAGACGTGTGTGGACCTTTGTTCGAGGAAGAGCTTGAGTTTTGGGGACTCGACTCGAATCAGGTTTGAATGGCGTGGTGGAGGGTTGTAATAGGGGGGGAGGATGTAGTGATACGGCGTGGTGGATGGAATGGAATGGCGTGATGAATAGTCATGACATGGCGTAGTGGAGTGCATCCAGGTTAGCATTATGAGAAATGGTGTCAGAGATTTTCACGAAATTGATCATATTGACCCGTTTGACTGCCTTAAACAACCGCCACATTGCTCAGCTGTTTTTACGCAGTGAATTTATTAACGTAGTTTATATTGAAAGAGAAAAAATCCAAAGTTATAAATCAGTTTTATAGTCTTTCGAGTTACTTTTACAGTTTTTCAAATTACCTTACTAAACTAGTTTTTCTAGAAGAAAGACTTTCGCTACAATGGGACCACAACAATTGGAAGTTGCGAGTTGTTGACAAGATGAAATCCTACCTTAAATATAAATGTGAAACCCGACGAGGTCTTTCAGAGAATTCAAAATAAAATTCTGTGGAAGCTGTGAGTACAAGCCTAAGGACTGAAGAGAACAAAAAGTACTGAGAGGCAGTGTGGAAAAGGCAAGGCTTATGAACACGAGCAATGAAACCAAATATGAATGAAAGAGATTCCTTATTTAAGCATAAATATATATTAAAGATCTACAAAGGGATGGAAGCGAAATCGGACAAAAATCTGACAAAAATCGGTGAAAATTGGTTCGATAAGGGAGAAATTCTTCAAATAATCAAATAAAAGTGGTATGAGAAGGTGATGAGAAGGATCTAAACTTGGCATTTGAAAGAATTTTATTGGTGATTGGAATTGGAAATAAATGTAGAAGTGAAGCCATTTGAGAAATTCCTGAAATAAAATAAAATGTAAATGAGAAGCAACCGAGTGAAGTGCAGAAGCAGAAGAGTGCGGAAAGAGCTAACAAATAAGCAACCTTGTGAATACAAGACAAGCTTAAAGGGTAGGAAGGAAAAAAAGAGGATAAAAAAGAAGAAAAAGAAGGAGAAGGAGAAGGAGAAGGAGAAGGAGAAGAAGAAGAATAAGAAAGAGAAGAAGAAGAAGAAGAAGAAGAAGAAGAAGAAGAAGAAGAAGAAGAAGAAGAAGGAGAAGAAGAAGGAGGAGAAGAAGAAGAAGAAGAAGAAGAAGAAGAAGAAGAAGAAGAAGAAGAAGAAGAAGAAGAAGAAGGAGAAGAAAAAGAAGAAGGAGAAGAAGAAGGAGGAGAAAAAGAAAAAGAAGAAGAAGAAGAAGAAGAAGGAGAAGAAAAAGAAGAAGGAGAAGAAGAAGGAGGAGAAGAAGAAGAAGAAGAAGGAGAAGAAAAAGAAGAAGGAGAAGAAGAAGGAGGAGAAGAGGGAGAAGGAGAAGAAGAAGAAGAAGATGATGATGATGAAGAATAAGAGGAAGAAGAAGAAGATGATGATGAAGAAGAAGAAGAAGAAGAAGAAGATGATGATGATGAATAAGAGGAAGAAACAAGTTGAACTAATTAATGGCAATGATTTGCGTGATAACTTAAAATCAGTTGATAAATTGAAAATCTGGGAGGTTTTTTGGTTTAAAAGTGCACCATTACAGAATACTTTGACCATCGTGCCGGAGGACATGATGTAATATAACATCAGCATGCTGCAACAGCATCAAACCGTCAATGCCCAATACCACCCTGATGTATTATAACAAAAAGGTTTAAAAATAAAGATTGAAAAATGAAATATTATAACGAATTCGATAAAGAAATTAGGACGTACCTTCGTTCTTCAAACGAGTCATGAGATTATGACTATGTGGCTTCTTTGCTTTCTTAGTGAGCTCGAAGGTAGAATTAAGAGAAAAAGATGAGATTGAAAATTTGAAAAAAAACAAAAATAAACTAAAAAATTAAAAATCTTGGAAAAAGATTTTTTGCGATTTTCACCATAATTGATGAAAACAAGGCAACAAAAATCTAGTTTCGTTGAAATGCGAAAAAGCATTAAGGAAGCATAAAGAAGACGGTATAATGACCGCACAAGATTACACCCCTGATATACTGCATCGTCGTGGCTTATTTATCTATGAGCTGTGATGATCATTTTCTGTTCCTCTTTCACACTCTCAATGGAGTGGTCCGAATGAGAGTGGTTCAATTGGACTGGAACCTTCAGACCAGTGTCGCGGCAAAAAAAAAAATTAATTCATAAAATGAAACAATGCGAGATTGGTAAACGTAATTGGGAGAATTAATTGTGCCTGGAGAGGGGATTTGTGGAGGGTTGTTATGGCGGGCTGTGTGATTGTAACTTAAGCCTGCTTTGGCGGGGTTGTTACCTCGCTGTGCCTTTTGTTGTGGCAATTTGTTACCACAACGACTAATCGTGTGATTGCTTGCATTGCCTTTCTCTCCTGTTCGAAATGAAACTTAAAGTGGTCTTCAGCTGTTGATTCATTCGAATGGCGAGAAAGAGTTTAAATGAGGCTAGGAGCCAATAAAAAGTAGTATCAGAGTTCTAGAACGTTGGTTTGAAGGCGTTAAAGAAGAAATTTTGGACAGCGAAATACAGAAAAAAAAATTAAAATTTGAAAAGTTAATCGGAAGTCGATTGAAAGTTCTCACTTTTTCAACGCTAAGAGGTTTATTAAAAATACAAATTGAAAAAAACTATAAAAAAATGTAAACGGGCGAACCATTGTACACAAAATGTGCCAATGAATGCGGAAACAAAAAGTCCAAACAACATAGAGAAAGATAAACAGATAAATAATTCAAGCGAAAAGCCTAAACATGAAACAGCAGTGAGGCTATTTTGTGGAATAAAAATTGAAGCTTTCAAAAGCTTTGAAAACCTTCGTTCATTTCATTCATTTTGTGAGCCGTGATTAAAAAGTGGTTGGAAATGTGGTCATCATTAAAGAAATGTGATGCCTCCAATGCATGATTTCTCCAGTATTCATCCACCCGTTCTCCACTCATCTTCCACCCATCCTTCACCCATCCTTCACCCATTCTCCACCCATCTTTCTTTTTTCTTCACCCATTCTCCACTCATCCTTCACCCATTCTTCTCCTTCCTCCACTCATTCTTCACCAATCTTCTACCCATCCCCCACCCATCTTCCACTCATCCTCCACCCATTCTCCACCCATCCTCCACCCATCCTCCACCCATCCTCCACCCATCCTCCACCCATCCTCCACCCATCCTCCACCCATCCTCCACCCATCCTCCACCCATCCTCCACCCATCCTCCACCCATCCTCCACCCATCCTCCACCCATCCTCCACCCATCCTCCACCCATCCTCCACCCATCCTCCACCCATCCTCCACCCATCCTCCACCCATCCTCCACCCATCCTCCACCCATCCTCCACCCATCCTCCACCCATCCTCCACCCATCCTCCACCCATCCTCCTCCCATCCTCCACCACACCTCCACCCATCCTCCACCCATCCTCCACCCATCCTCCACCCATCCTCCACCCATCCTCCACCCATCCTCCACCCATCCTCCACCCATCCTCCACCCATCCTCCACCCATCCTCCACCCATCCTCCACCCATCCTCCACCCATCCTCCACCCATCCTCCACCCATCCTCCACCCATCCTCCACCCATCCTCCACCCATCCCCCACCCATCCTCCACCCATCCTCCACCCATCCTCCACCCATTCTCCACCCATCCTCCACCCATCCTCCACCCATCCTCCACCCATCCTCCACCCATCCTCCACCCATCCTCCACCCATCCTACACCCATCCTCCACCCATCCTCCACCCATCCTCCACCCATCCTCCACCCATCCTCCACCCATCCTCCACCCATCCTCCACCCATCCTCCACCCATCCTCCACCCATCCTCCACCCATCCTCCACCCATCCTCCACCCATCCTCCACCCATCCTCCACCCATCCTCCACCCATCCTCCACCCATCCTCCACCCATCCTCCACCCATCCTCCACCCATCCTCCACCCATCCTCCACCCATCCTCCACCCATCCTCCACCCATCCTCCACCCATCCTCCACCCATCCTCCACCCATCCTCCACCCATCCTCCACCCATCCTCCACCCATCCTCCACCCATCCCCCACCCATCCTCCACCCATCCTCCACCCATCCTCCACCCATTCTCCACCCATCCTCCACCCATCCTCCACCCATCCTCCACCCATCCTCCACCCATCCTCCACCCATCCTCCACCCATCCTCCACCCATCCTCCACCCATCCTCCACACATCCTCCACCCATCCTCCACCCATCCTCCACCCATCCTCCACCCATCCTCCACCCATCCTCTACACATCCTCCACCCATCCTCCACCCATCCTCCACCCATCCTCCACCCATCCTCCACCCATCCTCCACCCATCCTCCACCCATCCTCCACACATCCTCCACCCATCCTCCACCCATCCTCCACCCATCCTCCACCCATCCTCCACCCATCCTCTACACATCCTCCACCCATCCTCCACCCATCCTCCACCCATCCTCCACCCATCCTCCACCCATCCTCCACCCATCCTCCACCCATCCTCCACACATCCTCCACCCATCCTCCACCCATCCTCCACCCATCCTCCACCCATCCTCCACCCATCCTCCACCCATCCTCTACACATCCTCCACCCATCCTCCACCCATCCTCCACCCATCCTCCACCCATCCTCCACCCATCCTCCACCCATCCTCCACCATTTCTTTATTTCTGTGGCTCTATTTCTATCTTCGAATGTCTATTTATCATGTAATTTTTCAGCAATATTTTTCTAAACATAAACCTTTCTTATTTTATTTTTTCAAAATTTTGGGAAATTTCCCAAAAATCAAATTTTTAGATTGTCTGCCTTTCATCACCACATGGTCCACCACATTTCCACAACCTCTTTTTTTAATTCTAAAATCTCCACTACTATCCCTTCACAACCACACCTCCACCACCACACCTCCACCCTCACACCTCCACCACCACACCTCCACCCCCACACCTCCACCACCACACCTCCACCCCCACACCTCCACCACCACACCTCCACCCTCACACCTCCACCACCACATCTCCACCACCACATCTCCACCCCCACACCTCCACCCCCACACCTTCACCCCCACACTTTCACCACCACATCTCTACCACCACACTTCCACCACTACACCTCCACCACCACATCTCCACCATCACACCTTCACCACCACACCTCCACCACCGCATCTCCACCACCACATCTCTACCACCACACCTCCACCCCTCACACCTCCACCACCACATCTCCACCCCCACACCTCCACCCCCACACCTTCACCCCCACACCTTCACCACCACATCTCTACCACCACACTTCCACCACTACACCTCCACCACCACATCTCCACCACCACACCTCCACCACCACACCTTCACCACCACATCTCTACCACCACACCTCCACCCCTCACACCTCCACCACCACATCTCTACCACCACACCTCCACCACCACATCTCCACCACCACATCTCTACCACCACACCTCCACCACCACATCTCTACCACCACACCTCCACCACCACATCTCCACCACCATGCTTCCACCACCACCCCTTCTACAAATACAAAATCAGGACCTATTGCGTTTCTTCGGAGACACCCAGTGACAAAAACCATGGTGGTGGCTTCGCCCTCAGTCCACCCAACCAATTCAAAGCTATCACTTCTTCTTCACAAAAATTCAATGAGAATTTTCTACTTTCGAAAAAAAATTTTTTACACAAAAAAGATGATTTTTTGCGAATTTTGTTTTACGTATTCGTTCGATGTCTTCAACTTTTTTTAAAATGACTCTCCTTTAATTTTGCAAATCAGCTTGTCACATAAGAAGAAATTGATCATGCTATGTCGTGCAAGTCGCGATGCAAGTAGGAATAATAAAAAAGGCTCTGGAGATTAGACTGGAATGGAAGGAGGGCAGGTGATTAGCTCAGAAGAACGCCAGAGAGCCCACTGAAAGTGTTAGTGCATCAGGCGGAAGGCTGAGATGTATTAGCTAACACACACCCAGTCTTCGTTCGGAAGGTTTGTTGCAAGGTGCATCGGAAGACATTCGTAACTTCCAGACAGCTGAATAAAGCGCCACGTTTGCCTAATGTTCGAGCAAACAAACGTGTCCAGGCATCGCTTGGCTGGTAACTCGATAGAAGGAGATTATATCCCTCTTACTTCTTTGAAAACATCGTATTTGGAAGCTCCAGAGTGGTTTCAAACGGCGTTCGTATAACATTGATTTCAAAAATACCCATTTCGAAGAAGCAAATTTTCAAAAAATGAATTTTGAAAATGAAGTTAATAAATTTTTGATGTCGACAGAAGCTTATTGCTTTTTATCAAAAAGCCTGGTGCATTCATATT
>OX387247.1:1118735-1121235 GCA_947562095.1 Branchellion lobata | reverse complement strand
TAATCCATACACCCCGCCGCTAAATTTAAAATAAATAATTTGAAAAGCTGAAAGTTGAACGTGTCAAACAAAAGCATCGCAAAGCAACTAGCCCTCCACACACGCCATGCCGTAATCCTATTAGGCATTAGTCATTTTAAATTTAACCGCTCATAAACAAGGATTCTTAGGCAGGGTCTAATCTAATCTAATCTAATCATTTATATAGCGCTGATTCCTTGATTGGTTAGCGCCAAAGCACCCTCAACACACGCTTCATTTTTTATAAAACTCATACCTTACTGATATTTTCGTTGAATGTGTTTGAGGTAACACAGACACCCCTAATGCATTCACAGACTACAGAAACAGCCTTTGGATTAAATTTTTTTCAAAAGTTATGGTCGGAAGATGCCGTGTAGAGGTCAGCAGGATGTGGTCTGAAGCTTTGTTATCATCAACGAAGCTGTCCCCGATCCCCTGAACCCATCCATACTCGTGAACCCACCGTGTGTTGCACTAGCGAGAGTTGTCATGAAGAATTGTGGCTGAGTCAAAACCTCATTAATATTTATATAGCGGCTAATATTAAACGATTTTTAAAGAATTGCCACTTGTAATAATTTTAAGGCATTATTTGTTGGAGCATTCTTTGGAATTGTGATTCTTTGCATTTTTCACCGTTACATTCCTAGAGGAATTTTCCTCTTTCTAGAATCTCCGAACAACTGATACGATGGGCTGTTAATTTCAGTTTGACACTATTGAGAAAAAAATCTTTTTGACCATATTTAACATTCTTTACGTAAAAGTCACAATAAACGACATTATCAACATATCTGACTCTCCATATTCAATTAGAGTAAAATATTATTCAGTCGCTAGGTGTCGTTAAGATTTCAAGTATTTCATAATTACTTATTAAACAACATGATCCATGTAAATATGGTAATCTATCACAAAGATCGTAACTACACGAAAATGTAGACGGAGTAATGTAGTGAAGTTTGAGGTTTGAGAAAAATAATTTCAAATAAAAACCGAATAAAAAAATTAAATATTAAAATATAAATATAAATACAAAATTATTGTAGTAAAGTTGAAATAATTATTTTAGTTTTTTGAATAACTTCAATAAATACAAAATTTTTTTTGGCAAACCATAAAGGTTGAGATGTAAAACGTAGCATTTGTAACGCAGCAAGCAGCTTCTTCAACTCCAGGTAATAACTTTTTAAGATCATAAGAATCGCCCAGTGTAGAAGGCCGAAAGTATTCAAAAAATATGCTCATGAAGCTAGGTTGGATCAAACGGCAGTGTGTAAGAAACATCAAGCTACAGACATGATGTTTGCATCGCACTTCGTCCTCGACGATGATGGAACCACTGATTTACAAACACGTGTTTCAGTCAGTGCACCCAGCAGTGAGTATTAGTAGCAATGAATGCACCATCACATCCAGCAGAGGCATCATTGGTTTACTGCCAGCTCACTAGAGGGTGTCTGTACATGACAAACCAAAAAGTAAAAAGTTTGCAATCTCAACAACCCTCCACCGCACTTCTCTAGATTCGGTGCCACACAGCCAGCTGCTTCCTAGGACTTGCCACCACATCTTTCCAGTGCTTCAGGGCCACTTCATCTTCAACTTCAGGCCCTATTTCGACCCTTCCTGTGAAATTCAATGAGTTAGGAAAAAAATTAAATCTAACAAAATAAACAAAATACATGGGAAATTACATGATTATAACCTTGAAATGAAAAAAAAACAATATATTTTGCAGAAGTTTGACAATATCCTAAAACTCCGAAATAATTTATAAACCTACAACTCAATAAGTTTGAAAAACCTGGAACTAAAATCCGAACATGATTTCTAAAACAGCCCCACACTTTCGAACCTTCCCACCCACCCATGACTTCGTTCTTAGCGACACGATCCCAGTCATGGATGACAAACTTGAGGAGGACCTGGTTGGTGAGAGGTTGGTTGGAGGAACCTGCAGATGTCTTCTCGGCATCAGGGACTCGTTGTTCGAAGTGAGGTGGCAGTGTAAAGTGGAAGGTCTCATTGAAGACCGGGTTCAATGTACGTTTCTTTACCAGCGTCTTCTTCTTGCCCGCCTTCAGACCGTCGCACATGAAGTAGACCTTCACGTAGGGGTCTGGTGGGAGGGGTTGGAGATTTGGTGGAGTGTTTGGTTGAAAGAAAAACTTAAAAGTAATGATTGTTTGAATTAAACTGAAGTAAACTTTAGTCACAACTTTTTAAAAACAATCATAAGCATACGGAGACAACCTCTTTCCAATACACCCCAACCAACCACAGTTAATCATAGCTAAGCATGACTAACAACACCTAACTACAACTCATCGCAACCAGTTGAACCAGTCACAACAAGCCAAAACAAGCCAAAACAAGCTACGCCAACTACAACCAGCCACAACCAGTTACAACCAGCAACACCAGCTATAACCAGCCACACCAACTACAACCAGCCACACCAACTACAACCAGC
>OX387247.1:1106235-1111235 GCA_947562095.1 Branchellion lobata | reverse complement strand
AATCAAAAGCGTTGAAAGGTTTGAAAACTTTCAAACTTATTTTAGTCGTTCAGCTTCGAGCAGTTCAACCTCAGTGCAACAGTCTGTTTGCCCCGTTCAATCGAGCCGTATAACGAGCTGTCTAATTGAAAGCAAGCACTTCTGACACCCGGATTAGCCCTCTTTCCTATCACACGCTTTATTCCTATCATTTCCTCTTCTTATTATCACTATTCCATCATATTTCTTCCAATTTCCTCCCTTTGTTATCTTCGTTTCCTGTAATGTACGTTGATAAAAATTCTCCAAAACCCCATCCACACTGCGCCATGCAACTCTGATACAAAGGCTCGCCTAGGACGACTAGGCTTCTGAAGTGCGGTGGCGTGGGAGGTGAACTTGTTAGCACCTTTCATTCGAGGCGTTGTAACTTTTAAGCTGTCTTCAGCACAAACGTCGAACTAAGACGCTGAGTAATAATGGACAATGGCGAAGTATGGAAATAATAATAAAAAAACTTTAAATAAATAGAAATTAATAAAACATAAAAACAAAATGATACAACTAATAATATTGAAAAAGAACAATATGTACAGTAAAGAGGCGAGAAAGCCTAGGTCAGACCAAATACTGTTTGTTTTTGTATGGTTTCTATTGAATCACGGGGGGACAAAAGCTGGAAGCGCTGCAGATGGGAATCTGTTTGTGATCGATCGATGCTGCAGCAGATGAACTAGCCACAAGCCTGTAAAGGGTGGCAGTGGCGTGACGTTGGATGGTGTTGTATTGGGTGATGTTGTGTTTGGTGGTGTTGTGTTGGGGGGTGTTGTGATGGGTGCTGTTGTGATGGGTAATGTTGTGTTGGGTGATGCTGTGTTGGGTGGTGCTGTGTTGGGTGGTACTGTGTTGGGTGGTGTTGTGTTGAGTGGTGCTGTGTTGGGTGGTGTTGTGTTGAGTGGTGCTGTGTTGGGTGATGTTGTGTTGAGTGGTGCTGTGTTGGATGGTGTTGTGTTGGATGGTGTTGTGTTGAATGGTGCTGTGTTGGATGGTGTTGTGTTGGATGGTGCTGTGTTGGATGGTGCTGTGTTGGATGGTGCTGTGTTGGGAGGTGCTGTGTTGGATGGTGCTGTGTTGGGAGGTGTTGTGATGAAAAGTCAAAAGCAGCGTGGCCTCAGACAAACTCTAATATTCTTCAAACTCTCATCATTTCAGTGTAGTCTTCTCGAAATGTCTTTCTCATTTCAACCTCATCTTCATCTCCATTCTCATCTTTATGTTTATTTCCATTTCCACCTTAATCTCCATCCCCATCTCTATCTTCATTTTCCTCCTTCTGCCCACGTATGCCCTCTCTCTTTTCATTTCTCTTCTTCATTTCATCTATTTTTATTATTATTTTTTTCATTATTTTTATATTACTATTATTATTATTATTATTATTATTATTATTATTATTATTATTATTATTATTATTATTATTATTATTATTATTATTATTATTATTATTATTATTATTATTATTATTATTATTATTATTATTATTATTATTATTATTATTATTATTATTATTATTATTATTATTATTATTATTATTATTATTATTATTATTATTATTATTATTATTATTATTATTATTATTATTATTATTATTATTATTATTATTATTATTATTATTATTATTATTATTATTATTATTATTATTATTATTATTATTATTTTTATTTTTTTATTATTATTATTATTATTATTATTATTATTATTATTATTATTATTATTATTATTATTATTATTATTATTATTATTATTATTATTATTATTATTATTATTATTATTATTATTATTATTATTATTATTATTATTATTATTATTATTATTATTATTATTATTATTATTATTATTATTATTATTATTATTATTATTATTATTATTATTATTATTATTATTATTATTATTATTATTATTATTATTATTATTATTATTATTATTATTATTATTATTATTATTATTATTATTATTATTATTATTATTATTATTATTATTATTATTATTATTATTATTATTATTATTATTATTATTATTATTATTATTTATATTATTATTATTATTATTATTATTATTATTATTATTATTATTATTATTATTATTATTATTATTTTATTATTATTTTATTTATTTATTTTTTAAAAACTATTCTGCTTTCTTTTTTCAAATTTCAAACTTTTATTTTTCTTTCTCATTTCATTCCTTTTTTCCATTTTCATAATTTTTCAAATTTTTTTGTCTGTTTTTCAATCGTCTTTACTTTTCACTTTTTATCTTTTCCACTTTTCCAGTTCCTTTTTTTTCTCCCTTCTTATTTCTCATCTTTCCATCTTCCTTTTCTCTTTCATCATCATCATCTTCCTATTTTTATTTGCCTCTCGCCTCCTAACCTCTCCTCCTTTTTTTCTGCTTTTTTTGTTCTTGTCAGCAACCACTTCAACACACCTTAACCACCAAGACAGAAGTCTGAACACACCATGCAGTTTCACGCTGCCTTTTGTGTGGGAATAATTTATCTCTTATCACTTCCCAGTTGCTTTCAGTTTTCTCATTATAAAGAAACATCATTTGAAAAATCGCCCTTTGATAACGCTTCAATAATTTAAAATGTGCTTGACTGACGCTATAATTTGGCTCATAACATGGCAGTATTTTGTGCCCAATGTGAACTACCAGCATAGAGTGTGAAGACAAATTAACAGATAAGCGAAGTTGTTTCAAAGTTTTCAAATAAGAAATAACTCGCGATAATAACTTCAAGTGCTTCTCACCAAAAAGTCTCTCGTTATTTTATGTTTAACTACAGTCGCACTATAGAAATCTATAACGTTTAATGAAAAAAATCCAAAGTTTCTATCATAAAAAAACTGTAAAAGTACTCTAAAGAGTTAAGTGGCCACACCTTTCAAGCGTTCAGACAATGGAGGTCCGCCCTGGAGACTGCCGAGGTCTTGATTGCGCCTTCTTTGTGGGTCTTTTAGAGGTGCGTAAGCTGTCTCAAAGGAGCCATCCAGAGTAAAGAGGCAACAAAGTTAAGTGAAGTTTTAAAAGTGGCAACTTGAAATAAAGAGTCGCATAAGTAGCAATATGAAGAGTCGATTGGACGTTAGAGCGCTATAACTAGGAAAGGTGGGTGTTTTCATCAGGGTTAGCATTGCAGGGCAGTAAAGAGGAGAGGGGAAGTAACGGCTGCATGCATTATTCACAGCCCCGACACCCGTACGTAAGGTCTGGAGGGTTATCTGCGCGTAATCAGGTCCCTGATGAGACGTCCGCACTGTCGATGATGTTTGCTCTCTGCAATTATAACTCAGATCCGCCTCCTCTTTTTCACGAAAAAAAAACTTTTCCTGTTATATTTTCAAACACAAAAGGGGATTAAAAGTGAAACAATTTGCTTTTAATTTGGGCAATTTTTTTCAAATATTTGTGTCTAAAAAATGTGAATTTTGAAAATAACTCAGATTTTCTTTCAACATGACCTAGAAACCCTTCAAAGTTGAAACCACTCAAATAACATTCGTGCACTAAAAAGGAACAGACTCAAAACTCACCGAAATTTCGTAAATAGATTTTGCTAGATCTTATTTTCACGGATAACTGTTTTTGTTCTTTGGAGGTTCCAAAAACGAATATTGAATAAATCAAATAACTACCTACCAAGCTTATTAATTGGTTGATTGCCCGATTAATTATCTAGTTAAAACCCTAATTAGTAAACTGATTAATTAGCCACGTGATCCTGCAGTCGATGCTTTCATTTCAGCACTATTTTGTGCGTCTTTCCCTAATCAAGCTTTGATGTTCCAAATAAAACAGCCATCAAATTTCTCCCACAACTTCGTACACTCTCCACTAAAAAAATCCTTACCTTTCCAGCCTAGAAGCATTACACCTTTTGGAAAGAGGCTGCTGGAGATAAAGCTCATTTTGAATTTTTTTAAAATCTTATAAAATAGCTTACAATTTTGAATTTTTTTAAAATCTTATAAAATAGCTTAAAATTTTGAATTTTTTTTCAAAAGCCTAGCTTGAGATTCTGATGAGTGGTTTCCGACAAATTCGAAACACACAGTCGACAGAACTTTGTGAAGTTTGCAGAACGACAGAGGATTCTGTAGTGAATGATTGTTATGCGGTGGATCGTGGAGTCTCGCTCTGCAGGCACCTCACGTATTGCCCCACCTCGTGGTCGCCATTCTTCAACGTGAGGTTCTGAAGCCTCACAACTCTTCGAACTTAATTGTAATTTTATTTCTGATCATAAACTTTAAAAACTGAAAAAAACCCATTTAGAGGCTTAGTTTTATTCCGAAAAGAAGTTTCAGGGGTTTTTAATTTTTTTCCAAAATGTTCGTTACTACTGGTGTTTTAAAAGCTCCATTGGTTTGCCGTTTCGTTTCAAAGCCACTTTGATCATTTCAAAATTTTAGCTCCGAGCTATTGAGTCATCGCTAAACTAGTTTTCCTAAGCTATTCAGAAGGACCTTTTCAATAGATTTGTCTGAAATAGAAAAATTGTTTTTTTTTCCATTTGAGTAAAAACTTAAATGTTTTTTTTATTTTTAAAATTGTCTATTTTCAAATTTATAACACGAAAATGATAATTTAGACGCAATATAAAATTTTTCAAATAGCTTATGACCTGTTCACACAAAAGTTCCACAAAAAAAGCTTAACAAAGTGTTATGCTTGCGAATCCCGCCTTAACAAACAACAAAATAAGTTTCGAAAAAATTAATAAAAAAATTGAAACAATAAAACGATAACCCAAATAAAAACTTCGAGGCGATATTGAAGTAACAACAAAGACATTTACAATGACCACTTCATCACTCAGGCGAGCAGCCAAGGCCGTCAACATAACTGATTATTCAGTTACTGGAACACCACTACCTGGAGTTCTGGGCCTTTCTTCAACTAAAATGTGGACGTTTTTTGTGACGAAAGAACCCTACGAAGCCGTCCAAAGAGTGTCT
>OX387247.1:1081235-1096235 GCA_947562095.1 Branchellion lobata | reverse complement strand
TATTATTATTATTATTATTATTATTATTATTATTATTATTATTATTATTATTATTATTATTATTATTATTATTATTATTATTATTATTATTATTATTATTATTATTATTATTATTATTATTATTATTATTATTATTATTATTATTATTATTATTATTATTATTATTATTATTATTATTATTATTATTATTATTATTATTATTATTATTATTATTATTATTATTATTATTATTATTATTATTATTATTATTATTATTATTATTATTATTATTATTATTATTATTTTTATTTTTATTATTATTATTATTATTATTATTATTTTTATTATTATTATTATTATTATTATTATTATTATTATTATTATTATTATTATTATTATTATTATTATTATTATTATTATTTTTATTATTATTATTTTTATTATTATTATTATTATTATTATTATTATTATTATTATTATTATTATTATTATTATTATTATTATTATTATTATTATTATTATTATTATTATTATTATTATTTTTATTATTATTATTATTATTATTATTATTATTATTATTATTATTATTATTATTATTATTATTATTATTATTATTATTATTATTATTATTATTATTATTTTTATTATTATTATTATTATTATTATTATTATTATTATTATTATTATTATTATTATTATTATTATTATTATTATTATTATTATTATTATTATTATTATTATTATTATTATTATTATTATTATTATTATTATTATTATTATTTTTATTATTATTATTATTTTTATTATTATTATTATTATTATTATTATTATTATTATTATTATTATTATTATTATTATTATTATTTTTATTATTATTATTATTATTATTATTATTATTATTATTATTATTATTATTATTATTATTATTATTATTATTATTATTATTATTATTATTATTATTATTATTATTATTATTATTATTATTAATATTATTATTATTATTATTATTTATATTATTATTATTATTATTATTATTATTATTATTATTATTATTATTATTATTATTATTATTATTATTATTATTATTATTATTATTATTATTATTATTATTATTATTATTATTATTATTATTATTATTATTATTATTATTATTATTATTATTATTATTATTATTATTATTATTATTTATTATTATTATTATTATTATTATTATTATTATTATTTTTATTATTATTATTTTTATTATTATTATTATTATTATTATTATTATTAATTTTTTTTTTTTTCAATTAAAAAAAAATTTTTTTTCATTAAATAATTACTTATTTTCTTTTATTTTTTAAATTGTAGTTATTATTGTCGTCGTTGTCAGTGGTGTTGTCGTTGTCAACAAATCTCATAGCAATAGTGCCAGGACGAGATGAAGGCATGGTGTAATGCTGTTTGTTTATGATGATGAAGAGATGAATGAAGTTTTGCAGAAGACACTTGGGTGATATTGCTGTTGTTGCTCATGTTATGTAGTATTATTATTATTCCTAATACGCAATAGTAGTTTCCATTGCTGCTTTTGTCTCATTTAAGGCATAGCTATTACTTGTATTATGTTAAAATCATTATGAGAGTGTTTGGACTTTCAGTAAACCAGGGAAACGAACTATACACGTGCAAACCAAAGGTTTTATGGCGAACATTGAATTAATGCATATCTTTATTTCTAGAATAGAAAGACAACCTTGAAAGAAATATCACATTCAAGTGGAGAATGTTTTATGATAACATTTTGTTGATAAAGTTTGTCTTAAACTAATGTTAACATTCACTGTGTTTTGAAAATAAAAGACCTTTTTGAAAGTAGATAAAGTTACCGTGTGTGCTTTCATCTGGATCCGAAGTGTCCCAAAAGACCACATGAAAAAGGTAAAAGTCAAATTTTGAAAAATATTTTTTTAGAAAGAGGATCTTCCGGTGATTCAATAGAATGTTTTCCTATCACATGAGTTATCACGTCTTCTTTCTCCAATTACCTCCAGACTTGTCTTCTTGCCACCTTGACGCCTGCCCACACAGTCTCATGTGATTTAATCAAGGCTTTTATGAACCTCATCCCATCTAATCCATGCTTTTGTAATTCAAACCCACTCTGATAAGTGCATTGGTTGACCGAACAAAGTATATGAATGAATTTGTAAGTGCTTCCAACCATGGTTCATAGGCGCTTTTAGATGAATGGTTCCACTCTCTGATGACTGATCTCAGCTACAGTGTCCACACGATCAGCCGCTGTGGCGAAGATGAGGTTTAAATTTTAAATGCCTCCTCATAACACACATTGAACCATTATCGGAATGGTGACCGTTTACAGTGCCTCCATTGACAGACATGTTTTATTATGCTGTTGCCATGACTACTATGCTGCAATGATGACTATGTTGTTGCTATAATTACCATTCAGTTGCCATGACTACTGTCTTGTGTTATGACGCGTGCGATTTCAACCAACGCCTTCTTTTCCTTCTCTTCCTCCTCTTCAAACCATCACCACCCTCTTCCTCCTCTTCAAACTATCTTTTTCTCAAACGTCCCAACATCAGATGAAGTTGGAAGAAGAAAAGAAATGTGTTTTTGTTGATTCGTCACGTCCCATGAAAACCATCATCCCGCTGAGACAAAGACGTTTCAGATTTTTAAAGGATTATAAGACCAACACGAGAAGTCATATCTCCTACCTCGTGCTTCTTTGCCTCTTTCTCGCCAAGAAGCAACCAGAGATCATGAAGCGCTTCCACGACTGAAATTTTTTTTAATGTTTATAAGTTATTCCATATTTAATTTTTATCTTTAAATACTTTCATGCTTCTACGTAGAGTTTAATTAAAAAAAATTCTTTTTGCCCTTCGACCCATCACCGACACATCTCTGTCATCGTTGCCACGCCAACCTACACCAACACAACGGAATCATTTCTCATCGCAACATGCCTTTATTGCGAGACAAACTACACCACTGTGCTTTCTGAAAAGGCGAAATTTGCGAAGTATGCACACATTCTGGTGTATTAGTACATAGTGTATAATGTATTGTACTACCGACCAGAAACGTTTGTGTGCTATTCAAAAAAACTCAAATATTGCTTCTAACCCATATCGGAAATTTTAAAAAGTGAAAATAAAGCAATAAACAACAAAAACAAAAAAAAAAACGAAAAAAAACGAAGAAAAAAATTTTCCAATTGCGCAAAACTGAGTATCGCCGTTACTTTAATTTTTCTATTATTTATTTTTTTATAGTCTTTATTGAAGCAAATGCAAACAAACTCTGAAAATGTCACAAAACATGGTGAACATTCAAAATGAAATAAAAAAGATTAACAATAACCGAATGTCATGATAACTGTCAATTGTCTGTTGCAAGAAATCAAAAAGTGACTATAGAATCAATTTTCTTAAGACTATTCTTATTAACTATTCAAAATCTGAAGTTTCAAATATCAGTTAAAAAAGTTTATTTAACTGAAAAATCCAGTTTTTGTTCATTGCGAAATTCCGATAAGCTTTTTGAAAAATTTCAGAATCCGCCATTTTCTCGTTTTAAATACGGGCATTGCAGTGAAATTGTCTACCAACGCCTACATAAATAACGTTTGCCAGCTTACTCAACTAGAAAGTGAGTGAGTGTTGAAAGCATCTCAAAGAATTGTGGTATCCAGACAAAATACCTTGTGAATATAAAAAATGGCTGAGAAGGAAAATAGAAGAAAAAAAAGAAATACCTCGAAATAACTCTGCAATAGTTATGTTATGTGGTTTCAAGATATGATTCAAGTCTCAAATGTTAAAATTCATTAATATGTTTCAATAGACAATTCTGCTTTTGAATTTCTCAGAACCTTTTAACATTCCAGTTTTGGTTAATTTGATGAAACATTTTTCAATAGTCATTCAATATAAACTATGGCTCAATTCTAAATTTTTGAGATTTATAAATTTGATTCTATAGTCAGTTTTTGGTTTCTTGCAACAGGCATTTGACAATTCTTATGACATTCAGTTAGTTGCTGATCTTAATTTTTTTCTGTTATTTTGATTTTTCACCATGTTTTGTGCCATTCCCAGCCTTTGTCTGGATTTGCTTTAATGAAGACTATAAAACAAACTAAGAATAGAAACGATATATTGCTGGATGGAGAAGATGGAATAATTAAAAATGACCAAAGCATGTTCCACTGAAACGCCATGCCTGAGGCAGGAAAAAAGTCGGGAAGTGTCAGAGGTAAATGAAAGACCAGTATTTATGCGTTTAGTTAAAAAATTCCTTTATAAGATATTCACATTGAAATGCCGCTTTCAAATTACTGGCGTCACTTGAAAACTTTTTTTTCTCATAAAACTTGAAAGGTTTATCACAATTAGCTTCATTTGACAGTATGTTGTCGTGGAGCATCATCTTGTACATTGATTGATTTTCAAACAAATTCATACTGGTCCATTTAATGTGCCTTTCAAACAGTCCGTCGGATTATTTTTGAAGTACCTCGTTAAGCTTTTCTATAAACTCTTGGAAACACAGATAAACGCTGAAAATTTTTTTCCATTATTTTGTCGTGAGACGTGTTTGTGGTATCAAATAAATCATGTTTGCGCTGCTAAACAGATAAACACATTCTTTTCAACTCCTTCCCATTTCTTCTCCAACCATTTCAAGCTGAAACTCCTCAACAGTCTTTGAACTTACTAGTTTCTTCACAATTTTGTCCCGTTTTGACTTTTGTAATTCTTTACACTATGGACTCCCAGAGCCCACGCTACACCCTCTCATCAAAGCTTTTACTAGCGCTGCCAGCTTACTTTCTGGCACTCATAAATTCTCTCGTCTAACTCCTACTCTTATCTCTTTACACTGGTTGCCTCTTCAAAAAAATCAGTTTTCAAAATCTGCACTCTCATGTTTGAAATAAAAAATGACCACTCACTTAACTACTTAGCTGACTTTTTTAAGTTGCCTCCTCGTAAGGGACTGAGATCTTCTACTTATTTTAATTCTCTAGGATACCTTCCAATAGTACTCATGCTAAGTCTGCACTTTCCTACTGTGGGCTTCTTCTATGGAACTTTCTTCTCCCCAATCTTTCCTCTATTACTTCTCTACTTTCATTTCGTAAAGCCCTTGAAACTTTGTTGTTTGAACAGCTAGTAGTTTGTGATTAGACTGGATTTGATTACTGACCAATTCAGGTAAAACTTTCAACTTTTGTAACGCCCAATTTTTGGACTACGAAACTGAAAGTATAAAATGGAAACAAAGCAATGACAGCAGCTAAAAAACAGAAATAACTTTAACAAAGATTGAAATAAAAAACCAAAACCACAAAACCAGCCTTCTTTTGTTCCTTTCCCTCTCACCTCTCTTCAGCCTAATGGACTATGCCAGTTTCAAAATCCGGAGTGTAAAAAAGTCAAACAATGCGACAAGAACAATTTTGTTCTGGAAAGGAGATTTTTCTGTTTCATTAAAAATGTCTTGCTGAAGCACACACACACACACACGTCAAAATAAGCTTCGACAAAAAAAATATTTTTTTAAAATTCAATTCTTTCAAACTCTAACGCAATTTATGAAAAAACAAAGTTGTTTGAATTTATGCAAGAATTAAAAAGAAGGAGAAGCACGTAGTATTTTTAGAATTAAAGATTTCGCTTTTAAATGAAGCAAAAAAACCATTGGTACAAAGTCTAAAAACAATTTATCAACATAATCTAATTCAATATAATCAAAGCATTTGTATAGCGCTGATTAAACACTAACATTGACCACAAAGGGCTGTTACGTGGAAGCCAGAAACATTGTGAACTTCTATACAGTGATGTTCCAAAGTGTTATTTTCCATATTTATTTAACTCAGCATTTTTTTAAATTTAACATTTGTTCAATCACCTGCCATAGTCGACATTCTTTTGAACTTTTCACAAAAACCTTATACAAGAATATCTTCATTTGGGAAACAGTTAATGTCTACAATCACTTCCCACAACTAGGTGATTTGGCGAAAATCATCGTTGTTGGAACTGTTTGAAGCAATTTTTGAAAAAGAATTTTTTTAGGAATTTTTGATTCAATAGATTTTTTTTTGCAAAAGTGGAAAAAAAATTGGTTTGAAAAAATAAAAAAATTGAAAATAATATATACATTGTTTAAAACATTTGAAAATTGCTCAAAACTGATTTAAAAGAAATAAAAATAATAAAAAAAACAAATTTAAAATATTTAAAAATAATAAAAAAATAAAAGATTGCAACAAAAGAAGCAAGAAACAACACGCCCCCAATGTCACGACGAAACAAAAGCGAGTGCATCTGCTGGCACGCTCTTGGGACCTTGGAGAGCTGCTTCTGTGTATGCTTGCATACAAATAAAAGCACCTAATTAGATCATGCAGTTACATGTTAACTTGTACTCTTTAATCTCATGGGTCCCAAGGCAGAGAAAGCGCCTTTGAACACAATGCCAAAAGAGGCATTACAAATTTCTTGATAAGATTAGAAAAAAAAGAATGGAGTAGGCAAGTGCGAATATAATGGAGTAGACCAGAAAGAGTAGACTATGAAGAAGACTAAAGTAAACTGGAGTAGACTAAACTAGAAAGTGAATGAACTGAGAAATAGACTGAAGATTAGAGTGCATAAAACTTTGCCTGACCCTAACCCTGACATTTCATTTTTTGATGAAAATAATTTTTTGTGAGATTTTAAATTTTGAAACTGAATTTGTGCAAGATTCAAACAGGTCGCTTCAACAATTGAACCTCATCAAGCTTTGCAATCTTTTACATGAAACTTAATCACCGCACGAGCTCATTCATCAAAGCAACTCGCCACAAATGCATTAAAAAAATAATCAGCATCAGAACGTCACAGCAATACAATACAATAGAACACAATACAATAAAATGTAATACAATACAATACAATACAATACAATACAATACAATACAATACAATACAATACAATACAATACAATACAATACAATACAATACAATACAAAACAATAGTATACAATACAATAAAATACAATACAATACAATACAAATACAATACAATACAATACAAATACAAATTTTATTATAGTGGCATTAACCCCGTAGAGTTTCGAGGCCACTCAAAAACGTCTATTATTAAAACTATTGTGAAAAATTAAAAGTTAAATAATAGAAGTAAATAAATGAAAATAAAAATAAATTATTTCTAAAAAAGACCAGTATTATTATTATGATGGAGGGAATGATTTATTGAACAGGTAAGTCTTCAGAGATCGACAAATGATTTTGTTGAACTTGAAGATTTTAAGCTGTTAGGCAGGTTGTTCCACAACTTAGGTCCGCTGACGCTGAACCTTCTTAATCCTAATGATGTCAGCTTGTGCTTGTTGGGAACAACGTCCTTTGACTTAGCCGATCTCAGTCTTTGTTTTTCCTGTAGACTGGCAGCTGGAACTAGGTCACGTGTCAGATACGCAGGACCCTCGTTGGACAAACACTTGTACATCTGCAGAGCAATTTTAAAATCACTTCTTTCATCAGTTTTCAGCCAGTGAAGCTCCTTGAGTACAGGGGTAATGTGATCATATTTCCTTACTCCTGTAATGAGCCTGGCTGATGTATTGATTATGGATTGAATACTCTGAATTGCTAAGTTAAGTAAGCTGACTAAAGCCATGTTGCCATAGTCAATACAACTTAACACTAAGGCTGATGCAAGTGTCTTCAAGGAGTCCATTGTAAAACATCCCTAGATGAATCTTATCTGACGCAAAAAGGAAAAACACATCTGTATGGTTTTTGATATCTGCGTTGACATCGTGAGGTCTCTATCCATAGAGATTCTCAAATTCTTTAGAGATTTTGATAGAAAGATGTTGCTTCCTGATACACGAACAGAATAACTACAAGTAAATATATATCAAATGTATACCAGTCCTGTCACTCTATGACCGGGAAAATTACATACATTTGAGTGTGCAGAAGTATGAACAGTCAGACTTTTGAGTGTGCAGAAGTATGAACAGTCAGACTTTTGAGTGTGCAGAACTATGAACACTCAGACTTTTGAGTGTGCAGAACTATGAACAGTCAGACTTTTGAGTGTGCAGAACTATGAACAGTCAGCCTTTTGAGTGTGCAGAACTATGAACAGTCAGACTTTTGAGTGTGCAGAACTATGAACAGTCAGCCTTTTGAGTGTGCAGAAGTATGAACAGTCAGCCTTTTGAGTGTGCAGAACTATGAACAGTCAGACTTTTGAGTGTGCAGAACTATGAACAGTCAGCCTTTTGAGTGTGCAGAAGTATGAACAGTCAGCCTTTTGAGTGTGCAGAACTATGAACACTCAGACTTTTGAGTGTGCAGAACTATGAACAGTCAGACCTTTGAGTGTGCAGAACTATGAACAGTCAGCCTTTTGAGTGTGCAGAACTATGAACAGTCAGACTTTTGAGTGTGCAGAACTATGAACACTCAGACCTTTGAGTGTGCAGAACTATGAACACTCAGACCTTTGAGTGTGCAGAACTATGAACAGTCAGACTTTTGAGTGTGCAGAACTATGAACAGTCAGACCTTTGAGTGTGCAGAACTATGAACAGTCAGACTTTTGAGTGTGCAGAACTATGAACACTCAGACTTTTGAGTGTGCAGAACTATGAACAGTCAGACTTTTGAGTGTGCAGAACTATGAACAGTCAGACTTTTGAGTGTGCAGAACTATGAACAGTCAGATCTTTGAGTGTGCAGAACTATGAACAGTCAGATCTTTGAGTGTGCAGAACTATGAACAGTCAGACTTTTGAGTGTGCATCTTTGAAGTGTCATAATTAAAAATGTCGTTTCAGTGTCTAATAGACAATTCTCCATTCCGGCGTGTTCGTAAAAACGTCTTATTTTTGACGGGACGCTTAAGCATAGAAATGTTGACAGATTTTTCAAATTTAAAAGTTCAAAAAATTTTCATGTTTTTTTAGTAATTACAGAAAAAATATTATCATCTTTTGAACTTATTCTCTGACAAAAGGCACAGTGCGAAATCCACGTGAGTTTTCGATCCATAATGTAGCGTTTCACTCGTTTTTTTTTAATTTCTCGGAATTAACCAGTGAGTTTGGGTTTTTCAAATATAAATAGTTGAGAATTGACTGATGGCAGGTGAAGCTTAAAAAAGCTTAACATGCGCAAGTTTTATTTGTTTTCAAAAATTGAAATTAAACAATAAATGTTGGAAAATACTTCTTGACAAATTTTTATTTTTTATTTTTTATTTCTGCAGAAATGAAAACGCTGAAATATTGCTTCTCATTTTTTTTACTTTAAAATTGAAGAAACTCCACCAACATTGAAGGAGCTTATAATCCTCAATGCCTAATATCCCAATCAATCGAAGAACCTCACTCGCTCGTTTTGGAACTTACGCAATTCATCCGTATTTTCATTTTGAATATTATTTTTTTAAAAGTAACACATGTTTTTTCGAAGCGTTTTTTCAGTTGAAATGTCAGGAATTATGCGTCCCTTTTGAATGTTTGAAAACTTTTTCAGCATTTTATTTTTCGGCAAAAAATTTCTCGTTTTTTTCGTTCCTTTAAAATCTTGTCTTACTTTTCCCATTCTTACTTCCCATAATCCCCTTCTTACGAGCCACAATAAAAAGATAACACGTGAGCATGAACAAGAGATATTCATGAGGATCCTGTTCATTTGCCTCTCCAAAGAAGCTACGAAAGAGGTCGGACAATTGAATTTTGAAGGCTTTTTGACAGCATAATATATTTTTCACTCTCTGTTAAAGTTTCCGAGCTGTGTTCTAAATGTTTACTTCCATTGAATAACATTTTGGAAGTTACAATAGTTACACCTTCACTTGTTTTATTAGCATAAAAATTTCTACACACGTAATTGAGTAGTTTCTTCTGTTAAAAAAATTGTTTTCACATTCAATGAATGGGGCACGTTCAACGCCACTCCATAATTTTGTTCTGAAAACCATTGACGAAAACTGAAACTTTATAAACTTCCCTTGAAACCTTCATGTTTTTAACATCGCACCTAAATTAAATGCCTTCACTGAACCAAAAAAAAAATTTGAAAATTCAGGTTCAAAGATTACAGTTTTTTCTCGTTTTTTACTTGCTTTTGCCTCACCATCAATCTTCACCCACTCACCTCCCCACACTCCTCTTTCACTCAGGTTCGTGGCCATTGTCTTTCCCCTCAAGGCTCACATCATTTGCAGCAAGAAACGTCTGGTGCCAGCCATTTATCTGATCTGGCTTCTCTCTTCTTGCTTGTCACTGCCCGTTTACCTCTACAACCGGGTGGAAGAAAGAGGGAGTGGAGCGAAAATGTTGGTGATGTTGTTTGAGTGTCGTGGTGTTTTTAATAGTGTTTTAAAGCACATGGGAGCGCCAAATGGCGTCTGTTTTGAGAGCAAATGAACATCCTGTGGTCCATTCAACCCGGCACTTTTTTATTCCGAGCATTACGGTTGACATATGTGAGTTGCTCGAGGCACTACAGCGTACTTATAGCTGCAATTGGCCATTCCAACTTGACTATTCTTTTTGAAAAGAGCCGAGCTTGAAACTAGAGAGCAACAACTCATATTAAGAGGCAACGGTTGAATGATTATAACACCATGCAAGAGACATTAGTAGTAGTAAATTCATTATTTGGGCGCTCGGCAGTTAAGCCATGACCCATCGACCTATCTCGCTATCCCTTTCCGGTGTGAGCCCGTTGTGAGCTGTTCGCTTGGAAATTAACATAGAAATTGTTATAACAGTACCACCAGGTGAGTGTGTTCTAGCTGCGAAATAAACCGAAACTTCTATGAGCTGCGTGTTTGTCGCTTTGTGCATTATAAAGTTGAACGAAAATATATTAACAAATGGAACGTCCACGAAAGGATGGCTCTTTTTAATTACAAAAGTTTTTATACCTCATATCATATAAGATTCAAGCTCAACAATTCACAATGCATTCTCATGAATTCCAATTCTCACACTTATTTTCATTTCCACAAATAGTCCCACTTCACCAATATTTCTACTTCTACCGATATTCCCTCACCTCCTGCAGCCATCGTATGTGCAAGGTAGTTCTCCCCGGGGGGACCAGTAGCTTCATCCTCTACCGATGCCTTGAGTCTCTCCTCTTCTTCTTCTTACCGGTCATTCTCCAAGTGATCCTCTACAGCATCGTCGCCAGGAAGTACGTTAACCACGCAGTGCCTGCAACCTCACGCCCTTAGAAGCTTTTTTATATCCATAAAAGAGGTTTTTGGTTGTTTTTGGTCGCTCGTATAAAACAATTATCTTTTTAGTTTTAAAAAGGTGAGTTTTCCACTCAGAGTTGTCGAGGTACTTGATTGAGTCCGAACGAAGGCTGGAATGATAACAATTGCAAAGAAAATGAAACGTCACGAGACGAAAAAAAACGCAACACTAATGTAATTTTATACTCCAATTGAAAAATTCAAAAAAAACAAACTTAACCAGAAAGGAACAAACTGCTTAGACAATGAAATGAATAAAAACTCTAACAGAAATATTGTCAGTTGAAACCGAGTAAGTAGTTCATAAGTACACTAGAAAAGTACCTTTCACCCGTGTGAGGAGTGCTCATCGGTTTGAGCTCATTTCGGATTCATTGTCACCAGCCATGTCTCATACTGACAGAAAAGTTTTGTTGGGGGGAGTACGGTTGGTATTTTCATCTTTCAAGTTGGCGGAGTGAACACTCCATTCATTTTGTTCTTTTTTGACCATATTATCCCCCCCCCTGTGTTTCAAATTGCTTCTTATTATATGCCTATACCCCTCCAACTGTTCATAAGCAATCGTTAAATTATTCATTTTTATTTATTTATTAAAAAAAACATTTTGAAAACAAAAATAAAAAAAATAAAAATAAAAAATCTTTTTTTAATTATATTCCGTTTTTTTAAGTTCACATTTAAATTTTTTAACCAATTTCACTTTCTTCTGTCGACCTGGGCTTCTTGTAGCAGCATTTTTAGTTGGTTTGACTTTGTTTTTGAATTTTTTTTTGCCATTTCTAGCAACATCAAACATTCTAAATAGTTTTTTCATGTTCTTATAAGCCATGGTTAATTCAGAATTTTTCGAATTTTTTGAATTGCTTCTATGGTCAATTTTGCTTCTCATTTTCACTTGTGGTTTCTACGGCATAGCAGTTTTGGCAACATTAATTTTGTTCTTTTATTTCATTTTCACCATTCTTTGTAGGCTTTCTTGTAACATGAAAACAGTTTTCAGTAGTTTTTTGGTGTAAATACAAGCTATTATAAATTTCTTCAAATTTTTTTATTTGATTCTTTAGTCAATTCTGCTCCTAATCGACACTTTAACTTTTCATGACTTTAGGCTTTTATTTATTTTTTTAATTTTTCTTAATTTTTCTGTTTTATTTTCCTTTCTGACATTTTCTGTAACCCAAAACATTTCTCAATAGTTATTTGATAAGATTATAGACTATTTCACATCCCTCAATATTTACATGGTTTAACTCAGACTAATTCATACTCTTAAATTTAAACTTTTATCAGTTTTTTTAAATTTTTTAGTGAATTTTATTCTTATTTCACATTAACTATTAGTAATCTTATGGTTTTGTTTTTTTGTTTAATACTTCTGCGTCTGCGGCATAATGATTTTATAAAATGGCCTATTCAGCTGTGAAGTGTGATCGGGTGAGCCCAGATTTGAATTCTAAAAGCGGCAACTCAATTAAAGTACAGATGCCGTCCTAGAGTGTCCAGTCCTCTGGTAGCCCACAGCAAGTAAAACCGTTTCCATGGGAGCGCCTTTGAACATAGTGCTAAAGGGCGCGTTACAAATGCCTTGATTAGATTTGATTAGACCTGCACATCCGTTGAAATGAATTAATTGCAGATCCATGTATTTTTTTTAATGTGAAACGTCTTTATTTTTCTGGTTCTTTCACAGAAAAAACTAGTCCAAACAAGGGAGGTAAAACCAAATTAAAGCCGTCACGTAAAATGCCTATGCACGTTTTCACTTAACATAATTAAGTCGTCTTCATTCAAAAAACTTCGCAATGAAAACAACGTGTCAGAACCTTTCCATTATGTTATGGCCACTTTTTGCAAGGATTTTGTGTTGAACTCAATTCAACTTTTAGACACAATTTTTCAAAATTGAATAACGATAAATTATAGTAGGTATAATATGACTTTAACTTATTAAAATTTCAAAACTGGAAGGTTGTTTGCCAGCTCGAAAACCAGTCTCCTCAATCCCAAGTTGAAAGGTTACACCAAGAATCCCAGCAAATTCGAACAGAAGAACAAAGGGGTGTTCAAGTGCATGAACCAGTACAAGAAAAACTCCTTCAAAGGTACCAAACCGCTGCAAAACTCCTTGAAGTCCAAGCCACCAGCCAGCAGCAGCACTTCAACGCTCCAGAAATGCGCCCCGAAGCCCGTCGCGAAGACCAGAACAGTGTCAGACCACTTCAAGTCGCGTAAGGAGGTGGTGAAGATGCTGGTCGCCAGCGTCACCACCTACTTTTTCAGCTACCTTCCTTTCCAAGTGATTGTTGCTCCCTTCCTAATAAACATCCATTTGTTTGTTAAGGAACCTTTTATTCAGCATAAATTCATTTATTATTTTTCATTAAACACTCATTTTCACGTTTTGTTATATATAAATAATCAAAAATTTGTTTGTTGCGACGCTTTGTTTTTCCTTTTTGGACATTTTTACGTATGTTCATAGTTTTTCGAATTCAGATGAAGTCGAACGAAATGATTCGGACCTAATTAGGACGAAGTGATTTTTAAGTTTTGTGTTTACGAAATTGAAAAATTCACGGCGTTGCATTTGAAGGAAGCATTTTCACATTCAAAGTGCCATTCATGAATGCGCTGGGAAACACACGACTTATATAAAAGGTGTAGTGAGCTCTTTATAAAGTTATGCTAAGACGTAATTTTTACTTTTTCATGTTCAGATTTAAAAAAAATTTCAATAAATGTCATTCCAGACACGCTGATAATTCGTTTCAAAAATTATTTTTTTTGTTTTAAAAACTCACAAAAATTTGGAACAAGTGAAACTGTCAAAATCTTTTCAAAAATTCTTGATAAAACACTAAAAATCTCTCAATAATATTTTAAAAATAATTTCAGAATTTTTTTTAAAATTATTTTTAAAATAATTTCAACTTTGACAGTTTCACTAAAGTATGTTTCCATCTCACAGGTGGAACCCATGTACACCATGGTGACCAGGAGGCGCCTGGAGATGCCATGGTGGTACAGTGGTTTCATCATCACTGCCGCCTACGTCAACTCCGCCGCTAATCCTCTTCTCTACGCCATCTTCAATCAGCGCTTTCGATCGAAGTTTAAGCAGTTACTCACCTGTGGCTGCTTTCAGAGCGAGAGACAACGGCGACAGGAGCTTCTGCGACAGCAGAGAACTGGCCTCTTTAACTGCACCATGACCAGCTTTCGCAAGAAGGGTGCATTCGGTCTCTACAGAAACTCCAACAGTAACACCTCCAGCCCTCCGATGGTTGCCAAGTCCGTCTGCATCCACAGCATCGCGAGGTGCAAGAACGACGAAGAGAAGATAAGTGATGGTGTGACGCGTGGAAAAAGCGCTAAAAGTTCGCTCCAAAGAACTTCATCCTACGAAAATAACGTTGTTGGAGGCACCAGTGGAAAGTGCAAAGCAAAACTTGAAGGGAGGAGGAGTAAGGAAGGCGGAGATCAGGAAAAAATGAAAATGAAGTGAAAAATCAAATCTCAAAAAACAAAACTGGCAAACGGCTGTCAACGGTTTTGAGTAGAAAGCACTCCGACACGGGCAATTAGAGGCTACCAAAATGGAAGGTGTATAACGTTCAATTTTATACGTTGAAATTACCTTGATTCATAATTAAATAAAACGATATCAAAATGAAAACATCATTCTTGTAAAAATTCAG
>OX387247.1:1026235-1071235 GCA_947562095.1 Branchellion lobata | reverse complement strand
CGGAGGCTTGCGTCTCGTCGGAGCGGAGGCTTGATAGGGATAAAAGACATTGCCGTCTTGACTGAAGTCTCAGCACACCGTGTATGAGTAAGTTCACTTGAGAATCAAACACTCAACTCCGAGACTTTCTTGAACGGTGTGGACTTCGTGCTATACAAATTATTTGATTAGATTAGACTGAATTATATTGACTCAACTTTTGATTTCAAAAATCAAACTCTTGAATAGGTTTAAAAAACATTTTTACATACAAGCGCATGTATTCTGAGCACTTTCCGTTATGTTGGTGAGTAAGCAAGCGAATTGTCGAAGCTGAAGGCTTGTTTGCTGCCTGCCAGACCTGCCATGCGACTGCCAAATGTTCAGGTGGGTTTTGTAATTTCAAGCAATTTGCTCATTCATCACTTTGCTTCTATCTTCACTTACTGACTCAATGTAAACGGCTGCTTCTTAATATTGATTCGAAAGGAAATTAAAAGATTTTAAGACTCGTTATTTGAACGCACGAGGCTTGATGTATGTGGTACATGAAATCATTTTATAATTTCTAATCTAATCTAATCTAATCTAATCTAATCTAATCTAATCTAATCTAATCTAATCTAATCTAATCTAATCTAATCTAATCTAATCTAATCTAATCTAATCTAATCTAATCTAATCTAATCTAATCTAATCTAATCTAATCTAATCTAATCTAATCTAATCTAATCTAATCTAATCTAATCTAATCTAATCTAATCTAATCTAATCTAATCTAATCTAATCTAATCTAATCTAATCTAATCTAATCTAATCTAATCTAATCTAATCTAATCTAATCTAATCTAATCTAATCTAATCTAATCTAATCTAATCTAATCTAATCTAATCTAATCTAATCTAATCTAATCTAATCTAATCTAATCTAATCTAATCTAATCTAATCTAATCTAATCTAATCTAATCTAATCTAATCTAATCTAATCTAATCTAATCTAATCTAATCTAATCTAATCTAATCTAATCTAATCTAATCTAATCTAATCTAATCTAATCTAATCTAATCTAATCTAATCTAATCTAATCTAATCTAATCTAATCTAATCTAATCTAATCTAATCTAATCTAATCTAATCTAATCTAATCTAATCTAATCTAATCTAATCTAATCTAATCTAATCTAATCTAATCTAATCTAATCTAATCTAATCTAATCTAATCTAATCTAATCTAATCTAATCTAATCTAATCTAATCTAATCTAATCTAATCTAATCTAATCTAATCTAATCTAATCTAATCTAATCTAATCTAATCTAATCTAATCTAATCTAATCTAATCTAATCTAATCTAATCTAATCTAATCTAATCTAATCTAATCTAATCTAATCTAATCTAATCTAATCTAATCTAATCTAATCTAATCTAATCTAATCTAATCTAATCTAATCTAATCTAATCTAATCTAATCTAATCTAATCTAATCTAATCTAATCTAATCTAATCTAATCTGATCTAAGCTAATCTAATTTTGCTCAATCTAATCTAATCATTTGTATAGCGCTGATCCACACGATTAAAGAGTGCTCATTTCATTATATTTTGCATCAAGTCTTTCGAGGCTTTGCCAAATGAAAAATGCGATTAACTATTTCGAAAATTTGCAGTAATGAAATAAAACTGGCGCGTCGAGCTAATCACGTGAGGCATCAGAATGATTGAAGTCGCTGTGGTTTCAATAGTGACGACGCCAGACCACTATAAGTCCAAATGGTGCCTTAAAAAAACAGCATTTTCGCCACGAGCCACACCGAGCCATAACTCGCCAGCCAAGCCGATGGCTTTTTAATGCTCTCATTATCCCGACCTATTTGGAACTTTCATAAAAATTGAAATACTTATTCGATTTTTTTTTGCAACATAGTCGAACGAAATGACTCGAGTTGGAGGGTTTTAATTTTGAATGTCACACGAATGATAGTATTGATCTCAAACATAAAAGAGGCCCACATGAAAGTTAATTTGGCAAGGAAGTACGGACCGGACGTTGCGAAGGCTTGCTTTAAAAACTGCACTTCGAGATGTGGATTATCATTTCTTTATTCATTCTATTGATTCTATTATTCATTCTATGCATAAAGGTCCAAGAAGCCTTGAAATAATTCTTCCTGAAAGAGAAATGTCAAAAAGGGCTTGATAGGCAAATGAGGATTTGTTGCAGTTTACACTTGCAATCAGAACGAGAAGAACAAATATTGGAAAGTCGAGGGCTGGATAAACACGAGGTGCGTTGAGGGAAGGTTCCGTGTGGGGTGCTTGGAAGCTGAGTGATATATAAGCATTTGAAGGCAGGATGGCTGAAAATGAAAAAAGCCTATAAAACAGGTGCTCAACTTTTCTTGTTGAAATAAAACATAGTCGATTGGATGGACCGAGGAAAAAAAATAAATAAAATTTAGGTTTCCTCAAGGGAATCTCTTGTGCGATGCTTTTGATAAGCTGAGCTCAAAGTTGCACTTTCGATTCTTGATTGGGACGAAAAAAAATTGAGACCTGCTTTCAAAAAGGCGGCAATTTAAAACGAAAGTGAAAGTGGTAGATTTTTGGCGTCGTTGTTAAAGTTTCCTTTGGAAACACAACAACACTAAGTGACCAGACTTCTAAAAGCTGCTTAATTGGCGCTTTAAAAATTCTTGGCTGGCTTTGGTGGTTGCGATTAAATTTTTGGAGAGTTTATTGTCTGGCTGCAACTTCAGACTCAAGTATATGATTGAACGCATTGTAAAACTTTCTTAACTGTTTCATTCATATGTAGCTTTTTTTGTAATCAACGTTAATATTGATATAAATATTGATATAATTGATAGTATTTACAAAATAAAAAAAGAAATTGATTTGTAAAAGTACATAACTTTGGAGGTTTATTGCCAAGTAGTGACTCAATTGTAACGCTCCAAAAAGTCTTTCTCACGATCAAAGTTCCATTGTTTATTTTTCCTTTCTACATTCTCATTTGTATAGCGCCTTTTGGCTTTTTTTCCAAACTCGCTTCCATGGAAACAGTTTAACTAGCTATGGGCTAGTAGGTGATTGAGTCACTCCAGAACGGCGTTTGTTTTTTATTTGAGTTATCGCTTTTACTACACAAACCTGAGCTTAGTCGGGAATCGAACCTTAAGCCTCACGCTTCACAACCGAGCTGTCTAACCATTATGCTACAGGCGCATAGCAGTAATTTTTATAAATTTCGAAACAAATTTCTCAAAGCTGGCAAACCACTGAGTTTTCGAAAACCTTTTAAATGGTTTCATCTCCACAAGATAGCCAAGTTTTCACACTTTTAACCACGCTGCAATGCAGTTAGAAGAACATGAAAAACGTGATATTAAAAAACGTGATATTAAAAAACTTGATATTAAAAAACGTGATATTAAAAAACGTGATATTAAAAAACGTGATATTAAAAAACGTGATATTAAAAAACGTGATATTAAAAAACGTGATATTAAAAAACGTGATATTAAAAAACGTGATATAAAAAGTGGAATTTTTAAATGAAACAACCAAACTTTTAGTTTTTCAGAAATGCCCTTTATACCGAATTTTTTTGTTGTGAAAATTTGAAAAACAGAGAAAAATAAAAAATGGATTTACTTTGATCAAAGATCCTTCTCAACTATGCACCCAACAATTTAAAAAATGTTTACAAAGTATTCGAAACGTTTGTTTCAAAATTATTCATAAGGCACAAACTTTCGAATGAAGTTAAACCACGAAAGTTAAATCTCTCATAACAGGTTATTTTTCATATTTTCACCAAAATACATTATACATGAGAATATTATGATGAAAAATGAAATATCAAAAGACAACCTGCCTTACATAAGGTAGCTAAAGTTAAAAAGTTTATCGTTTTTAAAACATCTGTTTTATCTTCTCATGGCCTATCCATATCACCTTCAAGTTACAAAATGCTTTTTCATGTATTAAAAACACGTTGAACACCCTTTGACATTTCAATGAACGTTAATTTTTAAAGGCAGTTTGAACCTCTTAATTCTCTTTAGTATCTTCTAGAATATCAAAGTATCTGATGAAAAAAACCTTTTGTCATTTGATCATGAAAGTCAGTGGTAACTGAAAGGTCAGTTATGTTTGTGCGCGTGATTAGAGAATAGCAAATCAAGCAGCCACTGAAACAATTTGAACTGATAAAGCGAAATTTGCGTAATGAAGATGCATTGCTGCTACAGCGGTGTTATGAAGTTAATGATCCCACACCTCACGCATTCGCGATATGCCACATCCCACACAAGCAAACTAACCCAGCGCCTACCACGCAGGTCAGCCTTGTGAGGCTTGATGTAAGGTTCTCATAGAAAAGTGTTCCTCATAACTCAGACTTGGATGTAAAGAGAATAGGCCAGCGTCCTCTGCATTAATTTTATGTTTTCCAATTAAGTCCCACAATGTTTATGTTCATAACTGTCGTGGTGGTCCTTCCAGCATATTCGTCAAAAGATAAACCTCAACCGAAACCCAGCTTTGTATCAAAAACCACTGCTGATTACTTACGAGGTACTTGTAGTATTAATGGCCACGCGTAAAGCCGTCATTGTTCCCTCTCAAGAAGCCATTAACAGCGTTACGGCCTTCTTCAGATGGCGCAGGTGCAGCCGAGGGCGCTCTTCCGTCTGCAACCACGTTGCCGCAAGAACATCAAGTTTAAGGGCGGATTTTTGGCATGAGAAAATTTTCCGGCTAATTACTGGCTTGCCTCGTCACGCATGACTGCCACTGCACGCCAAGAAGCAAATATATTGAAAACCATGCGAGGTTTCAGTTGTTTGTTTTGAAGTTAATAAGAAGGTTGTCTAGAGGGCTTAGAAATGAGAATTTATTTAAAAATTTTGTTTTGCTGTGCACATGAAGCTCACGGTACCCTGAGTCAAAAGAGTAGCAAGCGATGTGGAAGCGAATTTTAAAAGAGGCCACACGTGCATATGTGGAAGCTTCAAAGGGAGATTAAAATGGTGAGGATTAAGCCATTCCAAAATGACTTTTCGGCTTAAAATATGGTCCGATAAGATGAAAAAACAGAAAGGTTAATTGAATTGAAATTTATAAAAGTAAACAGAAATTTAAAAAAGTGTAAGAAAAGAAAAATAAAATTTAAAATATAAAAAGAAACGGTAAAATAAAAGGAAAAAGAAAAAAAAGAAAAATGTTGATGAAGTATTCGAGCATATAACGTTGAAAAAAAACACTAAACACCCTTGATAGGGTTTTTTGCAAAATGTGAGCTATATAAATCTCTGTAGTTAATGGCCTATACGCAATAAACAAAAATATAACTATGAAATTTCATTAGCTGTTATGATTCCTTTATATGGAAAATAATAAGATGGGAATGATGAGAGAATTTTTGTTATCAAGGATCTGAATGAGTAAACGCCTGCAGGAGCTTCGAAGCAGCCATCCTATCCCGTGGAAGTTGGCTGTTGAGTTGATCATTCATGGAAGATCGAAAGGCATTTTTGAGTAACAATTACTCAAGCATCCTTTGTTTACAAACATCTTGGGAAAGTTAGAGAGCAATTTGATCAACACAACTAACTCTCAACCAGCTTTTTGAGTTTTCAGAAGCACTGAGGAGCAAACAAACAGGCAGTCAAATAAACTTTCGCCATAAAAACGCATCGCTGGTACTTTGGGGTTCTGGAAAGTGACGGTGAGTTCAAAGGTATGCATCAAGTACACATTCACCGGTGGCACAGTGGCCAACACTGGAACCCTTCCCTTGAGGGTTTCTAAATTTACGTTTGTTAATACACTCCAAGTTGTGCATTGTTCAAGTTTAAAAAATTTTTTAATTTTTTTCTTTTTTTTTATTGTCACATTTACCTTCGAATACTTTTTGTTTCATTTCACACCACATTGTTCCAACTTGCATCTTTATCGTTTCCGTCTTTTCATCCTCTCATTGACTTCCAATAACTTACTGGGGTTTTCTGTGCCATAAAAGCCCCATAAACAACTACTTAAAAACTTTCTGGCCTCCACCACTACCATCAAAGTCCGCCGTTTATGACGACACGGCCACGAGTGGCACATATTAGGCTCAAAATTGATTGAAAGTTGAAGTGGAAGACAAGATGGGAAGTGATCTGAATTGAAAACGAACAAAGCTGACGTCAAAAGATCAAACAAAACCTTGAAAGGCAATAAAAACAGCGAGTTCACAATACAATACAATACAATACAATACAATACAATACAATACAATACAATACAATACAATACAATACAATACAATACAATACAATACAACACACTACGATACAAATACGAATATAGTGGCATTAACCCCGTAGAGTTTCGAGTATAACCAAGAAAAAATTAAAAGTGCAATAGCGCCGAACGGATCAGCAATAAAAGGGTCCTTTTGAATGGCTCGGATGGGAGTTGAGACTGGAACATTCAGGAGACATTAGTTTTTATTGTTAAATTCACTTTTGAGAAATACCTTAAAATCTTTGTCAATGGACCTTTCTATCATTATAACTTCTAATCTACAATTCCATCTGGCGACAAAGTCAGTTTCATGGTCTTTATTTTTCAATTATTTAAAAAAAAGCTCCGAAGCTTAAGTTCCATTTTTGAAATTTATTCAACATGCGAAAAAAAAATTTTGAAGGTCAGACAATAGATTTTTCATTATTTGTTACCAAAAGATTTTGAAGGGAGAAAAATCATTTTGTAGGAAATATTCAAAAAATCTCTAAAAACTTTCAGTTTCAACAGAGTGAATCAAAATTTACCATTTTAAAAATACATAAAAGCTTTTGAAATTATTTTCAGAAACAAAAATCCCGAAATATTTTTTAAAATCTCGCTTCGATGATTTTCGCTTGGATTTTCTTTTTATCATCAAATTATTGAACAAAGCAAAAACCTATTTATAAATCTGTAACAAGTCACATTAAAAAAAATAATTTAACAAACATTTCTGAAATGTTTAATAAACTCCAGTGCTTTAACGCTTGCTTGTTTTAGCGCTAATATGGCGACACGGCAACAAAGGGACGATAAAACTGAACCCAGAAGGAAACCCCACGAGAAATGACATCCACTGTGGTATTTGCACAACTTCTGAACGCTTTTCGACCTAAAAAGAGGGCGAGTGCTGCAAAATTATTCTTTTTTTTGTTTCGAAAGCTGTTTCCAACAAAATTAAAATATGTATTCAGGTGAATTTAATTTGGAATGAAACGTCAAAAAATTTTCAAAAATTAAACTTTAATAAAAATAGATTTCGAAAAAGCTTAACTTGAAAAACTCGTCAAGTTAAACCCGTTTCACCAGCTTATTGTAAGATTACGATCAAAATTCGAGATATTTCACTTAAAGTCTTATTGAAGGTGAATTCAAGGAGTTTCTTACTGCTCCACTTCACAAAGACGTGTGGAACATGAAGATAAAAGGCTCCCAGGGGGCTTGGCAGTATCAGTGAAGCTGCAGAAACATTGGTGAAGCTGCAGGAACATTGGTGAAGTTGCAGGAACATTGGTGAAGCTGGAGGAACATTGGTGAAGTTGCAGGAACATTGGTGAATACGTCATTTACATCGATGAACATGGCATTGCTTTCGTTCAACAAAATAGCTTGTTATCTTCCTAAAAAGGTGCCCGAAACAAAGGAGTAGGAGGAATAAAACGTATGCTTGCCGACAAACTAAAATCTGCACGCAAAGCCAAATAGATAAATAATTATAAGAGTATGAAAATTACGCAGAAATGTGATTTAAACTGAAAGATAATTTTTATTCTCACTTTATCGCCTTTAAAATAGAAATAAAGAAAGACGTTTGTGAAACCGTGGTCGAAAAGTTTGATTAAAACCTGACCGTAAAAAGTCAATTCTCTTTTTTGTGTTTTTATCCATGAGTTATTGACTTATTTAAAAACGGATTTCCAAATCATTTGCAAACGCCGGTATACGACAAAAATCTAATCTCACTCAAACATTTCCAAAAACTACTTCTACACACGTTTTCATCACTTTCCAGCGACCGTTTTGGTTTATCATTTGAAAAAGCGATTGCGATGGAAGATGAAAGAACCTCTTTATAGGAACAAGATTTACATAACTTTCATCTTATGCAGCTGCGGCCAGCGCATCTGTCAATTTATCAGCGTAGTGTTCTTTTGTGCCACACAAAGAGCCTCCAATAACCTCTCTTATCTTCCGACCCTGATTCCATTATACTACATATTTTCCACAACTTCCAAGTGCACTTTCTCTCAAACTTTCAAAGTGCTTCGTTCCCCCTGATTTCTGTTGTTTATTGCTTCTACTCCTGTTTTATTTTTCATTTATCTTTCAAGTTATTTTCAAGTTTTTGAGAATAATTTTTGAGTTATTCTTCCTTTTCTTCTCTTTGCACTGTTTTGTGGTGATGGAGCGGATGCATTCACTCTCAGGTCCCTTCTTCAAAAATCATTCTTTTCCGCTCTTCTTTTGTCACTGCCTGCGCAAGTGCTTTGCGGCTTTTCCATTTGGTGCTGTACAAAATGATTTAGGATCAGCTCAGCCAGATCCTATCTTTTTTTTTACTTAATTCCCAGCATTCCACAAATCACCTTTAAAACCTTTTAATATTTCGAAAAGGTCTCTAAGAGGCTTGCAGAGCACACGCAATAAACTTTTTCAAACTCTCAATTTACAAATGAGAATTCCACCACTGGTGGAAAATTGCTCATAAAAATAACAAGTGATTGAAGAGTGTTAGATAACCAGAGATAAGAGCATTCAACGAGGAGAGGTGTGATGGAACATAATCTTTGCAGTCAAAAATTAAACGCCTGCAAGGCTTATGAGTGTGAATGAACCCATCTTTATACGGATTAATTGGTCCTAAAACTGTTTGTGTGTGTGTGTGTGTGTTTGTGTGTGTGTGTGTGTGTGTGTGTGTGTGTTTGTGTGTGTGTGTGTGTGTGTGTGTGTGTGTGTGTGTGTGTGTGTGTGTGTGTGTGTGTGTGTGTGTGTGTGTGTGTGTGTGTGTATATATATATATATATATATATATATATATATATATATATATATATATATATATATATATATATATATATATATATATATATATATATATATATATATATATATATATATATATATATATATATATATATATATATATATATATATATATAAATATATATATATATGTGCGTGGGTGGGTTTTGTATGTGTGCTTTTGTTTGTATGTAAGTATGCAATTATATCTAGCTGAAACTATCAGAACGCTTCTTCAAGTTATGAAGAATTGCAACAGAAAACGGCTCCGAAAGAGAGAAACCCTTATTCTTCGTTTTTTAAAATAAATATTCATCAAATACGAACAAAATTTATTTTTTTCATTTCAAAATGAAGCATTTTTAAATTGATTGCGATTTTTTTGAAAAATGATAAAAATAGTTTGAAAAAAAAAGTTTTGAACTCTGAAATAATAATGAGTTGAAAGCTGATTGAGCTGAAAGTATTCGAAAGAAAATTAATTCTGAGTAGTTGAGAAAAATTAATCAATATAATTTGAAAAAAAAATTTCTAAAATAATTTAAAAATTAAAAAAGTAAAAAAAAAACTCGAATTCTTGAAATATAATTCCAACCAGTCACATTGTTGTTTTGGAATTTAATATTTTAAGCTTCTTTCAAAGTAACATCGCTACAAAAGAGTGGCTGATCTCGCTGTTATAAAAATTATTTTTCAAAGTTGATCGGCTTAAATTTTCAAAACATTACTTCGTGTTTCAATGCCTCTCCGATTGTTTGTATTTGACAAGCGAACAAACCCAGAAGCTGAGTAACTAACTTTAAATGGTTGCCTTTCATTTTTGATTGATTGAACAAATAAATAATTGCTTCAGAGAGTTGTTGAGGATTGCATTTTGTTTTTTTTTCATAGTCTTCCACAAATCAAATCCAGACAAGCGCTGGAAATCCTACAGAACATAGTAGACAATCGGACTGTTTACTTCAACCTTTGTTTTCTTGTTCACCAAAACAGAGGACAACACCCGATCTCGAGTATTTCTATACCAGGCTTCCAAAGATGTTCGCTCGTTCATGGTTCGCATGGATCCCATCACGCAGTCCATTAGCAATCTCGAAGAGCTTTTCAAACACAAGATGTAACTTATAAACTATATTACGTTTCTCGACTACAAGTTTTTCGGCATCAAAACGCATCCTTGAAATAAATCAGTCGGTTTGTATTTTATTTTCAATATATTTTTTTAAATTATTTATGGCTTTTTATTAATTTTATTATTATTTATTTTTTTAATAAAAGGCACCAAGTACGCCCTGTATGATGAATGACCGACCACATGATAAATAACAGGCCGAATTATATAACGGATTCACCGCTAGATAAACACTGTGGAGAGATTAGATTAGCCCAGGCCAACAACTAAAGCTGGTGGCTTGATTAGTGAGAATTGTTTACGCGGGCGTTCAATCATTGTTAGTACTATAGCTGTATGTGAGTGGTAACAATAGGAACCAGAACGACCCGATATTTTCTCAAAATAACAACTCCCAACGAAAAAACGCACAATGGAAATAGTTTCAAAAGTTAAAATCAAATGAAATTGTGAGAAAAAAATAAAACTTGAGGTTGAAACCGCTTCAAAAGCTGTCTGGTCGATTGCTTCAAGTATCGTAAAAAAAAAGTTTTCATGCTGAGGGTTAAGAAAGGCAAGCAACTACGCAAGACAACACCGCTAAGTTTTGCATACTTACTGCAAACTCCGTTTGTAAAAAAAAAACTAAATGATCATAGATTACTGCGAAAATGTAAATTTATTTCTAGACAAGAATATTGATAATAACTTGCTTAATATTCGCACTGGAGTTGTGGAACCATTGAAGAGGCCTGAATCAGTGGTGTATGAATGCGTAGATTAGATTTGGTTAGATTTGTGTTGGTGGTTTATTGAGTTTTTGTTGAGAGTTTTTCAAGACGGATTTTTTGTTTGTGGAAGGGAACGATTTCCAATGTTTCATTGTGATTACACAAGAAAACATTTTGGAGATTTTTTCATTGGAACTTGTTTATTTTTCTGTTTTTAAAAATAAAAAAAACGAACGGATATATTTTTGATTCAATTTAAGGGCATAATTTCACATTTGCTGATTATCTAGATGGAAAGGAGTTTAATGAGATTAGCGAAAGTGTGTACTGGAGTGTTGAAATGAAAGCTGACGGTTATTTTATAAATTTTGACAAAAATTTATTCAATAATTCAATTAAAAATTTCATTGAAAAATCTCTCGCTCGTAGAGTGAAATATGAAATGCGTCGACCTTGAACAAAACAGCAAAACTAGGAACTTTTTAATAACTTTTTTATAAATTATTTTTGTTTCTTATTTCATTTTACTAAGAAAAAAAAACAAAAACGATTTATGTACAGCGATTTTTGGTCCTAAAAAGCCTCAGTTAGTTTAAGAGGGGTGAAGCACAGTAATCAAAACGGCAATGTTGTTTTAGGACATTTTATCTCGCTCTTTGTTCGTTTTTGTTCTTTTTCGTGAATAAAAAATTAATTTTATTTTATTTTCGCTTCGGAATATATAAACGCCGTCTTTGTTTTTAAAAATGGTTATTTCTTCAGTCCATCGACTCTTCAATTTATTTCGGATGAAGTGGCATGATAGTGTGTCCAGCCTACGTGACGTGAATGATCTTCTTCCAATGATGCCCTACAAAAATTTCCTTCAAAACACACTTTAGCATAACATGACCGCATAAAAAACTCAATTATAACGCAAAGTTACGTTGATAAGACCGAAGATAAGCAAAAACTAAAAGCAGCAACAACAATAACAACAATAACAGCATCATTAGCAGCAACAACAATAACAACAACAGCAACAATAACAGCATCATTAGCAGCAACAACAACAACACCACCACCGCCAACGGCTGCAACAACAACATCAAAAACAGCTCCATAAAGAAGCAACTACAGACTCACACATTACCACATAAACATTTGGGAGATCTATATCTTTAAGACGCCATCTCAAAAATGATCAAAAACACACCAGCCTCTCAAACCTCCCCACTCTTCCCATGGATCCAGTCGTTCTTGTCTTTCGTGCTGTTTGTCCTTTCCTCAAACGAAGGTTATTTGAGTGCTTATATTTTTGTATCATATTCATGTGTGTGTATATTTTTGTATCATATTCATGTGTGTGTATATTTTTGTATCATATTCATGTGTGTGTATATTTTTGTCTCATGTTCGTGTGTGTGTGTTTTTGTCTCATGTTCATGTGTGTGTATATTTTTGTCTCATATTCATGTGTGTGTATGTTTTTGTATCATATTCATGTGTGTGTATATTTTTGTATCATATTCATGTGTGTGTATATTTTTGTATCATATTCATGTGTGTGTATGTTTTTGTCTCATATTCATGTGTGTGTATATTTTTGTCTCATGTTTAATTGGAGGGATGTTTAAGCCATCGCTGAAAAGAAGTTTAAACGACGGTTTCAAATGCTCGGGTTTGCTATTGGAAACAGATCGTGAACCGTTTTTCATTTTGAACGAGTTTCATGGCCGTTCGTCAAAATGCATGAAGAAATTCACGAGGAATTCACCGGGGTGTGTTTCAACAGTGAATTTCAATGTATCAGAAAAAAACGATTTGAAAAAATAATTTAAACGGAGAATCAATAGAAAATTTGAAGTAAAAAAAAATTTTTTTTGTAAAATAATCATTTTTCAAACGCAAAATGGGTTTTGTTTTAAGCAAGAGCACACGTTGTTTTAAAAATTGGCGAGTGTTTTCAAAAGTCACTTCTTCAAATAGAAACAAATTTCTCTTTCGATCGTTTTCAAAAAACAAAAGTCGGGAAATGGAAAATTATCGACCTTGGGAACAGGGTGCTTGAGAAGTGGTGTGAGAGAGGATGATTGAAGGGAGGGAATTAGTTGAAGGATGTTTGAAGGATGGAGGGTGGTTGAAGGATGAGGGTGGTTGAAGGATGGAGGGTGGTTGAAGGATGGAGGGTGGTTGAAGGATGGAGGGAGGTTGAAGGATGGAAGGTGGTTGAAGGAAGAAGGGGGGTTGGAGGATGGAGGGTGGTTGAAGGATGAAGAGTGGTTGGAGGATGGAGGGTGGTTGAAAAATGGAGGGTGGTTGAAGGATGGAGGGTGGTTGAAAGATGGAGAGTGGTTGAAGGATGAAGGGTGGTTGAAGGATGGAGGGTGGTTGAAAGATGGAGAGTGGTTGAAGGATGGAGGGGGGTTGAAGGATGGAGGGAGGTTGAAGGATGAAGGGTGGTTGAAGGATGAAGAGTGGTTGAAGGATGGAGGGAGGTTGAAGGATGGAAGGGTGGTTGAAGGATGAAGGGTGGTTGAAGGATGGAGGGTGGTTGAAGGATGGAGGGTGGTTGAAGGATGGAGGGTGGTTGAAGGATGAAGGGTGGTTGAAGGATGGAGGGTGGTTGAAGGATGGAAGGTGGTTGAAGGATGGAGGGTGGTTGAAGGATGGAGGGTGGTTGAAGGATGAAGAGTGGTTGAAGGATGAAGGGTGGTTGAAGGATGGAGGGTGGTTGAAGGATGAAGAGTGGTTGAAGGATGGAGGGTGGTTGAAGGATGGAGGGTGGTTGAAGGATGGAGGGTGGTTGAAGAATGGAGGGTGGTTGAAGGATGAAGGGTGGTTGAAGGATGAAGGGTGGTTGAAGGATGAAGGGTGGTTGAAGGATGGAGGGTGGTTGAAGGATGGAGGGTGGTTGAAGGATGAAGGGTGGTTGAAGGATGGAGGGTGGTTGAAGGATGGAGGGTGGTTGAAGGATGGAGGGTGGTTGAAGGATGAAGGGTGGTTGAAGGATGGAGGGTGGTTGAAGGATGGAAGGTGGTTGAAGGATGAAGGGTGGTTGAAAGATGAGGGTGGTTGAAAGATGGAGGGTGATTGAAGGATGGAGGGTGGTTGAAGAATGAGGGTGGTTGAAAGATGAAGAGTGGTTGAAGGATGAAGGTGGTTGAAGGATGGAGGGAGGTTGAAGGATGAAGGGTGGTTGAAGGATGGAGGGTGATTGAAGGATGGAGGGTGATTGAAGGATGGAGGGTGGTTGAAGGATGGAGGGTGGGGTTGAGGGTGGGGGTGGTTGGGTGGTGGGTGTTGAGGATGGAGGGTGGTGTGATGGGGGAGGTTGAGGTGAGGGGGTTGAAGGTGGAGGATGGTTGAGGATGAAGGGTGGTTGAAGGATGAAGGGTGGTTGAAGGATGGAGGGTGGTTGAAGGATGGAGGGTGGTTGAAGGATGGAGGATGGTTGAAGGATGGAGGGTGGTTGAAGGAAAAATGGTGGTTGCAACAAGAATGGTTGGAGAGTGGAGGGTTAAAAGGTATAGGGTTGAGAGATGAACGGTTGAAAGTTGGAAGGTTGAAGGATGGGAGAGTTTTTGCAAGTCATTCATTCCAAGAGTCAGTCCCTCACTCAGCCATCCGCTCATCATACTTAATCTCACTTTATCTTCCTCTTTTTTGTAGTATTTATGCTTTTTTAAGTAACAACTTTTTTGTTTGTGTCCCAGAGGCGGTTTTTTTTTTAAATTTACAAACGTTATTCAAAAAATGTTGTTGAAATGACTTCTGCTTGTTGGTACTTTGATTTGTAGCTCATGAATGATCGCTGTTGAAAGTGTTTCTGCCTTCAAATGAAATAACCCTTCATATTCCTCAATGCTGCCAGTTGCGGGGTCAGCTTTCTAATGACTTCATCAAATTCACTTCTTTCTTTTCCACATCCATCAAAGTGACAGCACTCAAATTTGCAATTCCATTCAATCAGCCAATCATAATCCCACCCAATCATCATAATCATCACCGCCGCAACAATCGACTGTGCCTATTAAGCACTGCGCAATTGGAGCTAGATAAGTCATCTCGACTTTAATTGGTTGGAGCAAAATATTGGTTTAAGGGTTGGATTGCAGATTGATTATGAAGCTGTTTAGAGATCTCTCAAGGTTGCTTGTGTTCCTTAATGTTCAGCGCCCTGTTGCAAGATCACAATTACAAGGTTATGTGGTACAAAACTATTAAATGGGGAATAAATAATATTAATATTGACAATAATGAAAAAAACTAATTTTTTTCAGAAAAACAAGATGAAATCGAATAAATAAGGTTCATATTGAAAATGAAAAAAAAATGTAAATGAAAATAATAGCAATAGTAGTAGCAGTAGCTGCGTTCATCGTGTGAAACTGTGGTTCAGGAGCTGATGCTGTGAAACGCCCGGAGCAAACTCAAGTATTCCTACTTGCTGGCCATCCACAACACTTCCAACCCCCTCCCTCAACCGTTTCGACCCTTTCTAACCGTTGAAGTTTGAGGTTTCGAGACTATAGTGAGACTGACAACTCGCGCAAGATTTTCTTACTATAATACAATTCAAAAGCGGTTCATGGATCATAGAAATCTGTGGTCATCTTCAACTTTTAAAGACCAACAGCATCATTAGTAGTATATGTAGTAAGAGTAGTAGTAGTAGTAGTTGTAGTAGTAGTAGTAGTAGTAGTAGTAGTAGTAGTAGTAGTAGTAGTAGTAGTAGTAGTAGTAGTAGTAGTAGTAGTAGTAGTAGTAGTAGTAGTAGTAGTAGTAGTAGTAGTAGTAGTAGTAGTAGTAGTAGTAGTAGTAGTAGTAGTAGTAGTAGTAGTAGTAGTAGTAGTAGTAGTAGTAGTAGTAGTAGTAGTAGTAGTAGTAGTAGTAGTAGTAGTAGTAGTAGTAGTAGTAGTAGTAGTAGTAGTAGTAGTAGTAGTAGTAGTAGTAGTAGTAGTAGTAGTAGTAGTAGTAGTAGTAGTAGTAGTAGTAGTAGTAGTAGTAGTAGTAGTAGTAGTAGTAGTAGTAGTAGTAGTAGTAGTAGTAGTAGTAGTAGTAGTAGTAGTAGTAGTAGTAGTAGTAGTAGTAGTAGTAGTAGTAGTAGTAGTAGTAGTAGTAGTAGTAGTAGTAGTAGTAGTAGTAGTAGTAGTAGTAGTAGTAGTAGTAGTAGTAGTAGTAGTAGTAGTAGTAGTAGTAGTAGTAGTAGTAGTAGTAGTAGTAGTAGTAGTAGTAGTAGTAGTAGTAGTAGTAGTAGTAGTAGTAGTAGTAGTAGTAGTAGTAGTAGCAGCAGCAGCAGCAACAGAGCAACAGCCATATGAACCACAATGCAAGGGGTCAAAGAGCATTGTAAAATAACTCTGCCGCAACTCTACAAGCAGTAAAACGCTGGTGACTTTGCGACGTTTCATAAGACTTCTGGTCCTCGACCTTCTCTTGATGTGTTTTTGATGAGCAATTGCGAGTGAAGAGTCAACGGTGAGGTCATTCCTCTAGCGCGGAACCCAACTCAGCTCTCAAGTGACTGGCAGTAAAAAATGATTGTTTCGGTAGTTTGGTTCACAATTGTTCCTTGTTCGGCTTAAAAAACAGTCAGATGAATTTTCGAGGTTATTTCTGACTCAAACCTTTTTGAGTACCGTTTTGTATGCGGGAATGTCACTATCAACTGGAAATGGAGCGTTTTAAGCAGAAGAACATGAACAACTGAAAAACAACCGGTATTCATTGTTGGGTTTTTGAGCACAACGAGACAAGAAAATAAATACGCTTGAGATGAAAACATGGAACTATTTTTGTATACGTAATTTTTTTATTATCGACGTCATCAACGATTTTCGCGGTTTTTTGTACAGTGAAGCAGTAAAAGACGCTTGGACGGTGGTGCCCTTGATTTACACATGCGTAATGACTTCAAGGAGAACATATCCGGTTTAATACAAAACCAAATGTTCATAATTAGATTCGCAAAAATAATTTTCTGTTCCTTATTCTTTCTTCCGTCAAAACCTTTTTTTTTAAAACTTGATTTGTGCAATGCAACTCAACCAGCCTTGTACTTGTATAAACTTTTTACAAGCGAACAAAAGCATCAGTTTCATTTTATAAATAGAAAACCCGCATCGAATCGAGTTTTTAGAAGGAATTTCCATGATCGTAAATGTCTTTTAAGACCACCCGCATCAAAATGTCTTTTTTTATACGAGATTGCGAGCATATTAATGCCAGGAAATTCACAGATAACTTCTCTATGTGTCAGAAATGACATTTTTCACACGAACTGGGCCATATGAAACTTTTGAAATAACACTTTTGTATGCGCGTCACCTGCCGACCAAATTTCAGTCAATTTTATTATAATTTGAAAGTTCATTTGTGGGAATATTTATTTGTGAGAATATTTTTTGAGTGGACATGGAAATTGCACCAGAGTGTTTCTAGTGCTGACGCCTCATCAAACGTTTTCAACTCACGTCGACATCAACAATGACTATTAAGTCACAGCCTATAACAACGAAAAAAAATATAAGGCCCGAAATAACTACAACAACAATAATAACTATACACAAAACAATAACTACCACAACAACAATAACTTCAACAACTACAATAACTATAACAACAACAATAACTATAACAACAACAATAACTATAACAACAACAATAGCTATAGCAACTACAATCATTAAAAAAAAATAACCGTAACAGAAATAACCATGACAACAACAAAACTTAACAACAAGAGTAACCATAACAACAACACTAACAATAACAACAACAATAACAATAATAACAACAATAACTATGACAAGAGCAATAAATCTGACATAAATTTCAGTTTATGTCACAACAACAACAACAACAACAACAAAAACAACAACAAAGCGTTAATGTTACACTTGTGTTATATTAACCACTGGCAAAGACCACTATGAAGCGACAGACATCCAGAATCTTCCACGTTTTTTAGCTGGACTGAAGGCAGGCTTGCTAAGTAACACTGGATCACGTGTGGACACAACTTTTGTCAGATTACTCCTCAAAAACCAATGTTTTTTGACGTCCACAACAAATGAGGGGCCGTTAGTGGCTGTCTCGCGAAGAATTCAGGTTGTTTCTGTACCCCCCTCCATTTTAGTCGGGATGAGAAATATGATAAGTATAAAAATATCCATTAAACCTTGCAAAATTATTATTATTCTTTGTTCAAAAATTCAGCGTTGGAAAACTTATTTTCTGATGATGCTTCATGTCGTCTTTTTGCCCAGCGGTAATAAAGCGCCTAGATTGCCGGAACAATGCACAGCACAAAAAGAAAAATTCCAAAATCCGTTTTTATAGCTTGAAAAACTTGTCCAAACGCCCGTCTAAACTTCAGTCGAGAGGTTTTGGTACAATGAAGAAGTCAACTGGAATGGTTGAATACATTCGAAACCCGCTTCATTACGGCTGCAATCATACTGCCCTCTGTTGTGAGAAGCAATCTAATGAACGGCTTTTATTCAGTTCTTCTGCTGTCACCAAGATGCCGCAGAATAGAAAGTGACAACAGCTGTAAGCGCATTAATTATTTCTTTTGTTTTTATGGTTCGACTAAACTATAAACTAATTTTTCATGATTTTTCGTGAATATTCTGCATATTCTGTTAATCATGAAAAAGCTTCATCAAACATACAAAGGAGGATTTATTGGATGGGCAATATTTCTTCAACACATTCATCAAAATCCCTCCCATCTTTCACCCATTCCTAACAAGGCTCTCACACATCTGCAACAACTTTTTCACCCAACCCTTCCTCCTCTACCACACATATCATGCACTCTTTCACATTCTCAAATTTGCCGCATACGCGCCTTATAAACCCACCTCTCGAGTGTTTCAAGTTGCAAGAGAGGTTCGTGTTAAAGGACCACTGCATGAGCAAACCCATCAGTAAATCCCTAATGAAGGTCTAGATGGCAATCCAAACTGATCGAAGTGACGAGAAGAGTCTGTGCCCAGCCATGATATGTTTGCCTTCATAACCAACTCCATTCTTTAATCAGTCTTGTGGTGAAATTGATTCCATAGAATTTTAATGTTGTTTGTGATGTGCACCAATGTATAATAAGATCAAGGAAATTAAAATACAATAAAATGCAATACAAAATATAATACAATACAATACAATACAAAAACGAATATTATTATAGTGGCATCATTATTTAATCATAATACAATACGATGCAAGACAAAATATAATACAATACAATGCAATATAAAAAATAATACAATACAATGCAATAAAAAACAAAAAAATACAGTAACGTTAAACAAAATGCAATACATTGCAAAAAAATAATATTTGATACAATGCAAAACAATATGCTACTTTACTATACAGTACAATATAATACAAAAAATAATGAACAAATGGATTAAAAAATGAAACACAATGGAACCAAACGAAATACAATACAATACAATACGATACAAAACAACACTATAAAATACAATACAATACAACAATATATAATACAAAACGATACAATACAACACTATACAATACTATATAATACAATACGATACAATACAACACAATACAATACGATAAAATTAAATACAATGCGATACAATACAACACAATACAATACGATAAAATAAAATACAATACGATACAATACAACACAATACAATACGATAAAATAAAATACAATACGATACAATACAACACAATACAATACGATAAAATAAAATACAATACGATAGAATACAACACAATACAATACGATAAAATAAAATACAATACGATAAAATAAAATACAATACGATACAATACAACACAATACAATACGATAAAATAAAATACAATACAATACAATACGATACAAAACAACAATATAAAATACAATACAATACAACAATATATAATACAAAACGATACAATACAACACTTTACAATACTATATAATACAATACGATACAATACAACACAATACAATACGATAAAATAAAATACAATACGATACAATACAACACTATACAATACTATATAATACAATACGATACAATACAACACAATACAATACGATAAAATAAAATACAATACGATACAATACAACACAATACAATACGATAAAATAAAATACAATACGATACAATACAACACAATACAATACGATAACATAAAATACAATACGATACAATACAACACAATACAATACGATAAAATAAAATACAATACGATACAATACAACACAATACAATACGATAAAATAAAATACAATACGATACAATACAATGCAAATATGGATGTTGTTTCAGTTGTATAAACTCCAGAGTTTGTAGGCTGCCTAAGGGTGATGGAAATGAAAGTTAATCATTTTTAAATCAAACTCCCTTTGAATAAATTAACGTCGATTTTTCAAGCTTTTTCAAATTATTTATTTTTTTAAATAAAAAAAAAATGATTTTTTCAAATAAAAATGTTTTTTTTTGGAATATTTTTAACAAAATTCGCTGAGTGATCGCTATTTTATACAATTAATTTTGCAATAAAAAAATTAAAGTCTTCTGAACGAAAAATAATTTTTTGCAAAATTGCCATCAGACTGAACTGAAAGATAATAATAACCGTTTTTATTTCAGTCAAATTGAATCTAACTTCTGATAAGAAAATAACAAAAAAACTTTCCGAACTGGAAGAAGAAAATAGTTAGTCTCAATAAACAGTCAATTTGAAAAACGAGAAATTTCTACACGTGTTTCGCAACTTCTCCCAGCGTTCAAGAGACCTTCCTCATGGACCTTCGTTGACTGACCTCCAAAGCTCTCAATAGTATATCACACCCTCTCGACCCACCCAGCCAAAATGCAGGGGACCAACTTGACAACCTCTCAACCCTCTTCTTTCACCAACACCTCTATCTCAAGCACCTTCTCTGCAGCCAACTTCACGTTCCAGCCCATACAGTCTCTGCCTCCCTTCAACTCTTCCAGCAACCTTAGCAAGCGGGCTTTAGAGGAATACCTTGAAGAGACGTTGGGAAAGAGGCATAAAGACTTGAGCGAGGCCGTCTCACTCTCCATCATCTACTGCGTCATATTCGTCACCGGAGTCGTCGGCAACACTTGCACGGCTGCCATCGTCATGCGCAGACCTTCCATGCGCACCCCCACCAACTTCTACCTCTGCAGCCTCGCTCTCTCTGACGTCATCACTCTCATCATCGGTACGTCACTTCGTTCTTGCTCCCCTTTGTCGCCACTGTGTGCTTCTGATCGCTCTCTCGTTTCAAAACATTTTCAAGGTTTTTCGAATCTTCAGTAATTTTTCATAGCTTAATTGAATTTCTTTGATGATTTTATTATAGTTTTTTTGTTTTTTTTTTGTTTTTTTTTTTCAATTTTTCTCATGGCTCCAAAGCTTTTTGCTAGTTTAATGATGACTTTCCTTGTTTTTCTATTGAAGACCTTAAATTTTCATATACCGGCTAAGGCTTGCAAGGGAGAGTCATATGACCAATTTGTTGGTTTCAACTTACAGGTTTCGAATAAATAGTGCAATCTCCGAAGGATCTCGTACCATGATGGCTTTGTGGAGCCACAACGTCTAATGACTTATTAGAAAGGCAATGCAAGCCTGCGCAACGGTTTCATGGGATTACGCGGGCGATTTATAATTATATTAATGAATATAAAAAAGTATAAAATTTAATTGAAACTTGAAAGTTCATTCCAGCATTATCAAGTTTTTGAATGTTCAAAAACTCATTTTATGGAACCTTCTAGAAGGGTATTACGTGGCGACGCTAGAAAAACAGCACTAGAAGTTTTGAAATGGATAAAAATGGGAAAGAAGACACTTAGAAGCGTTGAAAAGTGAAACTAAAGTGAGCCAATTTTCTTTTCGAAAATAATATTTGTACTTTTATTTTTATTTAAAGTTTGAAGCGGTAAAAAAACTAACGACACCTCGCTTCTGTGCCACGCATACCACACCCCTCTATCCCTCCTGTTCCATGCAACTCCTGGGCAGCCACCACTCGCCTCTTCTTTACATTAGTTAGCTGCCTCGTTCGATCTACAGTGTTTCAATGCACAAAAGACTTTCTATATGAAATCTTCAATTGGAACTTGATAGAGATGCCGGATGAATGGAAATTTTTGTTGTTGATGTATATAGTAAAGATATTCGAATTCATAATAGCATATGATCTAGTTCACTTCTATCTTATCGAAGAGAATCACTTTTTAATGAGGTTTCGAAGCACCTGTGTAGCAGAACACTTCTGGTTCTAGTTCCTTTCACAACCACCCAATCGACCAGCCTCGTCAATAAGAGAGCACCAGCTTCAAGGCGTCAAGGTAGAAGTTTCGAAACATGGAAATTATTTTTTTAAAGTATTGATAATTTTGAATCATAATCATAGGTTCAAAGCAACTTTTTTTCAAAATTTTCTGATCTTTTTTTCATCTTTTTATAATTAAAAAAAATGTTTTTTATATTTTATATTTTTTCTTAATTTTACCATTTTGTACTTTTTTCATTTTATTTTTATTTTCACTTTTATCCATTCAACTTTCCTTTTTACCCTTTTCACACTTTCAAGTTTTCCTTCTCTCTCCTTCCAGCCCTCTCCCATCCCCTTGTCTACTCAAACGTTATGAAGCGAATCCGCAATACTTCTGGTTTCGAACCCTGATAATCCAAAACGAGCCAATACCTTAATGTCAAAATACCTTGCAACGTTATCATCTTTTGGAATTGCTTTTTAAGAATTAATTCAAAACAATAGTGGCCTCGAAACTCTACGGGGTTAATGCCTCTATAATAATACTCGTGTTTGTATTGTATTGTATTGTGATAGTAACAATTTTTATAGGTTTATATCATTATGTTAATGCGTTTATATGTTTGTATTATTATTTTTTTAAATATTCTTACCCAGTTGTGGATTCAAAAGCAGGTCACTTTCTATAATAACGAGTTCGAAATCTATTCGTGAAAAACTTTTATAGTGTGAGAAAAAAAGGCGAAATGAGAGTTTAAAGAGAGGTCATCAAAAGTGAATAAAATTCAAAATGAGGAACTAAAATATAAATGAAAGCAACAATTGGAATTATTTTCTAAATATAGAAGGGTTTGAAGGAGTGTGAAGGGTTATAGAGAGAGGCAGTGGTTAATAGCTTGCTGAAATTGAAACTTCCACAAGGGTCAGAGTGGAGTGTGTGATGAAAGCTTGTGATTTGGAAAGTATTCGTGCAGTTCCAATGATTCCAGCAAAAAACAGGACTGTTGTGGAACTGTCGAAGCTTCAGAGACGATCAGTGCAATGAATCATGAGGCTTCAAAACACCCAAGCGAAAGCTAACTCATGGAGCAAATATACGCTCCACCATTGCTCATCGTTGTATGTGCTACATGACGTGTAGATGATAGACACATGTGTTTTGGCGTAAACCTACCACGTTGAAACCTATCGGAAAACATGTTGAAATTATGTTTATTTGGACACAGACTTTCCTCTCGTCTTTGAAACTTTCCCTCAATAAATAAATAAGATGTACTGCCTAAGGTTGGAAACAGTAATGAGATAGAATCTCATAATGTAGAGATTATTATATAAAATCTCCCAAGCATATCAGTTCTTTGTGTATCTTGATAACTAATTGAGAAGTATTTGAAAGTTCATTAGGATTCATCTTTAGAACCCCAAGAAATGTTGTTTCAAAGAAATTTATTTAAAATTGTTTTAAACATTTTTTCATAAAAACTTCGTAAATTGCGTTTTAACAAAATTGTAAAGTCTCCAATTGAAAGCCCTCAAAAAAGATTACAAATAAAAAATGAATTTATTTTAATTTAATTATTTCAACTTGGCGTCTTGGTTGCTTTCTGTGACCTTTCAAAAACTTGATTTTTTAGAATAAAAAATTCCTTCAGATGTTTGTATTGAAAAAAAAGCTACCTTTGAAGTAGATTATTTAATTCAATGATAACATAATATAAGGAAGTTAGTCTGTAAAATTTAGTTATAAAAAGTTCAGAAATGATTTGAAAAGTGGGCGGAAAAGATTTATAAGAATCAGGCGCATCAAAAACTCGGAAGTTTGATTAGAACGTTGTGAAATGTATGAAAGGATTGAGAAAATTCTTTGAAACATGCCCGAAGTAATGAATCGAAGCAAAGTATCCTGGTGATGAATGTTTGTGCATGTTTGTAGGTGGCTCAATATGCCTTATATGCCAAGCCAGCCCCTCTGGGATATGACAGAACAACCCCTAAGTATTCATCTAGAAGGCTTACTTGCATGAGATTCTACTTTCACTTGGAAGAGTCACTGTTGATTGGTCCAGAAACACTCGACTAGATTCCAATTTCATAGTTTTTTTCATGACTTTTTTCCATTTTAAAAACGAGAAAAAAACTTTGAATTTTCAACTAAATTAATTTTTTGGATTTGAAGCCTCGGGTTTCAAGATTACCACACTCCAACGATATTAAGTCATAGTTATTCCGTCTGATTAAATAGGCTATAATAAGGTCTTTGGCGTTTTTGTAGAGTATATTTTCAAAGAAAATCACACCTTTTAGTTATTTTTTTCACAACCACGACCTTTCAACGGGGAATATTGTAAACTGCAGCTTGATAGCAATCTCAAAGCTCGCGAGCACAACTTTCTAAAAGTGAACTCTTCAAAATAAATCGTAATAAGTCAACTTTTTTTTTTTTGAAACATTTTTAAAATCTGTTTCGGGTTCACATGTTTTCTGAATAGATGAAGAGAAAGCCCGTCACAAAAGGATGCCAGGGAAGGCTCCACAGCGAATACACTGGACAAATTCGAGCTTGTTAAAACAAAAAAATGTATTTTAGTTTCAAACTTAAGTTTCTTTCATTTTCAAGTTGGGGGCTTCCCATCTGCTTTTTGGAACAAGGCAACAAATGTGACAAAAGAACACCCGCGTGCAGGCGCCTCTGACGCCTCAACTCCTAGAAAGACTTTCGTTCAGAAACTACACACGTGAATTTACATTTTTGGGTTCACAGTTCCCACAATGCCAATCAGTCGTGCTTTCGCTACTGCATTCACTTCGGTGCATCTGTGGCAGTCATGCTTCTCTTGAGGCTGTTATAGCTTTCGAAAGCTTTCGATGCCTGCTTAACACATGCGCTGAGTTAAAAGTTTTTGCGTTTCTTACGTAGTGCATCCATGCCACTACGTTTCTTACGTAACACGTAAGGCCACTAAGTCTCATACAGACAATTGGTTCATGTGCCTTTTTCGAGATTTGCTGCGTTTCCACTATAAAAAAAGGAAGTAATAATAGAAATAACTTCCCCCACTTTATTTTTTTATGAAAGAAAATCATTTATAAAGGAAAAAAAAAGTTTCGAATGTCAGCCAAGTCTGCAAACGAACGTCGTGAACGGGCACTTGATTGGCTCGGCTTTTCAATGCTTTGTTTATTAAACAATCAAACAATCTCAAAGACTTAAAAGAAACCTCATTATAACTTTAGACTGGTTTTTATTTTATTCTCAAGTATTCTCTTTAAAGCGAGACAGGGTTGATATGGTTTGCATTTATGAGACCCGTTCAAAGGATGTGAAACGGGCTTCAAGAAAGGCACTTACCATGTCGCTCTGTTTTCTTTTGAATTGCCATCAGCGCCGTGGCATCTTTGCATAATTCACGCATAATTCTCTGTGGCGTTGTGTGTGTCCTTTTAACCTCTATCTCAAGTGTTTTACCTCCATCATCAGCAACCACCAGCAAAACTACACCACCCCTAGCAACCACCAGCAAAGCTACACCACCCCTAGCAGCCACCAGCAAAGCTACACTACCTTCAGCAACCTCCAGCAAGACTGCACCAGCCATAGCAACCACCACTAAAGCTGCACTACTCTTAGCAACCACCAGCAAAGCTGCACCACAGAGCAAACGAACACAACCACCACAATCCAAACCAACTGACATTCTCATTCCAACTACATTATCCTCACAATTTGCATCTTTATTTTCAATTTTTCATTTTTTAAGTTTTATTTTTCAAAGCAAAAACCTTTATATATGTCAAAATAATAATAGAAAATCTTTTATTGATGCAAAAAAATGTACTCGGTTGTCAAACAAGCAATTGGCGCAATAAGAGTTAAAGGAAACCAAAAAATAAACGCTAGAAAATTTAAAAAAAATAATAATTTAAAAAAAAACAAGTAGAAAAATTCAAAAGACATTTGAACGAAAAAACTCCAACTAACAATAAGGGAGCTCATAAAAACCCAAAAATGAAAAAATTCAAAAAAAAATTTAAAAACAAAACCCTAAACAACAAAAACTGCTGAAATATTTTTGCAAAATTCAACAAAAAACACTTTAAAATATAAAAACAAAACAATAGGATAAAATAATAAAAAACAGGAATTTTTTTTTTAAATTACAAAGATTGAAAATAAAAAAAACTTCAATTAACAAATAACTCCAAAACACTTGAACATCTAAAGTAAAAAATTTTTTTTAATTTCAAAAACCTAAAATTTTCTTATAAAATGTTATAAGAATTGAATTTTCAAAAACAAAACAAAACTTTATAAAAATGCTACAAAGAATAATAAACGTTCAAAAAAACAAAGAATAATAATTAAAAAAACTTGTATAAAGAATTATGTTTTATCGATTTTTTTTTAAATTTTCAACGAATAAAAAAACAAATAATCCCAAAAACCAAAAAAACTAAAAGAATAAACACCATAGAACCAACAGAAGTAACGCAGTTAAACAAAACCGATTGTGATGTCATTTAAAGCAGACTTAGGTGCTGTTCAAGCTGGTGCGGTGTGTCGCTTCGAATCACCCTCCAGAACAGCATGGCGTGTGACTGGCTCCTACTTACCTTTGTATTCGCATAAAGTTGTTATTTTTTAGTATTGTTTTCATATTTTTTAAATGTTGTTTATATTTTTTAAATGTTTTTAAAATATTTTTTTAAATATATTTTTAAGTATTATTTTAATATTTTTTTCAATTTTTGTTTCTAATAACCCTATAAATTGGTCTTCCAAGTTTTAATATTTTTTTATAGCAATCGAAACTTGTTTTTTTTATTTTTTAATATTTTTTTCAACTTCCTGAAAGTATTTTTGTTATATAAACATCTGTCATAACGAGAGGTTGGAAACTACCAGAAAGATGGGGTTGAAGATTCTTTGAAGTATGCGTGAGGGTGCAGTTCTGGTGAACATTAGATTCGAAAGGTTCTCACACAACATGTCGTCTGTTCCTTGTCATTGGCGAAATTACTTTATTTATAGTGGTTACCATACCCATGTATCATCTTCCAGTGCATTCTTTACCGTAGAAACGGTTTCAATGAAACCAATAAAAAACTCTGATTAATCAGCGGAGTGGTTCAGCTAACACTGCGAAGAGACTTCATGACTCGTAAATCTGACGCAGTAAACGCAGTGTTGCGTCGGAGCCTGTCCGCCTCAAGGACGCCCCAGTTTATTCAGTTTGCACACTTTATGCGGGGTTTTTTATTGCGGAGGTCAAAAGTGTTCAAAGTCATTCCGGCTAAAAATTGAAAAATACTGTCATAAAAAGGCTTGGAATGTGAGAACATTGTTAATGACTTTGCAACAAAAGTGCGAATGTTGAAAGTTATTTTTTTAAACTGAGAATAATGATTCAAGCGTTCAAAAGCAACTGCAAAGTGTTCTTTCGTTGACAACGAGACGCTCTTCATTAGGAAGCATTCCATCAAACCTCCCCAATGCGTCTTCATCGCAGACCCGGTCTATCATGTCAAACACAGTCGCCTGTAGCCCAGTTGTCAGCCAGATGGCTGTGAAACGTGAAGCTCAAAATTCGATCCCCATCTAATCTCAGGTTTAAGTAGTAAAATAAGCTATCCACGTAAGAAACAGACGCCGTGTTATGGAGACCTGAAAGCTATTCAAAGTTGAATGTTCTAGCAAAATACTTGTGGAAAATAGTTTTGTTAATGGGAATCTTTGTGGTAAAAGTGAGAAATACCTTGGCTCTTTGGCGAGTGAAGACGAAAAATAGGAAATAATAAGCTTTTAACTGGATTTAGGCTGATTGGCGTTTGTCTGAAGGTATAATTAATTATTTAATGTACAAAGTATTAAACCCTCGATGAAAAAATCAATCCACTTTAGACGTTAATCCATAAAAGTACTTTTTTATTTTTATAATACAGAATTGGATAAAAAAATTCAGGTAAACAAGATTAAAACAAAAAATTGCCTGCTGCAGTTTATTGGGCTTATAAACAAACTCTCACAAGTGACTCAGAATTATTTATGCCCCTAACTGCACCTCCTCGCTCCCTGCCTCTTGAGGCGTAATGATAAACCCAAGGGGCCTAGATGAGCCAATCTTTGCTGAGTGCTGATGCCAGCTAATGAGGTGATATGCCTTTACTAACTTCCACCCCTATACTTCCACTGCCTACGTGAACCCTCATTTGTCTTTGTAATAAATTCTATAGCTTTTTGTTTTTCTTTTTTTGTTTTCTTGGCGTCTTCTTGTTTCACCAACAACCTCCAATGATTCTGTTTGGCTGGAAAAAGAAAAAACAAGGTGAGATTGAAATCACAAGATAAATTCCGAGAGTCCAATTAGCGGACCTGTGATGGAAGTTCTAGAACATGTAAAAAAAGTGTTTTATATGCAATTTTCAATGAAGATTTCAAAACATTTGCAAATTTCTAAATTTCGATGTAAAAAAATTTTCAAAAATAAATAAAAATAAAAAGTTATGAAACTGAAATTATGATGACGAACACTCAAGAAGACTTGTTTTGTCGTGGCTCATCATGTAACGAAACGTTTGCAGCTTTCACCAGCCTCGGCACCTCCAAGTAAGGCAACACAACCCCTCTCTTGCGTCACAGGACGCCACGCAGTGCTTCAACACCTCATTATTGGGTCATCATGATGTTTATAACGACTTAGTGAGAAGAAAACTAGACACACTGTGACTGAATCACACATACTGAGACTGAATCACACATACTGTGACTGAATCACACATACTGAGACTGAATCACACATACTGAGACAGAATCACACATAGTGAGACTGAATCACGCATACTAAGACTGAATCACACATACTGAGACAGAACCACACATACTGAGACTGAATCACACATACTGAGACAGAATCACACATACTGAGACAGAACCACACATACTGAGACAGAACCACACATACTGAGACTGAATCACACATACTGAGACAGAATCACACATACTGAGACTGAATCACACATAGTGACGGTTGTGCTACGAGCTTCATAGTTCCCCGCATTTGTTTCATCACAGACCACTGTTCTTTGTTAAGCTGGAAGTTACCTGGAGGGAAGCACTTTGAAGATCGAAACATTTCCTCTCCCATTCCATCTTTTCATTTTTTTAAAAACTTATTGTTTATTTTCTTTGTTCTAGTTATGCTCCACATAAAGTCTTCAAAAGCTTTCATAGTTTTTTGCCTAACTACGTTTATGTTTAGACCTTTCCAAACTTCTTACACTCCTACAAAACTTCCGCGTTGACATAAAATCCAAAATTTTTGGTTTTTCCATATCGAACGTTTTGTTCAATTTTGTTTTGAATTGTTAACACGTCAAAAGTTAAAAGATTTTATTTCATTTTTATCATTTTGAATGGTTTGATTTTCAGTTATCAATATTTATGATACTTTAAAATTTTTAAATTTCTGAAAATTTCTGTTTTTCCGGTGTTTGTTAAAGAAACCCATGCTGGAGAGGTTGAGAAGTGAAAAAGAACATTTAATAGTCGTAAACTAAAAATAAAGCGCTTCAAAATCTAAAAATAAAAATGAAGCGCTTTAACATCTAAAAATAAAAATGAAGCGCTTCAAAATCTAAAAATAAAAATGAAGCGCTTCAACATCTAAAAATAAAAATAAAGCGCTTCAAAATCTAAAAATAGACCAGTTTCAAATGGTAAAAAAGTGTCAAATTTTGAAAACATGAAACAAACTCAAAATAAGTTACATGTAAAAAGCTGCAAAGTATAATTATATAGACGATAATTATCCATGAAAGTAACATAATCAATTTACGACACAGCCTACGAAACAACAACAAGCAGAAATAAAGGCTTTCTATTTACGAAAAGCATTTTTGGAGATTTGTCACTATTTCTTCTTACCTATCAATCTGGCCTAATTCCACAGATAAGTTAGTTTGGCGAGGCCATTCGGCGAATGTGGTCGTTTTTTCACATCTGTTTCCCTTTCTCAGATCTCTTCTGCTTTCATCAGTCCTTCACTAGTTGTGTTTCCTTTAATTTCTCCGCCCTTCGTACTCCTAACCCTTCTGCATACATACATGGAACAAATTTCCAAAAGATGTCCATGCCTCTGTCATTTGCCCACCTGATGAATATTAAACTCGCCTACAACTCTATCAAACATTAAACAAACCCTCACTGGCTTCCTTATTTGTTATACTATGAGTTACTGATTCTTTTGAAAAACGTCTTATAGCAAACATGGTAAAAATTGCAGGTAACTTTAAAGAATTATTATTGGTGATGGTGCACGTATGGGTTGCTTGGGGGGGTACAAGAACGGGACTGACCGCTGTTGTATAAGCTGCCGTTGGTAGCTTTGGTGTAGCATACCAAAGCATGGAAAACACAGGAGGTTATGTTGCAATCCATTGGAAGCAGCCAACAATTGGTAACTGTTAAAAGTTATGATTTCAAGAACTGACACTTCATTTGAAGCTTCAAATGTATTCCTGAGTATTTGGGGGTATAACTAAAATTGAAGAACGGATTGACATGTACGCTTAGATTGCAACCACTTGTCTTCGACGAGGATGAAGGTAGGATTATAGAGAATTGCCTTTTTATAGGAAACCTTTTGAAATAAAAAAATATAAGAATTTTTGAATAATCCCCCGAAATCATTAAAGTTATGTGTGACAGTATTTATTTTTTTTACCAAGAAACAAAAATCGAAGTCAACTTTTAAACGTGGAATTTAGATTGCATATTTTCAATAGAAGCTTTTTATCGGGCTCACAAATAATTTTGAAAAATAACGCGATTATTTGCTATTTTTTTTCTAATCTAATCCAGTCAAACAACAGTTTATCAATAAGTCAAAAATGCGTATAAATTCCGTGGTTACAGCCCCGTGTTTGAGATGCGCTTCTGTTTGAGCATCATTTGTGAAAAAACACTGCAGTACAACGAGGAGGACATTAGGTTGATGAGGTGGGCGGAAAATGAAAAGAATGAGTTTGAGAAGAACAAAAGTTTGTGAAATCGTGTCTTCCAAGGAGAAAATTGGGCAGAGATAAATTATCGGTGTTTGTCCCTTGAGTCCAACAGTTTTTTAATGAAATTTTTGACTATTTCAAGCTTAACCGAAGCCAATAATGACATTTCTAGACACGATGGCGGGAAGTTTTTGTTCCAAAGCGATGCGTTTTTTTGTTTAAAAAATTAAGTTGGTTTAAAAGAGATTTGTTGCTTAAAAAAGGATTTTTTGGCAGAAAAAAGCTTTGCTGGTTAAAATAAGATTTGTCGAGGAAAGCAACAGATGTTTCTTAGGAAAGGTTAGCTTGAATTACAAGTCTATGAAACGTTCCGAAAACTTAGGAACACCTCATGAGGTGCATGACATGGAAGCAAGGCTTGGGAGCTTGAGCTTCAGACTGAGTGAAGGCACAGGGGTGGATTTGCTGCAGAAATAGAAAGTGGAAAAAATTGTGAAATTTTAAATATAAAAGCTATGTATCACGATGATGATGATGATGATGACGATGATGATGATGATGATGATGATGATGATGATGATGATGATGATGATGATGATGATGATGATGATGATGATGATGATGACGACGATGATGATGATGATGATGATGATGATGATGATGATGATGATGATGATGATGACGATGATGATGATGATGATGATGATGATGAGGATGATGATGATGATGATGATGTCGGTGACAATGACGATGAAAATGACGTTGATGATGATGATGATGATGACGGAATTTCACCTTTATTTATCATGTTTTGAATTCCTTAAATTTAATAAAGTTTTCTTTGCAATATTTTTCGAACATCCTGGCTCTACCACTCACACTGGCTTGTTTGCTTTCAATTTTATTCCACATACACTTGTTCAACCAGTCTGACCTCTGATACACCCTCGTGGCAAAATAATTTTTTCTAACTTCATATCTGATGGCTGCAGAAGTCGAATAAAAGCAATACCCATAATAAGCAGACTTTCCGGTTGCTTTCTTTGGCGCTTTAAAACTTAAAGTTTTTATTTTGTTGTTTTTATATTTATTTATTTTTTCGAATAATTTTTAAGTTATATAAATTATTATTACATTGGAAATTATCATGTCTCTTATATGTTATCGTGGCCTACAAGCCTCAGCAGTGCTTAGCGGTGTTTCACTGCGAGATTAGTTCCAATTAAATAAACGCTCTCACACTAGTTTCGAACGAGCCTTCATGGAGAGGTGGTATCACGAGAAGAGGCTATCAGGTGGTGGTGGTGGTGGTGGTGGTGGTGGTGGTGGTGGTGGTGGTGGTGGTGGTGGTGGTGGTGGTGGTGGTGGTGGTGGTGGTGGTGGTGGTGGTGGTGGTGGTGGTGGTGGTGGTGGTGGTGGTGGTGGTGGTGGTGGTGGTGGTGGTGGTGGTGGTGGTGGTGGTGGTGGTGGTGGTGGTGGTGGTGGTGGTGGTGGTGGTGGTGGTGGTGGTGGTGGTGGTGGTGGTGGTGGTGGTGGTGGTGGTGGTGGTGGTGGTGGTGGTGGTGGTGGTGGTGGTGGTGGTGGTGGTGGTGGTGGTGGTGGTGGTGGTGGTGGTGGTGGTGGTGGTGGTGGTGGTGGTGGTGGTGGTGGTGGTGGTGGTGGTGGTGGTGGTGGTGGTGGTGGTGGTGATGGTGGTGGTGGTGGTGGTGGTGGTGGTGGTGGAGAAGGCAGTCTCTGAGGTCACTGTTGAAGCTGACGGAGATTTAAATGGTGGTGACACAAACCCATAACAAAATTGACTGTGAAGTTGTTTAAGGTGGAAATGTGAAGGAGGAGCTATAAACCTACGCAGTGAAAGTAGACGACTTCGAAAGTTTTGTAGTCATGAGTGAGAGATGTTTTGGTCAATGCAGAGAGATCCTATGAAACTTTGCGTTTGAGCTATGACGAAATAAAAGCTAAAATAATTCAAAAGGTTGAGCCAGTCAATGAAATCGTCCAAATGAACGCACAAAAGTGTTGTGTGGTTGAAGAACGATTGAAAACTACCACCATATGAGGGGTTTATAAGAACGGAGAAAAATAAAATTCATTAAAAAAAAACGTCTAATAGCTGGATGAGGAAGAGAAGGCCGTGGGAGAGAAAAGACAGAAGATGGGAAACATGAGTGGAGGAAGGAATGATTTCATCAAATAATCGTGACTACGGGTCAAGATTAGAGGAGGAAAAGAGAGAAGATACAAGAGGAAAAGAGAAAAGATAGAAAAGAAATCAAAGGTGGAAATAAAAAAAGAAAGAAAAATAATAATAAAGAAAAAAAAAGTTGAAATATTAATTAAAAAAATGCAGAAAACGCGAAAAAAAAGGAAGGACGGTGGAAAATGAAACAAAAAAATAAAAATAGAGAAAAAAATTATTTTTTTAAACACAAAAATAATCAGTGAAGAAGAGCGGAAGTAAAACTGGTGACAATCCTCTTGGAACGAAAAGTCAATTTCAATTTTTTGAATTTTTTTTCATCAATACAAACATTCCGAACTGTTTTCTGAATTATCCGATCGATAATCAACCAATGTAACTTTGCCATTTCATAAAAACCTCCATAAGCGCACCAAAAACGCACGTGCATATTGGAATTCACGCTAATAAGTTGGCCTTTCATGCACGAAGGCACCACAATTGCGCTTTGAAATTTCACGAGATTTGTTGTTCTATGCTGCGTGGGAACCTCGTCTGAAACAACATCAATCATCCATCCAAAAAACCTTTCAAATCCATTTTATTACTTCGCGAAAGCCTCTCTGTTATGAAGTGATTGAATAGCCTTGTTATTCTCGCTCCACCTCCCTCTTAATTTCTTCCAAGGAACAATTCATTGCCAAATTTCTCCTCCAAATCTCTCGTTCGAGCTATTTTTCTTGTTTTTTTCCCGGTGTGGGAGCGGTTTTTCTCTCTCGACTTTTGTCCAATCGTCATCCGCCCTCTTATAAATTACCCCCAGTGCAACCAGAGACGTGTACGTTGTGATTTTTTGAGAATTTCGCTGAACAAATAACGACATTGCAAAGTAGAAAAATAAAAAAATTTTTTTGTTTTTGATCACAGCAAGAAAGAATGCTTCTTGGAAGGTTCATGGGTAGGTCTTAAATTGAAATGTGTCTTAAGAGCATTAAGCCGGCTTGTACAACTCACTACTCTGCGTCTTTCTCCACAACTTCCTTTCACAGTCCCTTCACACGTTCCAATGAAACCTGATTTTGGTGAACTTTTGAATTGAGCAAGGTGCTCAAGGAGCTTCCAGTAAACTTCCATCCTCGTCAACTTTGCTAAGGAGCTTGCTAAGAAACTTTGTGTGTGTGTGTTTGCTAACATGCCCTGTTTCATGGCCTTCCGCTTATCCTGCATTGAGCAGTCACGCTGCATTGTGGCGTTTAAAAGTGAAATTATTCCTGATTTATGGCTCCATGAAGAGTTAAAGTGTACCAGTACTAAAACATGCAGATTATTGCAAGTTTATGATTGCCAATTGTTGTGGAAGTCTGTTTGCCTGTGTGCTCAGTTCTTTGTGCTACCTTTTCCTTTTTTCTGCGTTTTTATAAGCTGTTCAACCTTTGTGAGTTTTGGAGTTAATTTTTTGTCTGGTTGAGTTTTTATTGTTGTTTTTTTTGTCTGGTTGAGTTTTTTATTGTGGTTTTTTTTGTCTGGTTGAATTTTTTATTGCTGTTTTTTTTGTCTGGTTGAGTTTTTTTGTTTTTTTTTCACCTGGATGTGCGTTTTTTTAAAATACAATTTTTTTCCACTTTTTATTTAGTTTTTGAAACAGATTCTTCACATGTTTCTAGATTTTATTGTGTTTTTTAATGGATTGTTCACATGTTCTCATTTTTTTTTGTGTTCTTGAGGCATGTTCTCAATTATGTCCATAAACAACTCACCTTTTCTTAAGCTTTAATATATTTTTGTAAGATCTCATGCCTTTGTTATGTCTTCATAAGCTGTTTATTGTGTTTATTGAGCGTTTTTTATTTATTTTTTATCTTCTTTTTATGCATTTATTATAGGCTTTTCATGTGTTATTATGTTTTTTTATTTATTCTTTGCATGGCAGGGTTAGTCCCATTTGTTTTCCTGATAGACTTCCCATCTAATTTGTCGTCATGAGAAGCGGACGTCACGTTGTTCACTTTTTTGGATTCTGCCAAGGTTTAACCTCTTTCTCAAACAAAAACCTTTGTTTATTAAATAACTCAAGCCTAAAGACAATATATCCATAAAGATTTCATCACGTTTTCCTTGATAGCCCGAGGCGCGGTTTAAAATGTAAACTTTTCAATTTTGGAATCTTCACCCGCGTCTTCTCGCCACATGATGAGAGGCATCCAACGTACAAACGTGTCAGTCTTTTTGCACCGATGTAAGTGGCTTGTGCTAATGGAAGGGTGGATGAGGGAGGTGTCACTAATGGGTTTCGTAAATGGTTCTGCCGAGTGGAAGGAGGAAGGATCGATCTTGGGACAACAGGTCATGGAAGAACAGGTGATGTGGCCATGAAAGATGCATGCGTTTGAGTGCATGAACTATAGAAGTAGTCAGTGAAGAAGAACAAATGTGACGAAAAAAAAATGCAAAAAAGGCCCGAAGAAGTAACTTGAATAGAAAAAAAAACAAATATAAAATGGAAAAAATTATTTAATTTGAAAATAAAAATTATTTGATTCGAAGAAAATAGGATGATTTATTTTAAAAAAAATAAAATGGAACAATAGACTTTAAACATTAACAAATAAATTTTTTTTAAAGTTTAAAAACAAGCGGAAAAAATCGAAAAAAGGTTGAAAGAAGGTGGTGAAGAGGTGGGAGAGGAGGTGGGAGAGGAGGTGGAAGAGAAGGTGGAAGAGGAAGTGAAAGAGGAGGTGGAAGAGGAGGTGGAAGAGGAGGTGGAAGAGGAGGTGGAAAAGGAGGTGGAAGAGAAGGTGGAAGAGATGGTGGAAGAGGAGGTGGAAGAGGAGGTGGAAGAGGAGGTGGAAGAGGAGGTGGAAGAGGAGGTGGAAGAGGAGGTGGAAGAAGAGGTGGAAGAGGAGGTGGAAGAGGAGGTGGAAAAGGAGGTGGAAGAGGAGGTGGAAGAGGAGGTGGAAGAGGAGGTGGAAGAGGAGGTGGAAGAGGAGGTGGAAGAGGAGGTGGAAGAAGAGGTGGAAGAGGAGGTGGAAGAGGAGGTGGAAAAGGAGGTGGAAGAGGAGGTGGAAGAGGAGGTGGAAGAGGAGGTGGAAGAGGAGGTGGAGAGGAGGTGGAGAGGAGGTGGAAAGGAGGTGGAGAGGAGGTGGTGAAGAGGTGGGAGAGGAGGTGGGAGAGGAGGTGGAAGAAGAGGTGAAAGAGAAGGTGGAAGAGGAAGTGAAAGAGGAGGTGGAAGAGGAGGTGGAAGAGGAGGTGGAAGAGGAGGTGGAAGAGGAGGTGGAAGAGGAGGTGGAAGAGGAGGTGGAAGAGGAAGTGGAAGAAAAGGTGGTGAAGAGGTGGAAGAGGAGGTGGAAGAGGAGGTGGAGAGGAGGTGGAGAAGAGGTGGAAAAGAGGTGGAGAGGAGGTGGTGAAGAGGTGGGAGAGGAGGTGGAAGAAGAGGTGAAAGAGAAGGTGGAAGAGGAAGTGAAAGAGGAGGTGGAAGAGGAGGTGGAAGAGGAGGTGGAAGAGGAGGTGGAAGAGGAGGTGGAAGAGGAGGTGGAAGAGGAGGTGGAAGAGGAGGTGGAAGAGGAGGTGGAAGAGGAGGTGGAAGAGGAGGTGGAAGAGGAGGTGGAAGAGGAGGTGGAAGAGGAGGTGGAAGAGGAGGTGGAAGAGGAGGTGGAAGAGGAGGTGGAAGAGGAGGTGGAAGAGGAGGTGGAAGAGGAGGTGGAAGAGGAAGTGGAAGGGGAGGTGGAAGAGGAGGTGGAAGAGGAGGTGGAAGAGAAGGTGGTGAAGAGGTGGAAGAGGAGGTGGAAGAGGAGGTGGAAAAGAGGTGGAAGAGGAGGTGGAAGAGGAGGTGGAAAAGAGGTGAAGAGGAGGTGGAAGAGGAGGTGGAAAAAATGTGGAAGAAAAGTGGAAAAAAAAATGGAAAAGCACGACCTCCAGTTAATTTTTTGTTATTTCATTGTTGTTCATTGCTGCTCTTTGTGGTCTACTCTTCTTGTTATTTGTGGTGCAATGATCTTTGTTGTTATTTATGATTTATAATTATTATTTTGTTGTTATATTCTCTGTCTGTTGTTAATTTTTTGTACTAGCGTGCAAGGCGCAAAAGGGGTAGTAATGTTGTTACTTGCATGAGTGAGTCGTTCGCTCAACCCCCCATATTTTTGCTGTCTTTCCAACCGCCCAATCCGATCGAATCAGCTGTTGTGGAAGAAATGTCGAGATTCGATTGAAGGAACATTTGTATGCCTTCAAACGCCAACTGACGGTGGTTGATTCAATTTTGGTGTCAAGATTTTTTCGTTTGTTTTTATAAGCTTTCGAGTTGTTTTCCACTGATTGGAAGTTTGTTCCAAAAATCCGAAAAAGTTGAAATGCACTTAATTGATGTTCAAAGACACAAAAAACTAATAATAAAGCAGTTTTTTATCACAAAAATTTCATTTCCGTTTAAAAGCTTCTACATGAAAATGAAACCATTTCCGGCCGCGGTCCCAAGCTGCCCTAAATCTATGTGCGAATTACCATATAATATTAATTTTTAGATTATGAGTTTTTTTCATCCTTTTTATTTATTCGTTTTTAAGTTTTTTTTTACAGTTTACTTTTACAGTTTTTTTCTACAGTTTTGTTCTACAATGGTTTTCTTCCTCGTTTTTTTGTCTTACTTCAACAAAGAACAAAAAAATATGAAACTAAAAAAATATCTTTTAAAAAGATTTTTTGAGTATTTGAGGTTTTTCTGTCTTTGGAAAAATAAAACAAAACCAAGACTGAGTGATAAGAATAATCTCTTCATGTATTCAGTAAAGTTTTTTTGCTTTTCATTCAAGTTCAATAACAACACCAACCTGCGTCAACACACCTTTGTTTGCGTCATTTCGATTGAGAGACTCAAAAACCCCCATTCCCCCTCTTCCACTGGACACTCACATGAAATTCATTCATTTGAGCCCAGGAAGGTTTTTGCAATCACAAAACATTTGTTAGCGGCCTTCCATTACTCACGCAGACACGCGGACAATGTATTGTGAGAAGCCTTAATTCGAAACATCACACGGTTCCTCCAGCTTTACTTTGTGTCATAATAAGAATAATAATCTATTAATAATATTAATTCAAAATCAATCTGGGTTTTTATTCGCTGTAATGCATTCAAAGGCATGAATCTTCAATAAAACATGGGTCAGACACCTTGATGGCACGCTGAAATGACAATCCATCACAAAGACAAATAAAAAAAAAAAGAATAAATATAAAAAACATTGAAATATACAATAAATAAATAAATATAAATAAAAAAGGTAAATAAAGCGCTACTAATGCATCTTTGTGCTCATCCGCTTCCAAGAGGTTGCATGAGTGTGCTGGCTCACGATACATTCGTCCACAAATCTGAGCATTTATCAACCTCGTCAGTCCCTTTCTCAGCTTTTTGTGGTCGCTAAACACAACACAGCGGTGTTGGATAATACTACTACAAAAAAAAAATATCAACAACAACAAAAACATCAGCAACAACAAAAACATTAACAACAACAATAAAAAAACAAAAACGTAAACAACAACAACAGTAAAAAACAAAAACATCAACAACAATACAAAAACATCAACAAAAACAACAACAACAACAATAAAAAACAACAATAATAAAACAAAAACATCAACAAAAACAACAACAACAACAATAAAAAACAACAATAATAAAACAAAAACATCAACAACAACAACAACAATAAAAAACAACAAAATTCTGGATGTTTCATAATGGCCTTCACTCGTTTCAATTGTTAAACCCCTTTCTTAAAGGACGATCGAATCACACCTCTTCTCACTCTCTTTATTATTAAATAATAAAAACTATTAGTATTATGAATTGATAATAGAAAAAATTTTATTATTCTTTTTTTCCAATAATGTTGCACGGAAGTTGTTTGACGAGTTTTTGATGAGGGTTTTATTATCAGTTCAGCTGACATTTCCTGGAATGAAATGAATCAATAATCTGTCAATCACAGCAAATCCGTCCAGCCCACTACTTGTATAATCACAATGCTTTGTCCGCTAATCATCCAGCTTCCAATCTTTATTCCCTCTAACTACTCATTATACCTTTTTCCAATCATCTATTTATCGTTGTCTCTCTTGTTCAATCTTTTGCTCTTACTCACTGCTTTATGCTGTTCACCACCACTCAATACCACCCAGTCATCACCCTCATGCTTCTCCCGTCTATCATATCCATACCACTTATCAATTTCTTACCATCAATCTCCTCCAACCTTACCCCTCTGTTCACCACTTCTCATCCACCACTCCTCGTCCACCACTCCTCATCCACCACTCCTCATCCACCACTCCTCATCCACCACTCCTCATCCACCACTCCTCATCCATCACTTCTCATCCACCACTCCTCATCCACCACTCTTCATCACCACTTCTCATCCACCACTCTTCATCCACCACTCCTCATCCACCACTCCTCATCCACCACTCCTCATCCACCACTCCTCATCCATCACTTCTCATCCACCACTCCTCATCCACCACTTCTCATCCACCACTCCTCATCCACCACTCCTCATCCACCACTCCTCATCACCACTCCTCATCCACCACTAATCCAACCTCATCAAATCATTTGTATAGCGCGTATGAACACTGTTCAAAACTCTCTGCCACGAGCTATTTAAACAACAATGTTTTAAGAGCTTTACGAAATGAAGGTAGAAAAGTAATAGAGATGAGATTGGGGGGAAGAGAGTTCCATAGAAGGGGACCACAGTAAAAAAACACAGATTTAGCATAGGTACTATTGGAAGGTATCTTAAAAAAATGATAATAAGTAGAAGATCTCAGTCCCTTACGACAAGGCAACTTGAAAATGTGAGCTAAGTAGTTAGTGGAGTGATTATTTTCTATTTTCAACATGAGTGCAAATTTTGAAAACTGATCTTTTTTTAAAAAGCAACCAGTGTAAAGAGATCAAAGTAGGAGTTAAACCGAAAATCAATTCTCATCACTATTTCTCATCCCCTTCACCCTCTCAACACCCAATTCTCACCACTCCACTCCTACCCATCTCACCATTTCACCATCACCCACTCTTCCACTCCACCATCACGCACTCTTTCATTTCACCATTATTCCAGGCATGCCTCCAGAACTCTACCAGATCTGGGAGGCATATCCTTGGATCTTCGGCGAATGTTACTGTCTGTTGAGGACTTACTTGCTCGATCTCACCTCTTCAGCCTCCGTCTTCACCATTACCACCTTCACTGTTGAACGATACTTCGCTATTCGGTTCGGAAGCGTGCTTTGTTGGATAGGCGATGTTTTTTTTTGTTTTTTACGTTTGTTTTGTTGTTATCGATTTCGTTGGTGGTGGTGTTCTTATTGATCCTGTTTTTGTTGTTGTTGTCGTTGTTGTTGTTTTTGTTGATGGTGTAGAAATAGTGGTATAAGTAGTAGTAGTCGTTGTTGTTGTTGATGATGGCGTAGTAGTAATAGTGAGTAGTAGTAGCTGTTGTTGTTGATGTTGATGATGTAACAGTAGTTGTTGTTGTTAGCGTTGTCACCAGGATTACTTTGCCTTCACTTTATGCTTCTGGTTATTCTTCGCTGCTATTAAAGCTGGTGATAAGGAAGTTGAAAGCTTCGGTCGAAATTCATTCTCCATCCGACTTTGGTTCAAGGCATAAAAGTCCTTTAGCACCATCAATAATGCCGAGCGGCTAAAAGGCGTGTCATCACAAGACGCCAGCCCCGACAACCTCGGGGGCCGGGTGCATTATCAATCATACGCAGCGGAGCCTATCTAAGGCCTCATCTTGAAATATATTTGTTTAAATATTCTTTTATTTTCGGTGTATTTTCCGCATTATTTAAAAAGAAATTCCACTCTGAACTTTTTTGACGACTTGAAAACTTTTTCTTGTTTTATCACCTTTTTGGAGAACTTTAAGCGCTGAAATAAGCCTCTTTTTGTGGCGCTTGACTAACCTAAATTTAATTTTCAAAGACAAAAAGCAAAAGCATTTGACAGAAAGCCTAGTTTGAATGGTTGGCAAGATGAACAGCACGTTAAATCTTTCAAATGGTCGTACTGCGAAGTGAAATAAAACAATGTTTCTTTCATCGTGTGCTTTTGTCGTTCTCATTATCGTCTTCAGTAGTGCTTTTTTTGATTTGCGAGCGCTTTCGTTGCACCATCATCAAACCTCCAAGAAGCGGTTGTGCGTGAAATTACTCTGTAATTACTAGGAAAGTATTCTTTGCTTTGTAGTTTTTAAAATTTTGCAAACGAGGGAAGTAAGTCACGAAAGGGTTAGAAACATCCTAAATTTATTTGCGTTTGAAAATTTTTGATTAAATGTGCACCGATGAAGCGTGGGTGGTTCGATGAGGTTTTATGGCAGCGTCGTGGGTGGAGTCGTGACGTGGACGTGTGAGATGGCAGCAACCTTCAAAGACTGCCTCCTCCCGGAGCTTCACTACTACCAAATACACGGTCTCGAGTGAAAAAGATGTTGAAAGGCTTTGAGAATTTCTATTTAAAAAAATCCATCATGAAAACAGCTGAGCTTCGACTATTTTTTGCAGTTTGCTTCGTTAGTGAAGATGACAAAAAATGCATTGTGTAAGGGGTAATTTTTATACTTGAAGTGAAAAAAATTATAACTTTGAGTTTGGTGAAAAAAAGGTTGAATGAAAGAAGAAGAAATTGAAAGAAGATAGATAGAGTGACAAAGGGTGAAGGAAGGAAAAAAAAGAAGAGAAAAACGAAAAAAGAAAAAAAAAAAAAAAGAAAAAGAAAAAAAAAGAAAAAAAAAGAAAAAAAAAAAAAAAAAAAAAAAAAAAAAAAAAAAAAAGAAAGAAAAGAAAAAAAAAGAAAAAAGAGAGCGATGAAAAAATTAGTGAAAGATAAAAAGAAAAAAAAAGAAGAAAAATTGAAAAATGAAAAGAAGAAGAAGAGGATGAAGATTGTCTTATCAAGATTTTGTTTGCGTTCGAAAAAACGTGGACCAATTTTTTTCTATTTGAGTGAAATATTCTGAAATATTGAAAAATAATCGCCAAGTTTGAAAGCAATTTTTTGGAAGCTTTGAGCCAAAATCTCCATTAGGAAGTGAACTCTGACTAATTTCTAACCGTCACACCTTAAGATACATCGAGTGATTATACCTTCTTTCAAATTTTTTCTCAAACCTTCTTGCCGAAATAACTTGGTGAAATATTAATTCAACCAAATTTCTATATTTCAAATTTTCACATAAAGTTTCAAAAAATGAAAAAAAAACGATTAACAAGTTTTTTTCCAAAGCAAAACAATTGAACGATTCAAAAGTATGCGTTTTAAAGTCATTTGACCGCTAATCGGGCAATATATTTCATTAAAAAATAATTACTCAGCGTTTTTTTCTACCTCAAAAACTTCCCATTCGATTACGCGGCCATAAAACCATTCAACCTCGCCATAAAATTGTCTAATCAAAAACTCCTTCTTCAGGTACCCGCTGATTTCCAGAACCTCAAGCGACACCCTGCGCAGGGTGCCTGTGATTATTGTGATCGTGTGGTTTCTGGCAGGAGTGGTGGCAATTCCATACCCCATCCACATGACCCTTGACTTCCAGCGCAACTACCCCAACACTGGTTCTCTTCTTTGTGTGCCGTCGCTGCGCCTAACACGCGTGATTCATACATTTGATGTCTTTGAATTATGTGGAAGTAGTAGTAGATTTGGGTGTTCGGCAGTTAGTCATAACCCATCATGGAAGTATATGAGAAGTACTATTATTGTTGCAATTACATCATTTTTATATATTTTTTTTTTCTTTTTTTTTTTTTTTTTTCCTTTCTTTTCTCGTCTTCTTTTTTCCTAGAGCGTAATTACCTCCGAGAATTGGATTCAGAAAACAAATTAAATTCAGAATATGAAATTGTTTGAAGCACTGAGTTTGTTTCGAAGTCTTCCGTCACAAAACAAGCACCAACACCATCACCCTGCCCACCCGCAAGAGATAGGCATTCCCAGCTCGCTACTGTGCTCGCCCGACGAGAACTGGAAGGAGTTCTACAACCACCTGTTGCTCTTCAGCTTCGTGTGTCTCTTCATCATCCCCATCTGCATCATCAGCGTTCTATACACACTCATTGCCATCACCATCTCTAAGCCCCCTTCTTCCAGGGTCTTCAGCAGACGGGGCCCTGTTACCTCTCTCAGCTCCTCCTCCTCCGCCACCGTGCATCAGTCGCACAAAGCTGTCGTCAAGATGCTTGGTTGGTTTTTGAATGGTTTTCCAACCTTTTGAATTTTTCGAGGTTTTGAATTCAAATTTTTTTCAATTTTTAACAAAACCTTTGAATTTTCTGCATTTTTTAAAAGGTTTCGTGATTAATTTTCTTGAATTGCTGATTCACTACGATGAGGAAGATTACTGACAATGGCCCAATCCTTGTAGCTTGTAGCTTGCAGCTTGCAGCTTGCAGCTTGCAGCCAATCAATTATCCCAGATGAAATATTCTTTGAATATTCAACATCTTTGAAGCTGCTAATAAGAGCATCAATCAGGCCACTAGAGCACGCAAAAAGGCGCACTTTGTGTATATCAAAACCTACCATCGCCTGTAATAAAACACCATAACCTGTTGTATCATCACTAAGTCTAGTAACAAACATAGTACCATTGTCAGTAGCAGCATATGCTACCAATCTTCAAATCAAAACCCATCATCACAACACACTCTGAAGTGGCGGTAGTGGTGGCTTTCTTTGCGTGTTGGGCTCCCTTCCACGCCCAGCGTCTCATGGCCACCTACATCCACACCTGGTCCCCTCTCACCCTCACCATTCATAATGGACTCTTCCACATCTCAGGTGCCTTGTGGTGGTGGTGATGGTGGTGGTGGTGGTGGTGGTGGTGGTGGTGGTGGTGGTGGTGGTGGTGGTGGTGGTGGTGGTGGTGGTGGTGGTGGTGGTGGTGGTGGTGGTGGTGGTGGTGGTGGTGGTGGTGGTGGTGGTGGTGGTGGTGGTGGTGGTTTGTGGTTTGTGGTTTGTGGTTGTTTGTGTGGTGGTTTGTTTGTTGGTTTGTGGTATTTTTGTGGTAGTTTTGTGGAAGTTTGTGTTGGTAGTTTGTTTTAGTGGTTTGTGTTGGTGGTTTGTGGTGGTGGTGGTTTGTGTAAATGGTTTGTGATGGTGGTTTATAGTGGTTTGTGTGGTGGTTTGTGATGGTGGTTTGTTGGTGGTTTGTAGTAGTTTGTGGTGTTTTGTGGTGGTTTGTGGTGATGGTTTGTAGCAGTGGTTTTGTTATAGTGAATTCAAGATGACTTTGTTGGCAGTGGTTATTGTTATATTGAATTCAAAATGACTTTGTTGGCAGTGGTTATGTTATAGTGAATTCAAGGTGAATTTGTGATAGTTTTGTGATGTTGAATCTGTGATGCTTTCAAATAATTTTTCAGTTTTTTTTGTAGGTTTTGGTGGCTTCGAGATGGCTTAGGGGTGTCTTGTTGAATGATGTATCTTGTTATTGTCGGATAGTCCCGTTGAGCTTGGCTTATCCTTTCGAAAGTGTCGATTCAGTATGTAGTGATATCTCCTAAAGTTATTTAAAATATAATTTTGGCGGGAAATATCATTCACATGTTTTTGAACTATTAAAAACAAGTGATCAATCAG
>OX387247.1:996235-1021235 GCA_947562095.1 Branchellion lobata | reverse complement strand
TTCATTATTTTTCTAATGGTTTTCCACTTTTTTTATGTTTATTTTGTTTTCATGCCAGAATTCCTTCTCGTCTACAATTCTATAAACCATATAATTCGTGGGTAGAATAAACAGTATTCACAGGCAACCAAAAAACTCAATAATAAGCCTGCTGGAATGTCTTTTGAGAGCAGATTGCGTCGACGAGGTAACTTTTTCAATTACTCTCCCTCCCCTGTCTTGTCTGTGCTTGACACTCTATCAAGCAGAAGACTTATGTAAGAAATAAATCTTAATTACAATTGTCAACGTGTGCGTAGGGTCGCTTTATAAGGAACGTTTTGTTGTAACGTTGGCTCTTTGCGTTTCAACGTTTACTCAAACCTAACCAAGATAACCTTAAATTCCCCTGTTTAAACGTTACGTAGTCGCAGTTACGCAGTCGCAGTAACGCAGATTTTAACGCAATCATGTCTGAAGGTCCTACGAGCTTCAAGTTGTCGCCGTTGTTGTTTGGTTTGTTGGTGCTAGTGGTGATGGTGGCTCAAAGCGAAGGAGTGGGCACGCTGACAGCGCCTGTGAAGCCTGCGGAGTTCAAGGACGTCAACGAGATGAGGGCCTACGTGAAGGCTCTCAACGACTACTACGTTTTGATGGGCAGACCCAGGTGAGTGTCCATCATTCCATGCCTCCGAGATGCTTTGATGAGCTGCCTCTGAGTCTTTTTGAAAAAATGTGCCCCATGTTTGGTTTGACTTAGCATTTAGAGTGGTTTATAATATTTTAGCTTTGTCAGTTTTAACTCCGTGAAATAAGTTTGAGTTTAAATTGACAGTTTCTCAAATGAAAATTCAATGTTTCCATTCGTTCTGAAGCCTTCATCGAACTGAGAGACTAGAGAATTATGACTCATTTGATTACATTTATTCAAACTTGGTTTGAAAACTACACTGCAAACATAAGTGTCCACACAACAACTCTAAGATACATGAAGGTACAGTCCCAACCCGTATTAAAAACCAATAAAATACAATAAAATACAATACAATACAATACAATACAAAAAAATACAATGAAATATAATACAATACAATACAATACAAGAAAATACAATGAAATATAATACAATACAATACAATAAAACACAATAAAATACAATAAAATACAATACAATAAAATAAAAATACTTTTATAGTGGCATTAACCCTGTAGAATTTGAAAGCCACCTTAAATATAACATAAACCACAACTCATTTTGTATTCTACCACCACCGCCACCACCATCACCACCATCACCACCACCACCACCACCACCACCACCAACACCACCACCACCCCCACAGGTTTGGCAAGAGAGCTTTCGATGAGATGCCGCCTTCGTGCCAAATCACGTGTTCTTGAGCGGGGAAGACATCGTGGACCTTGTCAAATGTCGCAAGTGAAAAGTGGAATGAAGTTTGGATCCGAGTAAAATATAAAATATTAATTAAGTTGAATTTCATTTTCGGTTCTTTGTTTTGACAGTTCATTGCATTCCATCCGTACCTTCTACTCGCAGGCGAGGACTCTAAATTTAAGGAAGTTTTAATTTTGGCGACCAAAATCTTTCGAATAGAGCTATGCTTTTAATGAGCTTTTCAGTTTGATTTTTTGTGCAAATTTTAATAAAAAAATCAAACATTTCATTCGAGAAATCAAAGAACAGTTTTTCTTAACAAATCGTAAAACATTTTAAAACATTTAAAAAAAAATCGAAATCAAATTTAAAAGCAATAAATTATAAACAAAAAAATTCACATATTATGCAATTGATATACAAGAAATTGTTTCAAAATCAGCTTTTATGTTTAAAAGCGGATTTAAGTTTTGACACAAAGGCGCTGTTTCTGAAGCTGCCATGCCGTTTGAAGGCGTTTTTTCCATCTTCCAGCTGAACAGCTTCGCTGAGGTTGTCTCTGCAGTCCACTGCATTGGAGTACTGGACAGTGTTAACAGTTGAAGTATTGTTAACATTTGAAGTTTTCTTTTTGTCGCCGTTGGTGCAAATCTCAGTGAGAGGAAAGTTGTTAGTAGTCGCAACGTGGTCTTGTTTGTTGTCGTAATGTTCGTTGCGGGAAAGCGGGAGGGAGGTGGTGGATGAGGTGAGAGAGGGAATGGCTGGAGCGGCTTTGTTCCTTCTGGTGGAATTCCTGAAGAAGTTGAAGAAAGGAGCCTTGGTGAGTTTGGAGGGGGTGGACTTGATGGGAGAAACGGAGGGTTTAGAGGACAAGGCAGCAGGAACATTCTCTTTGTTGTCTTCACTACCTTGTCTTGTCTCCCGTTCTCTGAGGCTGTTGGAGGGGGCAAGGAAAGGTTTGTGAGGAGGATGACAACTCAGTGTCTTGTACTTTTCCCTCCGAAACTGCAAAGCCCTGCTGTCTGGGACTGCCTGGCACAAAGAAGTTGAACGTTCGACGAAGGTGTTGACAGGCCTCATGCAAACCAAGCTGTCTCCAAGACTACCACTACCGCCACCACCACTGCACTGGCTCGTGTCTTCCTGACCCACTTCTCCATTTTTTTCCACCAAACCTCCATTCGCCAGCGTGGCTTCTAACACTTCTTCTATCGTGTCCAACTCATTACTCCAGCTGTCCACTCTTCTTTGGCACTCACTGATCACGCCTCTATCCTCTTTCTCCGCTTCATCCTCCTTGTCAGTCCTCGCTTCGTTTCCATTAACCCTTTCTGAAATATTTTTTCCACTGGTTTTTTCTCTCTCAGCATTTTCTTTTACCTTACCAGCATCTTCCCAACAGCCACAAACGTCAATATTAATCTTGCATCCATCATGCCTCCTCCACAAACCTCCTTCTCCATCACCACCAACAACATCACTAACGTTCTCACCACCATTTCTAACATAACCTTTTTTAACATCATCATCATCATCATCATCATCATCACCATCATCATCACCATCAGCATCATCATCATCATCATCATCATCATCATCATCATCATCACCATCATCATCACCATCATCATCACCATCATCATCAGCATCATCATCATCATCATTATCATCCTCATCATCATCATCATAGTTATTTCCATCATTATTACCAGCACATGCTTTGGTATCGCGGAGAGGCGATGAAACGTTTAAGAGGTTTTGATGCCTATTAATATAATTAATTTCATTGTTATTATTGTTATTATTGTTATTACTATCTTCTTTGTTTGTATTATTGTTATTATTGTTATTATTATTGTTTATATTATTGTTTTTGTCGTTGTTTGTATCTTTCCTTGTTGACTTTGAGTAGGGATCTTTATTGTTTATTTTTGTTGGTAAATCAAGAAAAGAGTCATCACCACCTAAGTAATCATCATCACCGTCATCATCTTCATCTTTTTCATTTTCATTCCCACCATTATCATCTTCACCGTTATTATTTTCATTATTATTATCTTCTTCGTTTTCATCCTCTTCTTCTTCTTCTTCTTCTTCTTCTTCTTCTTCTTCTTCTCCTTCTTCTTCTTCTTCTTCTTCTTCTTCTTCTTCTTCTTCTTCCTCATCTTCTTCATCATCATCACCACCGCACCTGACGTAATCCTCCCCACTGAAGATATGACCCTGGTTCTCCCTCATACACTCACCATTCCTGGTGGAGTCAATGTCATCCCGAAGGGCGTTTAAGGCAGCCGCTTTATTATTATTATTATTATTATTATTATTATTATTATTATTATTATTATTATTATTATTATTATTATTATTATTATTATTTTTATTATTATTATTATTATTATTATTATTATTATTATTATTATTATTATTATTATTATCATTGTTATTATTATTATTTTCAAAATATACCCTACCATTCACATTATTATGATTATAAATTTTATCATTATTATCATTTATATTATTATTATTTTTATTTATATTATTATTATTATTTATATTATTATTATTATTATTATTATTTAAATTATTATTATTGTTGTTGCTACTTTTGTTAATGGGGATATTTTCATGCAAACCCTTTGTGATTTTATAATGGCCAGAAAGATGGTTAATAACGTTGTTGTTAAAGTTGTTATTATTGTCGTTATAATTATCGTTGTTGTCATATTTGTTGTTGTAGTTATTATTGTTGTTGTTATATTTTTTGTTGTAGTTGTTATTGTTGTTGTTATATTTGTTGTTGTAGTTGTTATTGTTGTCGTTATTGTCATTATAATTGTTATTGTTGTTATAATTATTATTGTTGTTAGAGTTGTTGTTGTTGTCGTTATAGTTGTTATTGTCGCTGTTAATGTTGTTGCTTTGAGCAGCTCTGAGTTTGAGGATTTTGGAAAACTTTTTAGCTTCAAAGCTTTCTTGTTTCATGCTCCTCTTACCTCTGCGCCTGTCTGGGGGAGGTTGCTTTGGTTAATTTCGGAGAATCAATAGGGTGGTTGGATTAATAATGCTTCAACGACCAAGTAATAAATTAGTTAGTTTAATTAATTAGAAAGGAAAGGTGTGACAGAATGCTGTTGAAAAACGAAAAAACGAAAAAAAGATTGAAGCGCCGGTAGAAAACCTCTTTCCGCGTCGTCATCCAGCCATCCGTAGTCCACCATCTGTCCCACCACCTGTCGACCTCTTCCTCTTCCTTCTCCACAACCACCACCTCCGTCATCATAATCATCATAATCATCATCTTCTTCCTCTTCCTCTTCACCACCACGCTGGTTGTTTGCTTCTCTGTTATTTCTTGCGTCGAAGATTCGGCGTGCGTTGAGAATTTTTTTGACGCAGTTGGCGATGATTGCGTTTTTAAATTTATCTTTTTCACTCTCAGCCTTCCTGCCTGCCCCCCTCCGCACCATCACGTGCATATAAAAACCTGCGTTCCTGTGTAAGCAATGGTCTTAGTCGGCTGGGAAGTCATCATTGAAGTCATCAGTGGCATGAGATTCCACACATCAAGCCCTCAAACTGAGTTTTCATTTTTATAATGGGACTTTATCTTAAAATAAGTGAAAAATTGCTTCAAAGTCTTGAACTATTCAAGCCCCTCCCACGGGCACGCATGCAGCCACACAGCACCAGCCCACCTGATCATCTCGGCCACCTTCCAGGGAGGCAGGTTGGTGACATTAGCTCCATTGATGCACAGAAGCATGTCACCCCTCTGCAGGTTGTGGTGGGCTGCTGAGGAGCCTGGGTCTACACGACACACCATCACCCGCTGTCTGCCATACACCGAGAAACCAAAGCCTCCGTTGTTGATGTTGCGACACAATAGCACCTGTGGTGTCGTGCGGTTTGTGGCGTGATGTGGTGTGGTATGGTCGTTGGGGTGTATTGTGGCGTGGTGTAGCTAGTGTGGCTTAGTGTGGTCTGATTGGTATAGTGTGGTTGTTGTGGTGTGATTGATGAGGGGTGGTTGGTGGCATGGTGTAGGACAAGATGTTGTGACGGTGTGGTTTGGTAAGGTGTGAGAAAACAAAAAATTAAATGAGATAAAATGTAATGAAACAAAGTAAAGTGGTACGAAGTGAGCTGCCGAGGTGAGTGTCATTCTTATTGAGTCAAACTGATGATCTGGCACTCATCGAAAAATCATGGATTCGATTAAATAACAAAGGTCCACGAGCATCAAACCATGACACAACAACTGCGTGTGTGTGTGTCACTCACCTTGGAGATGTTGTAGAGGTCGAAGTAGTTTTTGACGGCAGGAGCTTCTTCGAGCACCCTCACGTGTCTCAGCCTGCCCACCTGCCCTTCCAACACGTAGAACCACCCCGATGACAACTGAAAAAGGTGTCAGAAGACGTTTGTGCTTAAAGTGACGCTATGTTCCGTGAAAGAATAATTGTCATGAAGGTTGTATTGATAGTGATTGCTGACGTTGTGACTTACTGTGCGAGTTGTGAAGATTGATTGTATGGGGAGTAATAAAAGTTTTCATAAATAAATAATCTTCTTAAAAGTTTCATTGGTAGTGGCACTGCAAGAGAGGTCAATCACATACATACATAAAAACACGAATATTATTATAGTGGCATTAACCCCCTAGAGTTGTGAGGCCACAAAATTGATTAGTTGATCAAATTAAGAGCAATTAATTTCAGTATGCCCCATAACTCAAAAGTCCCATAACTCCGAAGTCTCACCAAGCCGTCCTTTGTCTGCCTGTCCAAGCCGAAGGACATGCATCCCAGCAGCTCGTCTCTGTAACCACATTTGTGAGTTTAAATAAAAGCTTTATTTCCAAAAGTATTTTTCGAAAGTTGATGATATATCGTGGTTGTGGTCAATTGGGCGCATTGATATTATAGAGTAAAACTACTTATACTTCTTTGTTTCACTATAATCATAAGAATTTTTGAGTGGCTTCGAAACTCTCCGGGATTAACGCCACTATAATACTATTCTTATTTATATAGTAATGGTTTATATGAACCAGAGAAGTGAATATAAAAACACCAATAATAAAAATAATAGTTTTTTTTTCCTTTTCTCTCAAACTCAGAGGTACACACCCGCTGTAAGAGTGGGCGTAATTCCAGAGAGTGATAAAAAGCCTTTTGTTTCCATGGTGTCTGGGCAGTTCTCTGGGGGGGGGGGGGGGGGGGGGAAGGGGAGGGTGGTTAGGGGAGGGGGGTTAGGAGGGTTAGTGGCATGAAACAATATAATATTTGATATAAAAATGAGTGTACTTAGAAGGGAAAAACTCGTTGTTAATCGGAATCGACAAAAAATCTAAAAAGAAATTGATAATTGAATGTTATGTGATAAGTTAAGGAAGAAAGCAATTAAGTCTTGATAACTCTTATAATCAGTCATTCCGTATCAGATTGATCCTTTGATTGCAAGCAAATCAACATTTCACGGCAGTTTATCAAAAATTAATTGTTTCATTGAAGCTTTTGCAAGCTATTTATCCATAAGCAAGCGTAAGCAGAACCACTCACATGGACATCTTCTCGTCGAAGACAGGCCTAGAAGAGTGCCAGTAGGTGGAAGACTTGCAAGAACATAAGTACGAGTTATCTGGAATGATGCTGGCCTGGAGGCGGTGGAGTGGTTGTGCTGGAGTGGCGTGGTAGTGGTGGTGACTTTTGTGGCTTTGGTAGGATAATTGAAACGATTGAACATAATGTTAAAGGGCGCGTTACAAATGTCTTGATTAGGTGAAATCGTTGTAATGGTGAAGCAGTTGTGAGGGTTGCTGTTTTATTTACTGGTGGTGGTGATAATAACATTGACAGTTTAAATTGACCCAAACAATCATTAAAAACTAAAAGTAATAAAAAAACAAAACTGAAAATGAATGGATGATGAAGGATCTAACCAGGACATAGCTGTTGGGAGGATCGTGTACTTTCGAGTGAATGTTTCTGCCTGCGATCGCTGTGGAAGGTTTTTAACGCTTTACGGAAATACCATAAAATAGGTTTTTATGAAAGTATGCCAACACTCCACTGGGACAACTTTCAATGATTTGTTGGTAGTTTGAAAATAAGGACAATCACCCATTTCTGCTTGTTTTATTAATTTGGAGACAAGTTCACATGAAATGTTTGTTATGCTAGCAAACACATGATAAGTCAAACCATGCACGGTGGCATATCCGTACTGAACATACACGTCAAGCCTCAATTGACCTGCAAGGGTTTATCAATGTGACAACCAGGTAACAACCCACTTGAGAGACATGTATTGCAACTTCTCATCAAACATAGACTCTTCACTCACCTCTGTAATGCTGTCTCCTTCCTCCTTGTTCGTGCTTCAAACTCGCCAACTTGTGCCTTTTCAAGTCATTCTCATGCCTCGGGTGATCAAAGCCGTTGTAGCTGTGCTCATAGCACCTGTTAGCTGCACAGTCATCTGGCTCCAAAGAGACTCCGTCGAGGGAGGAGTTAAGCTGGGGAATGGACATGTAACCACCTGCGATGCTGCCACTGGCGTCAGAAGTTGAGTCGGTGGTCGATGTCGAATTGGATTTTGAATCCCAAGAGCGGTGCTGCGTGGTGTGGTGAAGTTGTATTCAATGTTTTCGTGGAATGCTAGAAAAGATACTTTAGACATTTTTTATACGCCATGATACAGAAATATCTATATAAAAATCTCAATAATTTGTCCTTTTCAACCAAATAAAAAGTCCAAGGGTGCAATCAGTAACTTTCCAATTATAACGGTAAATACCTCTCGCGAAGTTGGCACCTTATAAGACAAAATCATGATTACAGCGCCAGAATACACTTAGTAACTAGTCCAACATCAGGGCGGGGATGCCAAGGTAAGCTTTTTTTACTTAGTAATGCTTGTTAAGCCCTGTGACGTCATTCAAAAAGCTCATTACTTTGATTCTATAGTAGCTTTTCAAGGCGGTTCTTTCGCCAATTCCTTTCGCTTCCTGTTTTGAATTTGGCGTCGTTTTCATTTCTTGAGACGAAATTTTAAACTGTTGTAGAAACATTTTATGTAAGTTTTTCTCAACATTCCCAGCGTTTTTGAGTTTTTTTTTCTCCAAAAAATAACAAAAAAACACTTTTTAATAATTTAAAATGTGATAAAAATATTTTTTAAAACTGTAGGTTTATTCAAATCTGCATTGGTATTACAATACAATACAAAAACGAATATTACTATAGTGGCATTAACCCCGTAGAGTTTCGAGGCCGCACTATTCCATGTACCAAGTACTTTTGAAGATTACGCAATCAATGATAATAAGTACATTGAATCAGATTTGAAATCAATTTTAAAAAGTTTTTTTTCGATTCAGATTTCGAATCGTTTGTTGATTGTAAGACACTAGTCACTGTTTGAATTTTATGACTCAAATCTATGAATGAATGATTAAAAGAAACATTCGGAACCATAAAAGTAGGCACTAAACCTAGCTGTTTATGAATTGAGTCCATTATCATTTCAACAGGCTGTTCTATTATTAAATGCAGACGAAAGGTAACAAGATAGGTCTTTTTGAAAGAAATTAACGAGTCAACTTAAACACCGGTGCATGGTTGAAATATTTGAAACATTGCTGAAAGTAACAAGAGATCCATTACAAATGTGGCTTTAATGGCCCCAGTTAGAACGTCTAAGTGCGCTCACGATCAGCAGGGATCCGTGTTGTCGCTAATTCAATAACTTGTGGTGTTCAACTCCTTAGGCTTTCAATAATTAGACGCTGTTGATTTAAAATTCATACCTATTCGCACATCTATAAAACCAAAATTAATAGTATCAGGCTCAGCTCGTTATCAGAATATCACGCGTGATTAATTATCTCAAATATCTCGGGGTTCTATTAAGACCTTCAAAATGAAATTCTTAGAACTTATCAGGGTTAGGACTCTTTCACGGAACCACACAGCATTGTATTTGATTTCATTAGTTTTTACTCTTGAACAGTGTGGATCAGCGCTATATAAATGATTTAATTAGATTAGATTAGATAAGATTAGATGAGATAAGATTAGATAAGATTAGATGAGATAAGATTAGATGAGATAAGATTAGATAAGATTAGGTGAGACAAGATAAGATTAGATTAGATGAGATTAGATGAGATAAGATAAGATAAGATTAGATTAGATTAAACTATTAGGAACACTGTTTATTATTTTTTCATGAAATTAGCAGAATAAACAACGCGCATCCACCGATTCGATTGCATGAAAAGCATAAAAGTGAAAATAAATTTAAAAAAAAACGCTAAAAAAGTAAAAAAATAAAAAACAACAAAAAATTCACCATGATTTAGTAGATTAATCCAAGATTGAAGAATCAGAAGGCACACGATCGAGGCAACAACAAAGGATTTTTCGTGAGAACTACCTCCAAAGCTTTTATACACGACGTTTCACTCTCCACCCTTTGTGTCTATATGCTAATGTCCACATGGTGAAGAATATAGGCGTACATAGGCGTGAATGCCTCTATACATAAATACAAAATTAGTATAAGATGGTATTGAATATTGGAGTATATATATAAATATGTACTCATTTTCATGAGATTTAGAATGATTCAATACTAGTTCAGAATGGAATACAAAGTATGTATGTGTGTATGTGAGCGTGCATTTATGTATGTATGTATGTATGTATGTAAATATGTATTAATGTAAATATGTATTTATGTATGTATGTATGTATGTATGTATGTATGTATGTATGTATGTATGTAAGTATGTATGTATGTATGTATGTATGTATGTATGTATGTATGTATGTATATATGTATATATGTATGTATGTATGTATGTGTGTATGTATGTATATATGTATATATGTATGTATGTATGTATGTATGTATGTATGTATGTGTGTATGTATGTATGTATGTATGTATGTATGTATGTATGTATGTATGTATGTATGTATGTATGTATGTATGTATGTATGTGTGTATGTATGCAGGATTTTTGTAGAATTATGGAAACAATGGCTGGCCAGCACAACAAGTGGCCGGAGCTGGGCTTCATACGCAATACATTAATCCATTCCTTGGGGAGGATGTCCAGTGAGGAGCTAGATCCTGATGCAACACTCTCAATGCAACGAGAGAAGCAAGCTGGGAGGGACGATACGGCCGTGGACTGCACTCGACTGTGTGAGGGGCCAGTGAAATGAACCCGAAGTTGTATGTCTAAGTCAAAGGACGTTGTTCCCAACAAGCACAAGCTAAAATCATTAGGATTAAGAAGGTTCAGCGTCGGCGGACCTAAGTTGTGGAACAACCTGCCTAACAGCTTAAAATCTTCAAGTTCAACAAAATAATTTTGTAGATCTCTGAAGACTTACCTATTCAATAAATCATTCACTCCATCATGATAATAATAATACTGGTATTTTTAAAAAATAATTTATTTTTATTTTCATTTATTTAATTCTTTTATTTAATTTTTAATTTTTCACAATAGATTAATAATAGACGTTTTTGAGTGGCCTCGAAACTCTACGGGGTTAATGCCACTATAATAAAAATTGTATTTGTATTGTATTGTATTGTAGTCTTTCTTGAAGAAAATCTGGACAAACGCTGGAAATGACACAAAAACTGGTGAACAATCAAAATGAAAGAAAAAAATTGAAATCAACAATAATTGAATGTCATAAGAACTGCATGTTGCAAGAAATCAAAAATTAATTATAGAATCAAATTTATAAATCTCAAAAATTTAGATATGAGTCATAGTTCATATTGAATGACCATTGAAGATTTTTTCATCAAGGAACGATGTTTTTTCGAGGATTTCCAAACAGGCGTCAGAAAAATTCGGTTAGGTTAAATAAAATAATTTATGGTTAGATAAACAGAATGACGAAATGAGATATGACTGTGTGAACGAAGTGAATAGAAATACTAGCTTGAAGGCTCGTTCACCTGCATGGACGTGGTGTGCTGAGGAAACTGCAAATCCTCGAGCAAACTGACACTAATCTAATCCAATCAAATCATTTATATAGCGCTGATCCCACACTGTTCCGAAGTTCTTTGCTACGAACTGTTTCGAGTATTTGATCAGTCCAGTCTGACACAGAGAAGGTTACAAGGCACTCAATCAAGGTGACTGTTCCGATCGAGGTACCTATGTTGATTTTTGGATAAGAGGCGTTTGAGCATACCACACACGCTCTCATACTGAAAAGAAAACAGAATGATAAATTGCTGTTTCAAAGCCGCATTCACGCTGATAACCATGAAACAACGGCAACAACTTTGTGTTGGTTTTCTGGAGTACCAATACAATACAATACAATACAATACAAAAACGAATATTATTATAGTGGCATTAACCCCGTAGAGTTTCGAAGCCAATGCTATCTAACATTTAGGAAGTACGCGCTAGATGATTTATTTACCTTATTAAAAATATTTCCACAAGTTAACTGTGGGGGAAGGGAGTAAGCAGGAAAGCAGGCCAATGGTTAACAGCCCTGGTCATAAATCAGTGCCACACATCATCCCCTTATCAGATTTTCCCCTTTTCTGCACTATCTAACACATGTAATAACATCGCAGATTCCCCCTCTCTTCTCACTTTCGTTCTTTCCTACTGATTCAAATGCTGATTACCTCAGCGGCGTTGGTTGCGTGAGAGTTGGCATTCGTGTTATGCCAACCTCATTAGGCAAGCAAACCATCTTACCAAACTTTCGAGTGGCAGCTAGCATTAAACATGCACCTAATAAAATGTTGGCGTACTTTATGGAAGGGAAGAATAAACTTCTAATCAAAATGCGGACGCTTTGAAAAACATCTTTGATGAAAACTTTATATCTCAATAGCCAAAGTCTACCTCTTAATACTACTACTAAGTGTGGATTAAAGAATCTTAATATATGCGTGTGAGGTTTGATAGTGAAAAGCAGGTGTGAGTTGCCATGCTGACAAGCAGATGTGGCTTGAGAAGGAGAAAGTAGGATATTGTGTGCTTGGTAGCTCCGGTGAATTTTGTTTATAATAACCAAATATATAATACATATTTACTACACATTGTATAGTTTTGATTTCATATTTTTCTTCATGGCTGCTTTGTGGCTTGCTTGCCTTTGTGGTTTTCTTTTTGAGTTTTTAAATACAAAAGTTTTGAGTGTGAACATTTTTCTAGTTACTGTTTGAATATAATTTAAATCTATCATTAAGGTTCGGAGATTAAAATTTATATTTAAAAATTCCTCTCATCGTTCTTAAAGTCGAACAGCCGCGTGAGTCATTTGACGAAAGACTCTGTGACTTTAAATAATAATATCCTAAATAATTTGAAATGGAAATTTTAAAGTTTAATAATAACAAAATATAGCCCAAAAGAATTTAATAAACTCAAAGATTTTGAAAAAGTTATTGCAATATTTTTTTAGATTAAATTGAAATTGAAAATTAATGAAACGGTTTTCAAACAGGTCTGCTGTTCAATAAGAATTCAATTCCTCGCTTTCTTTTCCCAAATCTGCAACAAATTCATAAGTTATTTTTTTAATCAACTTGGAAATATTTGTAAGTTTTGAAATCGATCGATAGGTGGAAAAATACTTTTCGTATTGAACAATTAGAGAATTTTTGAAACTATATGAAAAGTTGAAAAAAGCATTCTATGTATGCGTTGCCACGTGATGCCAGTTATTGCCGTTGGGTTTTCACTTCTCAAATTCAAATATTTTAATCAATTTTTTCTAATTTTTTAATTTATTGTTTTAAATTAATATTTCATTGTGTTTAATATTTTTTCAACTTTTTCTCTCACGATTTGTTCATTTCGTATGTTCAATGCCGACTTTTATGACTGATAACATTCTGTTTTCGTATATTTCAATGTTTTTTTTTAGTTCGACTATTCGCCATGTTTTTGTAACATTTCCAGCGTGTCAGGACGATCTAATAAAGACTATGAATTCGAAGATATGTTTATAGGTTTTGAATTTTTTTTTCATTTTGAAACTTTATTAAAAAATTAATCTTTTCAAAATATTAACATAATTCTAAATTTTAGGATATTTTAACTTAATTAGAAGTGATAATAATTTTGAAAGTTTTGAAACATTCGCGAGAGGCACCTGGGCATGTTGGACCAGAGAAGGTACTCGTTGAGCTGCATGATGTAGCGCTCCATTTCTTCCACTGAGCTGAACTCCGCAGGCCTTTGAGGCGCTTGCATGCGCTTGTAAGAATCACCGAATGCCGCACAACCCACCACAAGCAACAACGACACCAGCAACAGCTTTTTCGTTGCCATTTTGAGCCTAATCCAAAAGTTAAATTGTCAATTTAATAGTTGCAATGTTAATGAAAAATTATTTATTTTAATTTTTTAATGTTTAATATATAAAATACCTTGTTTCAAGGTTCCAAATTGAATATATAAAATATTTCGTTTCAATCCAACAGCATTCGCTTCTTCATGGAATTCACACGGAACAGAAGAAATCTTTCCTCGTCTGCACTTTTTATATTTTTCTGAAAAACTAAAAAAATCAAATTGAAATGTTATTTTTCGCCGTCCGAATGAAGTATCTTAAAAGCTTCCATCAGCTTTTAATTGTTTCCATCTGGCTCAGACATCTAGAAAAACTTTCCCTCACAAAATGAAACAGTTTTTCTATTTTTAAGTTTAGTTTCCGGATTCAAAACTTTTTTTTCATACTTTCACACATCTCAACATGAATATTCATATATAACAAATATAAAAAATTAGTCCCAAACCCAGTTTTTCAAGGACTTTTGACCTATATACGATGAAGAAAAACATACCTGGATTAGAGCATGGAAAAAACCAAAAAGTAACATTAGCCACCTTAACCTTCAAGTTCTCTTTCCCACGTTCCATGGTTTTCACTAATAGGAAGTTATGGGATTATGTTTATATAGCTACTCTGTGGCCATGGAACAAGATAAAAGAAGAAAATTTATCGTCTTGTTTATAGAGGATATCATATCAATTTGTTTTTGAGTTTCTGAATTTTAAAAGCATAAAATGAAATACACCAGTGTAACCATTATGTTCAAAATCGATTAAAAACTGGAAATAATCCACTAAAAGTCTTCAGTTGGCACAAGAGTTGACCCTTTCAATGCCTTCATCCCGGTAGAACTCGAGTAAAGAGGGTGCAGTCAGAACTTCCAATTCGTGAAGTCTGTCTGGAGATTGTGAAAAGTCGTCTGCTCCGTGTCCACAACCACCCTCTGCAGGCTGCAGGCAAGGCAGCCCAGGGTGGCACATGAGTTCCACCGTCACTGTGCAGTGGTTGCGAAGCATTGTAAGTGTAATGAAGCGAAGGAAAAAAATCAAAATTTGAAACTTTTGGAAAAATTCTGAAATTATAAGTTTTTGGTTGTATAAGATAATTCGTTCCAAATGGTTTGTACAACTGTACAGGGATTATTCTTCGCTTGTTGCTTCAAATGTTTGAGGAGGTTTTTCAGTTTTCGTTCAGTCATCGCTCTGCCCATGAGAGATAAGCCCAGAAACTTCAATGAATACCTGCGTTGTTGTATTGGAAGATGAGGCCCATGAGCGCAATTGTTACAAAAAACCACTTAATAAAATTTTTATTGGAAAATTTTGAGAATACGTTCGTTTAGTCTGTATGGTTAAGTCGATAACATGGTCAGCTCGACATGCCCTCACTTGACACCAGCCGCCTCGTACACCTTCGAGGCTTCCCTGCCTTCGATGCTGACGTCACGCAGGAACTGCGACAAAGCTGTTGTTTCAATAGGAATCTCTGTTTCCTCAATGGGAATTCTCGTTTCTGCCATTACTGACCCTTTCATCACTTCACTCATAACATCTCTGACTACTTGAAAAGGTTGAACAAGAGAAGTTACAATCATCGTTTACTGTGACTTTTCTGTTGATTCAGGTATGCATCAGCATTAACAATACAAGTTCAGTACAACAAACCACTCCTTGCTCCTTACTTGGGAAGACATTGACGTGTTGGTGGCCATCAATGTACAAAGGAGACCCTCTCGTGATTTCCTTGAACTTCTCTATCTGCCCTACCAACTCCCTCCTCACCTGGAAGGGAGCAATCAAATCATAGTTATTCTGTCGACATTGTTTTGTTGCATAAACCTGAAAAAACATTTCAGTGAAACTTTGTAAAGTTAAAAAATTATTTATGAAACAAAATGGTAAAACTGTAGTTTGTACCTCTTCCGCATTGATGTTTTTTGAACGACATTTTTGTAAAAAATCTTTTTTTCCAAAGAATGCACCCTTCTCGTCCACCAAAGTGCTCAACAGGCCTGGATCAGCAAGTGGGTAGCCCTCGGTAATGTTGAAATGTAAACCTGACAAGTCAGTATTCGAAGTAGGAAGAAGTATTTTGAAAATTTAAAAAAATCGACATATAATCCTACGACATTCATGTTTTAGTATAAACCTCTTTATACAATACAATACAAACAAGAATATTATTCTAATGGATTAACCCCGTAGAGTTTTGGGGCCACTCAAATTGTATTATTATTATTATTCTTAATATATATATTTTTTCATATTAACTTTATTTTTATATTATAGTGAAAAATTGAAAAAAGAATGAAATAAATAAACGAAATTCTTCGTAAAAAAAGAAGCACACTATAATATTGTTATGATGAGGGAGTTACGGAAGGATTTATTGAACAGGTGGGTCTTCAGAGATCAAAAAATGATTTTGTTGAACTTGAAGATTTCAAGCTGTTAGGCAGGTTGTTCCACAACTTAGGTCCGCTGACGCTGAACCTTCTTAATCTTAATGATTTGAGCTTGTGATTGTTGGGAACAACGTCCTTTGATTTAGTCGATCTCAGCCTTTGTTTTCCAAGCAAACTAGCAACTAAAACCAGGTCACATGTAAAATACTCAAAACCCTCATTGGAAAAACACATGTACATCTGCAGAGCAATTTTAAATTCAATTTTTAGTTCCTTGAGTACAGGGCTAATGTGATCATATTTCCTTACTCCTGTAATGATCCTGGCTGTTGTATTGATTATGGATTGAATACTCTGCGTTGCTACCTTAGGTAAGCTGGCTAAAGCCATGATGCCATAGTCAATACGACTTAACACTGAGGCTGATGCAAGTGTCTTTAAGGAGTTCATTGTCAAACATCCCTTGATGGATCGAATTTGAAGCAGAGGTAAAACACGTCTGTATTGTTTTTGATATCTTTTTATTCTATGTATTCTATGTATGCGTTGCCAACGTGATGCCAGTTATTGCCGCTGTGTTTTAAATCCTTCAAATGTCACTATTTTAATCACTTAAAATTTAAAAAAATTGATTTATTTATTGTTTTAAGTTAATATTTTATTAAGTTCAATGCGGACTTTTATGACTGATAACTTTCTGTTCTTGCATATGTTAATTATTTCTTTTTTACTTCGATTTTTCGCCGTGTTTTTGTAACATTCCCAGCGTATGTCTGGATTTGATCTAATAAAGACTATAAACAAAAAATTCTGTGCCTTCATTACTACAGTGGTCATATCTTTGAGCATCACCAGCATATTGATGAAATCCTAACTTGTATTTCATGGCTATTCCTTCAAGGTCTCCAGTGTATAGAGAAAACAACAATGGTCCAAGAACAGATCGTTGTGGGGCACCCACTGAAGAGTCAACAAAATTCTATTTTGTCCCACTGCAGCGTACATTGAAGGATCTGTCACTCAAGTAGTTCTTGAACCATTCTAGTGTGAGACCATCAAATCCATATGTGTTTATCAGCCGTTTTTACAAATTTCTGTGATGAACTGAATCAAAGGCAGTTGACAGGTCTAAAAGTATGAGAAGGGAAAGCTTACCTTCATCAGCTGCACCAAGAATGTCTGAAGACACTTTTATGACAGCAGTTTCAGTGGAATGATGACGACGGTAAGCTGAGTGGGTGGGGAGAAGGTTTGAATTATTTAAATAGCTCATGATTCTGTTGAGGACAAGCCTTTCTGAGAGCTTGGACAAAACAGGCAGATTAGGGATGGGTCTGTAGACTGAAGCAACGTTGTGATCAAGACTAGGCTTTTTCAACAGTGGTGTAAGCTGAGCCGATTTCCAAGACTCTGGGAATCAAGTCATGGAACAGAAGGTCTCTTTAACAGACTTAAAAAGAATCATCTTGTCAAAGATCCCTGACAAAATGGAATCATAAAGATCAGAAGCTAAGTCAACATCAAGACATGTGGCAGCTGAAAGCAGAGACAGCTTCACTTCTGAAATAAACTTTTCAGTGCCCAAAAAAATCCAACGTTTAATTTGGAGCTGTCGTTAGATGGGAGGTGGCTTGGGCATCTTGCAACTGCACAGAAGCAGCTTGTGAGCGGAAATGAACATTCTTCATGGCAGTTTTCATTGTGCCTAGCGCACTTTTTTAACCTTTCTATCTGTTTTTTTTCTCATTAGTGGCACTTCTTCTGATTTCTGCCGATCCCAAGACGATTTATCGCTGATCGGGTTTCCAGAGGCAAGATCACGTTGGGATTTTTGCATAAGATTAGATGTACCCTTTAAATAATTTTTTTAAACCTTCAAATGAATGCTACTAACCTTGTTGTCGCAAGAGAATTATCCGATAAATAAATTTTTAAAACATAATTTAAAACATAATTTACACAGTCTCAAAAAAAGACGCTCTAAAGTAACCACTTTGGAAAAATATAAATAGAAAAAACTTAAATCAAGTTGAAAATAACTACAAAATAAAACATTCATCTTCAAAAGTATTTAGGCTAAAACAACTGATTTAACAACTGACAAATGGCTGTTTTTGCTACGGACTGTTTTTAAACTTGCAATTTGGACGAACGAATTGAATTTTAAAAGCCACCTTGCAAGATGGTGCTACAATCTAATCTAATCTATTCTAATCTAATTTAATATAATCTAATTAAAACAGTTGTAATGCATTTTTAGGATTATGTTCAAAGGCACAACAGATGTTGATAATTGTCTTCCTTTTAAAATGCACACCTATGGAGCCTTTGATGACATCCAAGTACTGTGACATGTGTGTGGAAGTGGAGTTAAGAGCGTTGACCATCACAGAGGTCCGAGTGAGGGCACCCTTCACGAGAGAGTCCACTATTCCTTTGTCTCTTTCATTGTTGTAGCAGAAATCATCGGCAGTGATGATCAGTTTCAAATTACTCATTTTGAATTTAAAATTCAAAATGAGTAATTAGTGGTACCTTGAAACTAGAATGTGAAAATTATTAAATTTCACAGTACGTAACAACCCAATACAAATGCTTTGATTAGATAAAGTTAGGTCACAGGTGCTCAGTTTTTAAAAAGCCTTTTAAAAGTTAATTGAGATGTAATCAGGTTGGGCGTATTGCAAAAACATCAAAACTAAAATAAAACGTTGAGAATTAACATTTCTTTTTTCAAAAACTTAGTTTTTCAGTTAAAAATTGAAAAAAAAAAAATTTCAACCCTAACACAGTTTTCGCTCAAAAGCTTAAAAATTTAATATTGTGTTACAAGTTGCATGGTTGGACTTTCGAATGAAAATTTCAAAGAAGCGCCTAGCGAGCCTTAGATAAATACACCAACAAGATCAGATCATATGATGCGAATAATTGACGAGAGGGTTATTTTTAATTCAAGGCAAGCAACTTTATTGAATTCAAAAATGATTTTCATACCAAAATGAAGTCATGAAAAAGATTTTTATGGCAAAGATAAACTCAGAAAAAATCGTTGAAATCTATAAAACAAATAATTGGCAACAAATTTTAAACAATTCTGAAGCGCTTTTGAACAGTGTGGAATCAGCGCTATATAAATGATTTAATTAGATTGGAATTCCATTCAAGTAGTACAGCCATCTGAGGGCACTTTCTGCACAGTTGCAACGGCCACAAGGGATGTCACCAGCACCAGCACCACACTGCCCACACTCTTCCCTAAAACTCACCACCAAACAGCTCTTCATAGCTTTCTTGCCTTTGAAAGTCACAAAAAGTTCTTTTTCTTCTTTGGAAGCAAGTCTAAGCGAGTCCACATCTACCTGGAAACACTCATTGTCAACCTTGAAGGCGAACGTCTTGGCCATCGACATAACGTTCTTGAGCCTTATTGAAATACTCGACCCTGCCTTCACACTAAACGGCCCCTGCAACATTTCAACTTGGTGAATTGTTGGCTTTTTATAAGTTGCTTGTTTATTCATATCGCACCAAAAATTCTTTTTTTTATAGAATACAAATTTCTTTCATTTTAGAATACTACTTGAGTTTATTTATAATGAATCTAAAGTTGAATATTAATTAAAAAATTTAACAATTATAAAAAATTAACAAAAAAGACCCTCTGAAGTCACCTTTGGCTTAGGAGGCAGACAGTTTCCTTGCAAGTGGAATGAGTAGCAGCCACCCAGGGCATCCACCACTTCCAGAAATGCACTTTTTTCTCCTGTCTCACAGGGCTCATAGGTCACTGGCACCACTTGCTCGCTTCCACTACCTCCTGCCACGTGAGTGCCCTTGCACCAAAAACTGCTTTCCGTCACCTTGGTGGGGTGGAATGGTCTCGATGAGCAGCGGTCGACAAGGTGGTACGCATTTGTCTAGAAAGAAGTCTGAAAAACAAGTTTAGCTGAGAAGAGAATTAAAATGGTCAGTTTTTGTCTTTACTTGATTCAATAAATTTCATATAATGAATTGAAATGATAGCCAGAAAGAAACTCTTAACTCACTTTGCACGAGTACTCAGTGCCTTCCTTGCGGAGGTTGGTGAACTTGGCGTTGAGGAGTTGGCAGTCTCCCAGATGGGTCTTGAAGCAGAGGGGCGTCTCTGGCAGAGCCTGGTCAGCCTTCAGGTCTACCCCGTACACCACCCTGCCCAGCTTCTCACTCTCCAGCTCCAACTTGCCCAAGAGTCTCTCAGCTTGCAAGGGTAGGTATGATACAGTCACCCTTTTCTGCCGATTTGAATTTTACTTGGTGATTTTTTGTGTGAAAAGGTCAAAAGAATGGGTTAATCTTCGTAAACCTTCTAGTTATGTATCATTGAAGTCACAACATTTCATGATGGGACAAAATGAGAAAAACGACAAAAAATGAAATCCCATTGCAAGATGGCTTGGACAGAAAACCTCGGAGAATGGGTGAATTTGAAGAAGGGCAGGAAACTCGATGTGTTCGAGGAGGTCTGAAGTGGCGAGGAATTGGACGGTGGAGTTGAGAGGGTTGCTGATGCAAATGGTTTTTTGCACTGGTTGGCGCACGATGGTGTGCAGCTGGATGGCGGCCTCGACGACTTGAGGACTCTTGAAGTGCAACGACAACTCGAAGTACATGTACTCCTTCGTCTTGCTGTTCGTGAACGTCACCTGGAAGGGTGGTGTCTTGAAAGAGGGGGCACTAGAAGATTTAAAGGAGGTGAATTGCTCTGGAGATGAAGCCCGAAGCTCATTCATATTTCCACAAGCAACAGGCCTCACAAAAGAACGCCTTTGAACAAATGCTAAAAGGCGCGCTACAAATGTCATGATTAGGTTAGAGTAGATTAGATTAGATTAGAACTGACACCACAAATTGCGATCAAAGCTAGTGCAGTCTACTCTTCTATCAAGCCACCCCTACGTTGTAGTGGAATGAGCCTTGCTGGTGCGAGAAGATAGACAGCTTGTATTGGAGACAAGAGGAGCCCGCCACTTCCACCTTGTCTACCCCATTCAGCCTCACAGGCTCCTCAACGCCCTCTGGGAAGTCTAAGCCCTCCTTGTTACGTGGAGGGTCCGTGCTCTGAATCTTCACGCGGAATCTTTGTAGGGGTCGTTGATGAGGCGATGATGTTAGATGCTAATGAAAAGATTTATTTTAAGGTTACCGTGTGAAAAAAAATCAGACAGTTTTATTGAAATATAAAGTTTTGAGAGTCTTTTCAAAAAGTATTCTGCAGCAAGAACATTGATTGATTGTTCAAAAAGTAAGCTTAACAGCAAAACTCAACATTACAAGCAACAGCAAAATAAAGCAGAAGAGCTCAACAGAGAAATTAAACAGCAAAACTCAACAGCAAAACTTAACAGCAAAACTTAACAGCAAAACTTAACAGCAAAACTTAACAGCAAAACTTAACAGCAAAACTTAACAGCAAAACTTAACAGCAAAACTTAACAGCAAAACTTAACAGCAAAACTTAACAGCAAAACTTAACAGCAAAACTTAACAGCAAAACTTAACAGCAAAACTCAACAGCAAATCTCAACAGCAAAACTCAACAGCAAAACTTAACAGCAACTTCCAATGACTAAACAACAGCGAATCACAACATGAAAACCCAGAAGAAAAGGCACCTTTGAGACTTGCTCAGCCAGTTTTTAACTTCCAGGTGTTGCACGCACAGGCAGCGACAGTCAAGCTGCAGGTCCAGCCTGGCACTAGGCTCAGGGGGGCTGGTCTTTCCTGACAACTTGTACACCACCACCTGTCCCTCTTCCAGCACCGCCGACATGGTCCCCTAGAAGGGATTCAAACAACCAAATGTAGAAGTTTTTTTATTAAATTGAAAACAATTTTCAATATTTTAAATGACACAAAGTAAGTAATAAATATTATAAGCTAAAAAACCAAAAAGAACATTAGAAGAATACAATAGAGACAACCACAGTAGATTCAAATGACTTAGATACTACTGAAAACATTTCACAAAACCACAAACAATGTCCTTCATGGCACACACACACACACACACACACACACACACACACACACACACACACACACACACACACACACACACACACACACACACACACACACACACACACACACACACACACACACACACACACACACACACACACACACACACACACACACACACACACACACACACACACACACACACACACACACACACACACACACACACACACACACACACACACACACACACACACACACACACACACACACACACACACACACACACACACACACACACACACACACACACACACACACACACACACACACACACACACACACACACACACACACACACACACACACACACACACACACACACACACACACACACACACACACACACACACACACACACACACACACACACACACACACACACACACACACACACACACACACACACACACACACACACACACACACACACACACACACACACAAACCTCGTGCTTTTGGCCTTCTCTGCAGGTGGCGAGGGGGTGGTAGAGAAGCTCATAAGGGTGTGTGGAGTGGGGTGGCACTTGAACACGGTTGCTACCCGACCAGTAACATCCCTCCACCGACGGTCGCAAGTCCATGCAGTGGTCAGTGTTGTTGATGAGAGGAACAGTGGTTCGTGCCTCGCCTCTCACAGCAGCCCTCAGGGAAACTGTCTCCTTGGCTTCAGGAAGACATATTCCATTGCCACTGACTGCGAGCATCAATGCAGGGTGACAATCCAATTGACACACTAACGTCTGTCGAAAGGGTGTGGCTGTTTGTGGCTGTTGGTTGACGGTTGTGGCTGTTTGTGGCTGTTGGTTGACGGTTGTGGCTGTTTGTGGCTGTTGGTTGACGGTTGTGGCTGTTTGTGGCTGTTGGTTGACGTTTGTGGCTGTTTGTAGCTGTTTGTGGCTGTTTGTGGCTGTTGGTTGCCGTTTGTAGCTGTTTGTGTTGGAAACAATTTTTTAAAGTTGGTAATTCGTTGAAAAAAATAAAAGAGTTTTTTGAAATTTAAAAGTGATTCAAATAACTCCATTCAAAATGCTTCAACATTCCAAGACTCCACCATTCCTCATACATCGCAGAGTCTGCACTGCGGTGACTTGGGAGTGTAGGTGAGAGTGAAGAGGGTTCTGTCTCCTGCGTGAATGAAGCCCCTGGAGGGACTGACCGCAACCTCCTGCTGCTTCCCCGACGTCCACCAAAACCTGTGGAAGAGACAGCACCATTGATGCTTCATACCAGTATTATGTACATTCCTGATAATAAAGTCTAACAGTTAAGCTTACTGCTCGTATTCAAACATCAACACAACTCTAAGACTCGGTTTTATTGTGTGGAGGAAACTTTGGAAAGGTGAAAAGTTAGACAAGTGACATGACAACAGACTGCGATCCGTAGTCTCCGCAGTTGGCCAGTACGACGCTTCTGTGGCAGGAGGTGTTGACGTAGCAGTCCTTGAAGTGCACCTGCTCTGTTTCCAAAAACAAAAGTTGACCCACTGCAGAGCCTGACATCTTGCACAGATCCATGCGTAAACCGTTCACCGTGGCGTACAGCTGCTCACGTGTGGAGTGAACGCGTGATCAATTGATGTGGCCTATTGGTAGTTATGAAAAGCTTCATTGTTTATCATGAAGTATCATACTCGAAGTTAGAGGCTGTTTTTTAAGTCATTTGAATGAGTTTCAGCACATTGAATCCTTTCAAACCTCACCGTTTCGATGAAGGAGCTGATCCTCTTCTTGGGCTGGAAGAGGAGGCACAAGGTGAGGCACAAGGTGATGTAGGAACACTCCGGTATGGTCACAGGACACTGGAAAAATGTGCCAAGTAAAAAAAGTCGGAAATGTTTGAGTATGAAACAAACAGATTAATCGCTCGGTGTCTTAAGGTTGGAATATGAAAATATCACCTTGTTGCACCATTGTGGGTTTGTGATGTTGCGCAGTTGCAATGTTACAGTGTTGTACTATTGAAACAACCTTTGGTTCAAGGTCAATGGTGCCAGGGAACTTGAGGTCGCAGTTGTCGGTGGTGTGGCAGAGGGTCAGTGTGACAGGCAGGGGGGTCATGTTGTATAGACAGGCGCTCTTCCGCACGCACTCACCCACCTTCGATTGACCAAACGTCACCTGCTTACTGCACGGCTTCGTAATTTCCAACTGAGTGGTTCGTGTATTCTAATGTTTAGTAGTTTGCGAATGGGTTTGCAAGGCATAAATAACTTGCATCAACTTGATAATTAAATTTGAAGTGCATCATTTCCATCCACAACACGCATAAACCTTGATTTCAACTCCTGTTCCACAGAAACGGACAATCTTGGTTTCTGTTCCGTTGATGACGAACTCAATGTCCTTGCAAAAGGTGCCCAGGGTGGGAGGCTGGAACTTAAACTGCACTTCCACGCACTCACAAGGCTCAATGTTCAGCGCTTTCAAACGAAAGTGCAGCCACTTCTCAGTGGTTGAACACGTCTGCAGGCTGTGAGGATGTGATGATTGCCTGTAAGTGGCTCTTGCAATAATGCTAGCAAACAATTAATCACTTAGACAAACAAACAAACATTTGAGCAGACATGCAAACTGATATTCAACAAACAAACAAACAAACAAACAAACAACCAAAGACACAAACCACATCAATAACAAAAAACAAAACAAACACATTTTAATTATACTAATTCCTTTTCAACTCACTTCAATGTTGTATGTAAATATTCAGAAACAACACCTTTCATCACCTCCAAACTTTCCCCACCTTATGGTGTTCTTGGTGCGGTTGGTGATGGTAAGAACGACGCAGAGAGGATCCAGGTATCCG
>OX387247.1:961235-991235 GCA_947562095.1 Branchellion lobata | reverse complement strand
GTGGAGGTCGTGGTGGAGGTTGTGGTGGAGGTTGTGGTGGAGGTTGTTGTGGAGGTCGTGGTGGAGGTTGTGGTGAAGGTTGTGGTGGAAGTTGTGGTGGAAGTTGCGGTGGAGGTTGTGGGGAGGTCGTGGTGGAGGTCGTAGTGGAGGTTGTAGTGGAGATTGTAGTGGAGGTTGTGGTGGAGGTTGTGGTGGAGGTCGTGGTGGAGGTTGTGGTAGAGGTTGTGGTGGAGGTTGTGGTGGAGGTTGTGGTGGAGGTCGTGGTGGAGGTTGTGGTGGAGGTTGTGGTGGAGGTTGTAGTGAAGGTTGTAGTAGAGGTCGTAGTGGAGGTCGTAGTGAAGGTTGTAGTAGAGGTCGTAGTGGAGGTTGTGGTGGAGGTTGTGGTGAAGGTTGTGGTGGAGGTTGTAGTGAAGGTTGTAGTAGAGGTCGTAGTGGAGGTTGTAGTAGAGGTCGTAGTGGAGGTTGTGGTGGAGGTTGTGGTGGAGGTCGTAGTGGAGGTTGTAGTGAAGGTTGTAGTAGAGGTCGTAGTGGAGGTTGTGGTGGAGGTCGTAGTGGAGGTTGTAGTGAAGGTTGTAGTAGAGGTCGTAGTCGAGCTTGTGGTGGAGGTTGTGGTGGAGGTTGTAGTGGAGGTTGTGGTGGAGGTCGTAGTGGAGGTTGTACAAACTTTAAGCAACTCTGAGAACTTGCCAGAATTCCCTTATAGCATCTACAGTAAGAATCGAAACGAACCCATCATAATGTTGACCCCTCACCGGCAAAGTGCTTGTTGTTCTTGCGCGCCATCTGTGGACGGAGTAAAAGTAACAAGGAAATTCTGACTGCTGCCTCCTTTGATGCAGCCACTCATTGGAGAGATGGAGAAAGGGGATGGAACCAGTAACTGTGAAAAGTGGAATGAGGATTTAAATGTGGATGGAGGTGTTTACGTGAGTGGAGGTTTTGATGGAAAAAAATAATTTGATAAACGGGCAAGTTAAAAGACGTAAAAATCTTTTAAAATTATTTCATAAAATAATTTGGCAAGGAAGTTGAAAGACATCAGAGGCAATGGCATCGGCTGGAGAGGAGCGAAGAGGGGCAGGACACGTCCAACTGAAACACATGCTGATCATTGAGGTGTTCTTCAGGTCCAAGCTGTGTTCGTGGTGGCGTGGTCAACCATAGTTATAATAATTTGTAGCAGTGGAACTATCAATACCATTAAGATCATTCATTAGATTTTTGTCCACCAAATTCTTTCGCATCGTTAGCTCAAACAACATCACTGCAACAGACGTTTAACTACTTCTAACCAATTCCACCCACCACGTCCAACACACTTCATCATCACTACCCACCCCATCCAACACACCTCATCATCACCACCCACCTGTACGACTTAGAAGAGCCCACGTTGACGCACTCAAAGTCAAATTCAGTGTCACTGACTTCGAACTCGCAGTAGGCACACTTCACGTCCACCTGCAGCGCCACCTCCGCAGCCTCCAAGGACGAGTCCTCAACATGACCTGGCTCAGGTACCATCTCGAAGGTTCTTTTCTTGATCCCCTCTAAGCTGCTGCTGTGAGATTCAAAGAGGCCTTTCGAAGTTTTAATTTATTTTTTTATTGCTAAGAAAATATAAATGTTCTTCTTGAAATTTTTTTGAAAGCTCAAATGCAAAACTAAAAAATGCGTTGACCAAGTCAAATGACTATCGTTAATTAATTTTCAACTTTTATATATTTTAATTTTTTTAGTTTTAACCATTTTTCTAAATTTCAAATTGCAGTCACCTTTCGAGGAAAGGGGCGTCAGAGGGGTTCGCCTTGTGCCACTTGACCTCCTTCATTTCGTTGTCCCAGTTCACAATGGTTGCTGCCCTCAAGTACTTCACTGCCACCACCTTGCACGGGAAGAAGAGTGCGTTGTAGTCAAGGGGTGTGTTGGACTGGAAGGTCATGCTGATGTGCTTAGTGCTTCCTGCAAAGAGGTGCCCACTCGAAGGGAAAAAAGAAATTTCCATCGGAGACGTTTGTGGTTGTGTTTCAGTGGATGAAGAGGTTGATGATGGTGGTGCTGTTGTTGGTGTTGGTGAAGATGATGGTTTTTGTGAAGGTGGGGCTTGTTGAGAGGATGGTGGTGATGCTTGAGATGGCCACTGGAACTTGTAGGTCTTGGTGGGACTCTGATTGAGCAGGTTGAAGGTTATGGTCTTCCTCTGCTTCACAGCCACCTCTCCAAGATCCAAACTGTCACAAGAGACTGCGGTAAATTTTAAATAATTATAATAGATTATCAATATTTATCATGGATGAAATTTTATTATAAAAAATCTATTTAAACAATGAGTTAATATCAAGAAGTTCACACCAACCATCGAGAGTGGTCGATGGGTTATGGCTTAACTGCCGAGCGCCCATATAGTGAATTTACTACTACTACACCAACCATCCTTGATCTCTTGAGCCTCATTGGAGTTGTGGGCGTTGTAGTTGGCAGCGAAGGGCACGAAGGGGGCAGAGATGTTGGCAACGTAGACGTCTTCCTCACTCAAGTGGCCTTGCAGGTGGAGGAAAGGAGACTCGAAGCTGTTGTCTAACACGTCGAAGGTCACCCGAGCTTTGGAGGTGCCCTGACAAGTACTGAGGTACTTGAGGCACACACTTACTGAATCACCCTGCTGCAGTGTTATCACTCCGTCTGTGGGTGGTTGTGACGTGGAGTTGTGAGTGGTTGTGACGTGGAGTTGTGGGTGGTTGTGACGTGGAGTTGTGACGTGGAGTTGTGGGTGGTTGTGGGTGGTTGTGACGTGGAGTTGTGGGTGGTTGTGACGTGGAGTTGTGGGTGGTTGTGGGTGGTTGTGACGTGGAGTTGTGAGTGGTTGTGACGTGGAGTTGTGGGGGGTTGTGACGTGGAGTTGTGAAGGGTTGTGACGTGGAGTTGTGGGGGGTTGTGACGTGGAGTTGTGGGGGGTTGTGACGTGGAGTTGTGGGGGGTTGTGACGTGGAGTTGTGGGTGGTTGTGGGTGGTTGTGACGTGGAGTTGTGAGTGGTTGTGGGTGGTTGTGACGTGGAGTTGTGGGGGGTTGTGACGTGGAGTTGTGAGTGGTTGTGACGTGGAGTTGTGGGTGGTTGTGACGTGGAGTTGTGGGGGGTTGTGACGTGGAGTTGTGAAGGGTTGTGACGTGGAGTTGTGGGTGGTTGTGACGTGGAGTTGTGGGTGGTTGTGACGTGGAGTTGTGGGTGGTTGTGACGTGGAGTTGTGGGGGGTTGTGACGTGGAGTTGTGGGGGGTTGTGACGTGGAGTTGTGGGTGGTTGTGGGTGGTTGTGACGTGGAGTTGTGGGTGGTTGTGGGTGGTTGTGACGTGGAGTTGTGGGGGGTTGTGACGTGGAGTTGTGAGTGGTTGTGACGTGGAGTTGTGGGTGGTTGTGACGTGGAGTTGTGGGGGGTTGTGACGTGGAGTTGTGAAGGGTTGTGACGTGGAGTTGTGGGTGGTTGTGACGTGGAGTTGTGGGTGGTTGTGACGTGGAGTTGTGGGTGGTTGTGACGTGGAGTTGTGGGGGGTTGTGACGTGGAGTTGTGGGGGGTTGTGACGTGGAGTTGTGAGTGGTTGTGACGTGGAGTTGTGGGTGGTTGTGACGTGGAGTTGTGAAGGGTTGTGACGTGGAGTTGTGGGGGGTTGTGACGTGGAGTTGTGGGGGGTTGTGACGTGGAGTTGTGGGGGGTTGGGACGTGGGGGTTGTGAAATGACACGTAAGACTTTGAGACATGCAAGTGAGAATAATGGTGGTCTGTTTAAATGACTACCACACTCTGACCTATTTGTTCGCACGCTTGAAACACTGATACATCGAATGCATTGTCCGCGTCCTCCAGTTCAACATTCACCTTCGGAACGAAAAAGTTAACTTTAAAAAGTTAAAACTATATATCAGCAAATAGAAAAATAGTGAAGTGATGAAAATATTTCAAAAAATAAAAAAAAGCAATAGAAAAAATGATTAAAAAGCTTCTCGCAAGTTGAAAAATAAAAACTGAAACAGACCCCGCAAGGAATGCTCTGTTGGTTGCACAGGGAGACGATCTTGCAAACTTGGTTGTTAAGGGTGTGGGACTTGAAGGAGAGAAGGGTGGAGCAGTGGGGAGGAGAGTGGGGGTTGATGACCTTCACCATCGGCAACACCCCCTCCCCCTCCACCTTGAAGGTCAGCCTGGTGGTTGCGGAAGAATCTCTAAGGTTTATTGTTGGGATTTGATTAGGGTTGGATAATAGAATTTGAGATCTTGATGGAGCTTAAGTTGAAGCGGAACTTAATAAAGCTTGTTCCTGTGACTGTACGTCTGAAAGATTGGCGGAGTTGTGACTCAATGAAGAACACACGGACCTGCATGGAGGAGTGTTCTCTTCAGAACAGGATTTTTCCATGCACACCTCCAGAAGACTCGAACTCGCCTGAAAACGTTGTCGTGATTTCAGCTAACTTTGAATGGGAAAATCCAATTAAGACATACAAATGAATTGGAAACAGAATTTGTATTAAGCAGGAATATAAAAAATACATTTCGAACGAAAATAAACTTTAAGAGCTGAAGATTAATAAATACATCGCGCAGAAAGACCTGCAGAGCCGACGGCTTGTATGCCACGGTGATGTAGCGGTGCTGAAAGGGTGGGATGGACAAAGAGGAGGGTGTCACTTGGAAGTCACTGATGGGCTGGTCGTTAGTTGCACCCTTGCTGGGACTGCTGCCTCTCTTGCTGCTCGACTTGTGCTTGATGGCGTTGTTGCTCTGGTTGCCTTGGTTGCAGTCGTCTGTGACGTCATTAGCGAACAACTTGACCGACAAGTCACAAGACACCTGAGGTGGTGTGTTCAAAACATGCAAGTTTGAAATTTGATAACCTCATTAAAAACTTTTTTTAAATTGTTTAATCATTTTTTTGTTTAAGAAACTTTCAAAGTTCATTTGTAGTTCTAACACCACGAAGTCTTTGCAAGTTTTTTTTAAAATACTGATTAACTTAAAGTTTCTTTAATACTGATTCCATTAAAGTTGACAGACAAAATATTCCAAAAACCTTTTCTGTGTTGACGATGTTGAACCTGGCCTGGGTGGTGCGGTTGAGGAGGGTATCCTTGAAGACGAACGAGTTACGGAACATTCTGAAGATGCCAGCGCCTTGGTAGCAGTGCAGCTGCCTGGAAAACGCCTTTTCGTCTCCGTGGTCTGAAGATATAAGGTGTTCTTCAAAGATAGCAAAGAGATCTTTCAGCTGGAAGCATGGAGTGACGTAGGACACCAGGAGACTGTAAGGGCTTCTGTGTGGAGGATTATTGTGGGATTCCACAGAGTTCTCTACCTGGATGTGGATTTCCTGGAATGGTGGTGGTAGTGGGCATCATTAATCTGTTTTTTTGGTGTGTTGGTGTTGAGTGTTAGTTGTGGTTGTGAAGCTAATATTGCAGGGTTTAGTGTTGAGAGAAGTAAAGCTATGACTTTCGAAAGATTATTCCATAAAATCATTTAAAATTCCTTGAAGTAACTCCAGCATTAAACTTGACGCAAACACACAACTTGTTGCACACCACCAAGCCTCCAACCTCCATAAAGTTTCCTTCCGCCATCGACAGACTTTCCACCTTGACGTCCACCTTGCCACACACAGCGACCACCCCCCTGGTGGGGGTGACTCTGAACACACCAATCTCCAACGAGGCCGAGTCTTGCCTGGTGAGAGGTGAACTTTCATCAAGCAAGGTATGTGTAAACTTATGTAGCATCCACTTTACTGGTCAGGTAACTTACCTATTGATAAATTAAACCACTCATCAATGTTCCTTGTCCAGTACTATTGACTGGCGTTTACGAGGCAATCAGTCTTAAGTTTGTTAGTTTATCTTTAAATTTTACTTTTGACATTCCAATGAAACAACATTTCCTAAGCATCGAAAGCTTACCCTTTTATGGACTTTGTTTTTTTGGGTGATTTCGAGTCTTTTGAGCCTTTTGCATTGGCATTCTTGTTCTTTTTTCCCTTGCCTTTTGGCTCTCTGCGTGGTGCAATGGAGCAGGATAATGAACTGGCAATATGGACTATGAAAAACTATTGCAAACACCCATCATGAAACCCACCGGTATGACTATCGGGAAGACTATTAGGAAGACTATCGGGAAGACTATTGAAAAGACTATTATGAAGACTATTGGAAAGACTATTATGAAGACTATTGAAAAGACTATTATGAAGACTATTGAAAAGACTATTATGAAGACTATTGGAAAGACTATTATGAAGACTATTGGAAAGACTATTATGAAGACTATTGAAAAGACTATTGTGAAGACTATTGAAAAGACTATTATGAAGACTATTGAAAAGACTATTATGAAGACTATTGGAAAGACTATTATGAAGACTATTGAAAAGACTATTATGAAGACTATTGGAAAGACTATTGTGAAGACTATTGAAAAGACTATTATGAAGACTATTGAAAAGACTATTATGAAGACTATTGAAAAGACTATTGTGAAGACTATTGAAAAGACTATTATGAAGACTATTGGAAAGACTATTGTGAAGACTATTGGAAAGACTATTATGAAGACTATTGAAAAGACTATTATGAAGACTATTGAAAAGACTATTATGAAGACTATTGAAAAGACTATTATGAAGACTATTGAAAAGACTATTATGAAGACTATTGGAAAGACTATTGTGAAGACTATTGAAAAGACTATTATGAAGACTATTGAAAAAACTATTATGAAGACTATTGGAAAGACTATTGTGAAGACTATTGAAAAGACTATTATGAAGACTATTGAAAAGACTATTATGAAGACTATTGGAAAGACTATTGTGAAGACTATTGAAAAGACTATTATGAAGACTATTGAAAAGACTATTATGAAGACTATTGAAAAGACTATTATGAAGACTATTGAAAAGACTATTATGAAGACTATTGAAAAGACTATTATGAAGACTATTGAAAAGACTATTATGAAGACTATTGGAAAGACTATTGTGAAGACTATTGGAAAGACTATTATGAAGACTATTGGAAAGACTATTGTGAAGACTATTGAAAAGACTATTATGAAGACTATTGAAAAGACTATTATGAAGACTATTGAAAAGACTATTATGAAGACTATTGAAAAAACTATTATGAAGACTATTGAAAAGACTATTATGAAGACTATTGAAAAGACTATTATGAAGACTATTGGAAAGACTATTATGAAGACTATTGAAAAGACTATTATGAAGACTATTGGAAAGACTATTGTGAAGACTATTGAAAAGACTATTATGAAGACTATTGAAAAGACTATTATGAAGACTATTGAAAAGACTATTATGAAGACTATTGAAAAGACTTTTATGAAGACTATTGGAAAGACTATTGTGAAGACTATTGGAAAGACTATTATGAAGACTATTGGAAAGACTATTGTGAAGACTATTGAAAAGACTATTATGAAGACTATTGAAAAGACTATTATGAAGACTATTGAAAAGACTATTATGAAGACTATTGAAAAGACTATTATGAAGACTATTGAAAAGACTATTATGAAGACTATTGGAAAGACTATTGTGTAAGATGAGTGAGGAGACACTTAGAAACACTATTGTAAAGATTACTGGGAAGCCTATTGTGGAAGATGGTTGAGGAAACAATTGAAAAGACTATTGACAAACTATTGTGAAGACTAATGGGAAGACTAATGGGAAGACTAATGGGAAGACTAATGGGAAGACTAATGGGATGACTAATGGGATGACTAATGGGATGACTACTGGAAAGGCTAATGGGAAGACTAATGAGAAGACTACTGGAAAGGCTAATGGGAAGACTAATGGGAAGTCTAACGGAAAAACAAAAAAATGAATAAAAGCCGACTTTTTGGGTTTATCTTTTTCCTCTTCCTCCACCCTGCCCAGGACGGCGCAGTCCTGCTTGGAGGTGATGAGGAACTTGAAGTCAAAAGCCTCTCCCACGTTCTCGATGCTGAAGTAGGCAACTCTTGGCGCACAGGTCTTGGTCGCCTCCATCCTCAAACAGCCCATCGGAGATATGATGTATCTGGAAGGAATGATATGTGACATGTGATGAGTTTTGTATGGAATATCTAAGAAGAGGTATCCTTAACTACGACACGAAAGTATAGATAATTGAACATAGTAATGTCCAATGACATTCAATGATACTTGGTTGTATAAGATAATATAACATTTAAATCACTGTGATAGAATAAAATGGAAGACTAATTGAAGAATGAAGGAAGGGAGAAGGGAGAAGGTTGGTACTTGGAGTAGACAGCCTTGGCAGACAGTCTGATGGGGATGACTGCAAGGGCACTGTCGTCGATGGGACACTCCGTGTCTTCTGTCACTGCGTCGCTACTGTTCGCCAGCTCCTTCGACACGTACAAGAAGCACTTGAAGAGCACCTGCTCGTGGTGGATGTGTATGTGTGCGTGGGTTTATTTGGATGTGTGGTTGGGTTTGTGTAGATTGGTGTGGATGGGTGTGGATAGGTGTGGATGGGTGTGGATGGGTGCAAGTGCTTGTGGATGAGTGTGGTAGGGAGAAATGATAGCCACAACGAGTGACAACCCACGCCAGTACATGCCTCGTTCCTTATGCAAATTTCGCGACAAGGGGTGAAGGAGATGCTTGGAGACACTTGCTTGTCAGGCAGGAGGGTGCCAGAGGTGGGGGAAACACAGAAGAGGCGTGGGAAGTTGCAAATTTGTGTGCTGCATTTAGACTGGAACAATCTGATTGGATGGAGTTGGTGGAACATTGAGATGGAAAGTATAGTGGGATGAGTAGATGAGGGTGGATGGAAAGAGGTGGGTAGGTTTCAGAAGTGAGTTTCAAAGCCTTGATTGGTTGGTGTGGAACTTGAATATGTGAATATAAATATTAGTATGGGTCTTATTTGTTGAGAGAATTCATTATGCTGAAAGAGTTGCAATTTTTGAGATGTTATGATGTTTAAAAAAGGCAGAAACGTTGAAAGGATGTTGCAGGGTTGAGAGAAAAATGTTGCGTTGGGAGGATGATGTGGTGTTGAGAGAAGAATGTTGCGTTGGGAGGATGATGTGGTGTTGAGAGAAGAATGTTGCGTTGGGAGGATGATGTGGTGTTGAGAGAAGAATGTTGCGTTGGGAGGATGATGTGGTGTTGAGAGAAGAATGTTGCGTTGGGAGGATGCTGTAGTGTTGAGGGAAGAATGTTGCGTTGGGAGGATGATGTGGTGTTGAGAGAAGAATGTTGCGTTGGGAGGATGATGTGGTGTTGAGAGAAGAATGTTGCGTTGGGAGGAGGATGTGGTGTTGAGAGAAGAATGTTGCGTTGGGAGGATGATGTGGTGTTGAGAGAAGAATGTTGCGTTGGAAAGGTGTTGTGGTGTTGAAAGAATTCTGTGGTGTTGAAAGAATGCTGTGATGTTGGAAACTTCAGAGTCATGGCATTGAGCTTACCTGTAGTTCATGACGAATTCTCCTCTGTTTTTGAGGTGGAAGGACAGTTTCTGATCACTGGCCACCTTGCATACTCCAAAGTCCACACTGTCATCGCAGGCACCTCAAATGTGGTGGAACAACACCTCTCTCGACAATTGCAACAACCATTCGCAACAACTTCTCAATCCGATAAAATCAGTTTTCGATTGAAAACAAAAAGTATCTAACTAATATGCTATTCATGTTATTATATCATTAAAAATTAAACAAAACAAAAAATTTCAAGCTTTCAAGCATAGTTGCAAAGTCACCTTTAGGGAAGGTCAGGTCGACACTGACATCAAAGGCTTCCGCTTTCACAGCGATGTCTTCGCACTGGAAAATTCCCAACTGCTTGCATTTGTCGTACACCTGGGTGGTGTGGTGGGGTGTGGTGTTGTGTGGTGTGGTGTGGTGGGGTGTGGTGTGGTGTGGTGTGTTGTGGTGTGGTATGGTGTGGTGTGGTGTGGTGTGGTGTGATGTGATGTGGCATGGTGTGGTATGGTGTGGTGTGGTGTGGTATGTTGTGTTGTGGTGTGGTGTGATGTGATGTGGTGTGATGTGATGTGGTGTGGCATGGTGTGGTATGGTGTGGTATGGTGTGGTATGGTGTGGTATGGTGTGGTATGGTGTGGTATGATGTGGTATGGTGTGGTATGGTGTGGTATGGTGTGGCATTGTGTGGTATGGTGTGGTATGGTGTGATGTGGTGGCAAAGAAGTGTAATTTATTTGGACCTTTCAACAAAATGGGTTTTTTGTGCTCAAAGGTTCTAGATTAGACAGTTGCTTTCATATTTCCGCATTAAAACATCAAAACTCCAAGCCTCACCTCAATCTTGATGACCTTATCGACCTTGAGAACTGTGGGTGACTTGAAGGTCATGGTGATGAGTGAGAAGTTGTTGGGAGGAATGACACCCTCACAGAAGTCCAAGTAAAAAGCATCGCCCAATTCTTCCACGCCACTGAACTTCCAGAAGACTGGCAGAGCTTGGTGGTTTGTTAGTTGTACCACCCTTGTTTCCACTCTGGTGGAATGGAGCTATGATGATGGGTTCTTGCAGGCGCATAAAATATACAATTAATAAAATTTGTCAATAGCAAAATACTATTCAGAGATTTTAACAACTTTTTGCATCTTTCCTTCTCAACCGTGGCACTAAAGATACACCTGTGCAAGAGAACCTTTCCAAACTCAAAGGCCTTGGGCAGGTGCAGTTCGGGAGTGACCCCTTCACATTGCACTCTCAACAACAGTGGTTCAGGGTTGTGCTTGATACAACAGACGATTGTCTCAGTCACAACTCCCGCCGTCCTTGGAAACGCCCACACCACCAGTTCCTGTCATCATAGGCAGTCTTTCAGAATGTCCATGTATAGAGAAATACTTCGCTTTCATGCCGAGAAAATATCGCAAGTAGAAACTTGAATCCTTGAAGAAGATGGATCCAGAAATATAACTTTCAAATTATTTTAAATTTAAGTTTGTTTCAAGTGGTTTCGAACCCTCGACTCTCGAGGCAAGAGTTTGATGAAGGGCGGTTCGAAGAGGAAGTGTTGGTTGGAGGGGTGCAGAAGAGAGAAAGAGGCTTCCACGTCGAAGAGAGACTCGTTGCAGATGCACATGCTCGTGCCGTGTCTGTCTCGGTCCCTGCTGTCACTCTTGTCGCTTGAGGTTGGAAGATAAAAAGGAAATCGATAAAAGATTGAGAAATGAGCTTTGGTTTCAGATATTAGCTTATTTTACTAATTCACTTACATTATGTTATCATTACGAATCTGCCCAGAACTGCTTATTCGCTTATTATACCTAAATTATTGCAACAAACAGTCACGTTATCAACTTTAAGTCTTCCACAGTGACACCAACAGGGAGATGGGCAGGCCAGCGTAGAAGGCTCCAAAGTCAAAGAGGTTTTCATCCAGCACAAACTTCTTCATCACCACTCTGCAGTTCGCCCTGGTCTTTATGACGTCACAAAAGATGCTCCTGATGTGCGGTGCAAGTGAAGCTGAATGGAGAATAGAAAAGGAACGAGTCATTTATTTCAAATCGAAAAGATGAATTGACCAACCAAACCTCAAATTCAAATAACTTTTTAATGAATAGCCAATAAATCTTCAATTTCTATCAAACTAAGCTTTCAACTAGTAGTTCCCTCACGATGGTTCTCTGCAGACGTCAGGCAGGCCACAGTATCCTGTGCAGTGCACCTGGTATTGTTGTTTGGTGCCTTCCAGCTCAAAGTTGAAGGTTTCCTTGTAGATGGCAGCTTCCTTGGGCATGAAGGAGACCTTCAGAATGACCTGACAATTTCCTTCTATCACCCACCTGTACTGTCCTTTGTCTGAGTTTTCCAACTTGAAAACTCTTTGCAGCTCCACCTTCGATCGCTTGCAAGGATACTTCACTTTGGAGTAGAGGGTGGGTGGAGGAAGAGGACTTGAGTTCACGCAACATACGACCTGAGGAATTTAAAAGCTGACGGTGTGGAGACGTTTGAAACAAAAAGTTTGTGAACACAACAGTTTTTCCACTGAATCTTTCGTCGCTACAGCAGTCGTGCACCCACCTGCGACGGAGGCGGCAAGAAGCACAGCTCGGTCACCTTCAAGTACAACGACTTCACGTCCCAGTACGAGTAGTCCACAGTCAGGCTCTCTATGCCCAACTCCTTCTGCTTGTCCTTCTCTATGTCAGCTCCTTTGTTTGCCTCATCGTCATTTTGTTTTTTCTTTGTTTCGTTCATTTTGTTGTCTTTACTCTTTTTGCTGTTCATGCTTTCGCCCGATGGTGTTGGCCGCTGTGTGGAGTCCAATAGAGGGATCAACACACGGTTGAATGCTTGAAGTTTCTTATTTGTTCAATTGCTTAATGCTTATAGGCAAATGAATTCTCAACACACGTTTGTTACAGCATCGAAAGACACAACTAAGATACCTCGTTTTTTGAGTTCCTACTTTTTCCTGCATTCAACAATAGTTTTCAGTTTATTGGTTGAGATAAAAAGTTCATAGAGAAAATTGAAACCTTTTTTGATATTTTTGACGTGTTTTTCCTCCTCCAGGTCAATGCCTACAGCTGCAGATACTCCAGCGCTCCGATCCCAGGAGCCGAAGAGAGCTTGCAGGCTTGCCAATTGACCATCATACGCCTCAAACCTTGGCGTTTCATAACCCATCAACATTTCATTTGTTAGAAATATTAGTGAAATATGGATTCATGAAATATAGATTGTAATTAAAAATAAATTTAAAAATATTTAAATTTAACAAATGTTATTATGTGTTATTTACTATTCACTGAAGTAAAAAAATAGTGAGAAAAAAAATTTAAAATTTTTGTTATTTTTACTCCGAGATTACGAAGTAATAGAAAGCTGTGCGAAATATTGAATACGACATTCACTTTATCTTCAAAGCCACGTTTTCTTTGGTGAGGGGGTAGGCACACAAGAGGGCATTCAACCTTAGGGGGGTTTTGATTTTGTTTTGCAAAACCATACAAACTTTTCGTATAAATATTTTGTATGGAAGGGTTGGAAGGAAAGGTGCATATCTTGGAATTTTATTCAACCAACCCTGTACATTCCTTCTTGTCCTCCTCCTCTTCCACTTCCTTCTTCTTCGACTTTTTGTTTTTTTTGTCTTTTGAGCCTTTTTTTCCTTTTCTTAACGTACGGTTTGGAAAATTTATTTAGTTTTTTGAAAACATTGCTTCCGATAAAACATTTCTAGAATGTTTTTGGTCAAAATAAAAATTCATTCTACTTTTTATCCGATTTTTCTTCTTCTTCTTTTTTTTCTTTTTTTCTGAACGATGTCAAAATAAGATTTGATTCGACATAAAAATAAAGTAGTGATACAAATTTTGGAAAAGAAAAATGAATAAAGAATTAAATATTAGAAAGTTATCACGGAAACAAAAGTAAAAAGGTAACTTCGTTTCTTCTTGTTCGTCTTGTTGCCTCAGTTCCGTCAAAGGGTCGTCGAGACCTAACCGAAACAAATTTGAAAAGTATGATTTTATTTTTTTCTCACCCACGAAATGTTCATTTACGTGACTTTTTTCACCATTCAGGTTTCACCAATTTTCTCATAACCTCCTCCGATCTCCAAATCATCAATGCTTCCATCATTCCAACCCCCGCCACCACTAACTACGAATCATCACCACCAACACCACCACCAACACCAACACCACCACCAACACCACCACCAACCCTACCACCAACACCACCACCAACACCACCACCAACACTACCACCAACACCACCACCAACACTACCACCACTAACACCACCACCAACACTACCACCAACACCACCACTAACACTACCACCACCAACACCAACACCACCACCACCAACACCACCAACACCACCAACACCACCACCAACACCACCAACACCACCACCATCACCACCACCAACACTACCACCAACACCACCACCGCTACCAACATCACCACCAACACCACCACCCACCGGGTCCGCCCCCAACACCACCACCCACCGGGTCCGCCCATGTCAGCCACCATCTTCCTCATGAGAGACTCGAAGGTCATGCGGATGTTGATGGCGTAGAGAAAACTCCTGTTGTTGGCAGCCCTCAACAGACACGAGGCAGACGTGTTAGCGTCTCTGGTAAAGAAGCTCTCCAGGCCATCAATGATGACGCCTTGGTAGTAGTCCTCCCTCTTTAGTGGTGGTGGTGGTGGTGGTGGTGGTGGTGGTGGTGGTGGTGGTGGTGATGGCGGCGGTGGTGGTGGTGGTGGTGATGGCGGCGGTGGTGGTGGTGTTGGTGGCAGCGGTGGTGGTGGTGATGGTGGTGGCGGTGGTGGTGGTGGTGGTGGTGGTGGTGGTGGTGGTGGTGGTGGTGGTGGTGGTGGTGGTGGTGGTGGTGGTGGTGGTGGTGGTGGTGGTGGTGGTGGTGGTGGTGGTGGTAGTGATATGAAGGAAGCTTGAGTAACAACTAAGCTGAAAACTAAAAATTGTGTTTTCTTATGTTCGTTCCATTTCATTTCAACAAACAAGCTTGAGCCATCTTCCAAAGGTACACCCAAAAGTGGGGAAGGGCTGAAAAGAGGCACCCACCAACAGGCGCTCAGCCACTATATGCACCACCACGTCATCAGGCAACAGAGTCGTTTGCATAGCCACGTTTCCGTCACAAAAGACCACCCCTAACGACTTCTCGTCCTCTTCTTTCCACTCTCTTGGTGCTTCCTTCTGAAGAGTTGACGGGTTAGAGTGAGCTTGTGGTGTGTTTGATAGTTTAAACACTTTTGAATGGTATGAAGCATATCTATCCAAAAGTTTCGATCAGATTGGATAAGGATTATCTATTCAATGAATCTCAACAAGCTTTTCAAGCGCTGAGAAGTGTTTAAAAGCTGAGGGTTCAACACGCCAGAATAGCCTAATATTGATCAAAGGGTGTGGCTTTAAGAAGGCAACCTCTTTGCTGCTTCTTCCTTTCTTGGATTTGCTTTTGTTCTGTTCTTTTTTTTTGTTTTCATTGGATCTACTCCGTTTTTTTCCACCTTTCTCTTCTTCTTGCTCTGCCAATAAGTGCACATGATTGCTGAAGGTTCTTCTAGTTTTCAATCAGGGTGTATTATGGATCACGAAACATAATTTTGTAATTCGTGATTGTTCAACCACAAGCCACCTGGAGTTGTCCTTCCTTGTTGCTCTTTCTCTTGTTCCAACCTCAACCTCAGTCTGTTGGAATGTTTTGTGATGCTGAAATCCACAATGTGGAAAAAGATAGCGAAACTGTATTCAAAGCATAAAAGAACTACAAAAACAATAAAATACAAAACAATACAATACAAACACGAATGGGATTATCAATAAGGGAGTTTCTTACTTGTACTTTGCAATGCACATGTGCCTGGCCTTCTGGGCAGCAACAGATGGACAGTCTTGGGACGTGGCACCGACGGCAGTTGAACCAGAGGGTGTAGCGGTAGCATTCTTAGAGGGTTTGGTGGCAGAAGGGCTGGATGGACAGAAAGGGGTGTTGTTGTTGGCAAGAGGTTCGAGACAGAAGTTGGATATAGTGGGCTTTTGAGCGCAAGGGTCGGGAGGAGTAGGAGGAGGAGGAGGAAGAGGAGGAGGACAGCAAGGATCGAGAGCAGCAATGATGGCTTCTTGAAGGATCTGGTCCAACGTCAGCACAGGAATACAGTAGTCTTCCGCCAGACTGGCGCTCAAGGTGCTCTTGCCTGAAAGGGTGTTTGTTGTCTGTGGCAGGTTGTGCTCCAGTTAATTTTTTTAAGCGCTTAACAGCTAGGCAGTATCATTTTTATTTTTATTTATTTTATCATTTTAAACATAACAAATTAATTTTCAATACTGATAAGTGCTTGAAAATCTTATAATCATTTTGTTCCAAAGTATGACAGCACCTGATTGCGGAGGTCCATGTATGATGAGGAAGAGGCCCCTCTGAAACCTGGCATTATCCTGCAACACTCCCAACTTGAAACCCCTGTCGGAGGCGAGGGCATGCAGGATTGGGAGGTAGTAGTTGTTGCTGCTGCTGCTGTTGCATTTGTCTCTTGCTACGGGCTCTTTCATCGTCACTGGATTGGTGATGGATGGTGGGTGATGAGTGGTTATTGATGGGGGATGAGTGATGGGTGGTGATTGATGGGTGGTGATCGATGGGTGGTGATTGATGGGTGGTGATTGATGGGAGGTGATTGATGAGTGGTGAATAGAAACAAAGGGTAAACTTCAAAAAGCATTCGAGAGTAAATGAGTACTTAGTTCATCTTCTGTGACCAGTTCAGCCTCGTCTTCGTAGTTGAAATGGAAAGTTGAATCAGCATCCAAGTCTTCCTTCTCTCCATTCTCTTTGGTGGCGATGTTGCTTTAAGACAAACAACTCGGAACGCAAAGTAAAAGCTTCGCAAAAATAATTTCAAATCAAAAACTTCTCAAACATATGCAGACGCTGGTGCTGAAACGCTGCACAACTCAAACTTTAGACAGCAAGTGCCAGCATTCCCATGGAGACCTTCAGTCGTTTTGCCATTTGATGCGCTCTTCCTCTTTTTCCTAGCCACCAGCAGCTCATGTAACACCATCCTGCGCTGTTTCCTTCGCTCCAAACACCTCTCCAGCAGCTCTGCGCAACACAGTTTGGACCATTCAAACTTCACGATACACCTCATTAAGGTTTAGTATGTTTTAAATCAGTTTTTTATACTTTAATTATTGCCTTTTTTGAAGAATAAGTTCAATTTTATTTCAAATTACATAGAGTATACGCTAAATATCAAGAGTTCCAGCCTTGGTAGTACGTGAGAACCTCCTGGGGAAGACCCTGGCCAGGGTGTCTTGCAGGCAGCAGCAGTTCCTTACAACGGTCATATCCGTCCATAACTCTCAAGACCTGAGCCATTGTGCATTGTGAATGGTATCAAAAGACTGGGAAGAAGCTTCGAAGCATGCGTCGGAATTAATGGTGATAGTTATAACTTGAACTAACCGTGAATATATGTATTCATTCAAACGTTAAAATTATTTCTGAGTGGTAACAGCAGAAGAATAAGTGTTAGTTTGAGACTTTTCTCGAATGCGTCTGAGACCTCTTCATGCACTTCACCTTTTCTTCCTTGACCAGTTCCTTGTCCAGCTCCACGCTGTACACCTCCACAGGGAAGGTACAAGGGTTCCTGAGCACCAGCAGCTTCTCATCCTTCAGCTCCTCGCCTGGTGGGTGAAGCATTTGTTCCTCGTCGGGTCAAGAAATTAATAAAATTAATAATAATAATGAAAATAACATTAATAATTATAATAATAATAATAATAATAATAATAATAATAATAATAATTATTATTATTATTATAATTATTATTATTATTATTATTATTATTATTATTATTATTATTATTATTATTATTATTATTATTATTATTATTATTATTATTATTATTATTATTATTATTATTATTATTATTCTTAATATTATTATTATTATGATAATAGCATTGAAAAATGTTTAACTTTGCAATGTTCAGTGAAATGACAAAAGCGAAGCATTTAGAGAAGTCTTCCTTGTTAGCTGCAAGCTTCATATGCGGATCAATTAGGTGCTATACTAGATGCTTGCTTGAGTGGTAGAAGCATTACTAAATTTATTTTTTAAGTGTTGGATTCATTGGGTGATTGAGTGGTTGATTAAATGGGTGAATGAGTGGGTGATTGAATGGGTGATTGAGTGGTTGATTAAATGGGTGATTGAGTGGGTAATTAAATGGGTGATTGAGTGGTTGATTAAATGGGTGATTGAGTGGTTAGTTTGGTGGCTAATGGACCGAGTCACGAACCAGGCATGAGGGGACAGAAGTCCATGCGAGGGTTGAGAACTTCCAGCCTCGCTTCGACCCCCTCCCCCTCACACACCAATATCTGCCTCTTGGTGCTCCTGTCGAACTTCAAGACGAACTGACTTCTGTACCTCCTCTGCGTTGGTGCTTTGTCGCTTGAAACAACAACAACGACAGCAACAACGGTGACAACAATAACCACAAAAACAACAACAATAACAAAAACAACAAAAATAATAATAATATTAACAACAATATGATTCGTCGCTTGTAACAACAACAACACCAGCAGTAACAACAGAGCTATGTTCAGTTGCATTTTTTGTTGCGTTTTAAGTATTTTTACAATAGTTTTTTAATATTTTTGCGTTCATTCACAAACTTCAAACTCCCGTTCTATCATGCGACAAGCAAGCAGGCACCAAAAACAAGAAAACTGTTGAAACAAACCTCTCTTGTGGGTGTGAAGACCACGTGCACAATGGACCGACACTGGGGCATGACAACCCCTTCCGAAGGAAACATTCCAAACACCTTGTCACCCCCCTGCAGTGGTGCGTCAGGTTTTGTGATGTTGCTGTTTATTTAGTTATTCTATGGGTTTGTTGTTCTGAGTAAAAGTTGATCTATGTAGTTGTTGTGGGTTTTATTTTTAAACATTGTTTTATATTCGATGCTTACAGTAAACTGGTGATAAGAGCACAATAGTCAAGTCCTTGATCACAAAGACCCATCACTCACCACTCCAGCGGGTTCATAGAGGTCCCATTTGCAGGGAACCCTCTGCAAGTTGCACAGCACCACAGCAGCCACCACGCACTGAGACCTTTTCACCACGCCAAAAGACTGGTAGTTGGTCGAAAGACTCAGCTCTGGAATGGCGAGGAAGCATTGCAAGTAGATGCTGACGTTTGGTCCCCTCGACATCTACGCATAGTTTAATTATATATATATATATATATATATATATATATATATATATATATATATATATATATATATATATATATATATATATATATATGACAAAAGAGCTAGGTGAATGTGTTGATTAGACAACAAAACTGCCTTTGAATTGAATTATTTAACCAAAATTTCATTGTTATTTCAATGCCGATGCCAGTTCAAACAAAGCGAGGTTGTGCCTGCAAGGGAATAAGGGAGTGCAAAAAGCCTGGTTTGAAGTTGAGTTCCTGCGGGAACAACACAACCTCCAGCGTGAGACACTCTTTGGGATCTAGGTGCTGTATCCTGTGGAGGGCGTTTGCAACATTAAGTGAACGTTGATTCTGAACCAGTTCAAGCCATGTCGAAACGACCAACGAACGAACAACAAACCCCAAACGAACAACGAACAAACAACGAACGAACCACAAACGAACAATGAAAAAGCAAACAATGAACGAATAACAAACGAACGAACAATAACAAAAAACAAACATCAAACGAACAACAAACAAAAAACAAACGGTCAACAACGAGCCACTTCTTGAGGGAAACGGAAAATCCTTCTTTGTGCAGCTTGTATCTGACGTCATCACTGAGGCACAAGGTGACAGGCAGGTGGCCGCTGTTGCTGATACTCACCCGCTTGCTGGCTTCTGTGCCGATGACGATGGGTCCGAAGTCAATGAGGTAGTTCTGTAAGATCCTGTGGAGGGATGGAAAGGTCAAGTGGTCCGGAGGTGGTGCAATGAGGACAACTTCGGAAGTTGGAAGACAATTTCGTCATAATGGAGGAAAGTATTTTAAGTTACAATGGTGAGCGTGACTGAAGATTCAAGAGCATGGTGTTCTGCTTTGCTATGTTCTTATGTTGTAATGCATTGCTATTGTATTGAAGACTCAGTTCCCCTTGAAATGAAGTCCAATTGATTAGCCACTTCATTTTGAAAATGAAGCTTCATTGACTGTTGAATTTGAGTTGGAAGCACCGACTTGGGTGAGGTTCCTTGGTTGATCTGGTCAAGCAGCCACATCTTCTCAGCCTCCATCTGAACTTCCTCCCTCTGCAGCAACGTGCAAAGAATGGCGAGGTAGTGAGCAAAGAGGTAAAATATTTTTCCGAAAAAAAAATTTAATTAAAATGTTACATAAACTATGCAACTTATATTTTTTTGAAATTTAATAAAACTAAATAAGTTAAAAATAATTGAACTAGAAAATAGCACTTCCACAATGACTCACAGCCTCGTTGAAGTCCTGCAGGGCACCAGGACCTCTCTTGTCCACCTGGGAGGCATCGACACACACAAAACCCTTGTCCTTCCTGTCGTATTCGGAACGTTCGGTGGCAAAGATGAGCCACTGGAAGAAGCTCCAGCCCAGGTGGTAGAAGGGCAGCTGTACCAGCAGTCTGGGGTAGTCAGGCTCAGCTGCCACTTGGAAGGTCTCAACTCCAAAGTGAGACACCTTTGTGGCATTGAAGCTTTTGTGAGTTTTTTTTTCTTATTCTGATTTTTTTAAATTGTTTGATTTTTTCTTAAATTTTTTTCTTCTGAATTTCATTTTTTTTTTCGAATTTATTTTCTTATTAAATTTTAGTATCTTTTTAGATACTTTTTTTTGTTGTGGTTATTTTTTATTTTTTTATCTTTTTAAATTTTATTATTTTTCAAAGTTCATTGGTTTTAACTTTCATTCTTTTTACTTTTTATTTACTTACTTATTTAATTCTATTTTTAATTTTCCACAATAGTTTTAATAATGAGACGTTTTGAGTGGCCTCGAACCTTTACGGGGTTAATGTCACTATAATAATATTCGTGTTTGTTTGTTTGTTTGCTTGTTTGTTTGTTTGCTTGCTTGCTTGTTTGTTTGTTTGTTTGTTTTTTTGTTTGTTTGTTTGTTTGTTTTTTTGTTTGTTTGTTTTGATATTTTGCCATCCTTCGCAACGCTTCTCACTTTCGGCTGGATTTGGTGAATAGAGAACATTCAACAATATTTCTCACAAAACCTTGATTTTGAAGCTTCCTCGGACGGGCAATGGCTGAGTGGTGTGCAGACTCAGCGCCAACGTACCCTCACTCATCGAATCAACACACGACTGCAGAATGAAAAAGTTGGAAAAAAACAAAAATTCCAAAAATAATAAAAGGAGTAAAACTAAAATGTATTTTTTGATTTATTTTTATTTTTTTAATTTTTTTTAATCATTTTTTTGTTGTCCCACGTTAATACTTCATCAAAATCAGCGATTTCTTCTCTTCGCGGAAGTTCAGCGGTGCTAAATAACCACACCATACAAATTATTTTTGACACCATTAAAACTTGATTTTTTATAACAAACTGCCAACTTTCCATTCACAGTATAATCCCGATTTCATCCTCCATAACATAATTCCAATGATCTTTTTCATTGGCTTTATTATCAATTTAATCCTCTTCACCCTGTTGGGGCAGATGGTGAGGGTCTGGTTGGCGTTGAAACCTTCCATGTGAACCACCTCGAGTTCCATGTGGTAGCAGCTGCGGTTGCTGAAGGTGAGGATGCAGGGTGCAGACTCCAAGTAGTTCTGTGGTGGTAGCAGCAGGCGGGTGAACATGAGTTTGTCGAATACCATTTGATTGTGTAGAAAAAGAAAGAAAAAAAAGAAAAAAAAATTTTTTTTAAGACAGTGCCAAGGCAAACGACTAGGACGCCCGTTGGAACCACCAAGCGCGTAACTAGCATAAATATTTTAGTTGGTGGTTTTTGAAACTTCTGGTAGGTATGTAGTTCAAAAAACACTGAAGTCTATAACAAAACTTGAATCAACTGTGACATTCACCAACCACCCTTGCAACTCCCACCAACCACTACTCCGAAGTTGATGCAGTGCGTGTCGAAGTGGTACTGGGGCAGTGCTGTGGAGGCCGCCAAAGGCAGCGAGTACTCTGGTCCATGAAGCACTTTGCACACCACACTGGTTCCTTTTGCCAGGCCTCCAAGCCCCTTGTATAGGAACTGACAAACCTGCTCCTGCCCTGTCTCCAGGAAGCCAAAACATGGCTTTATCTGAAGCAGCTGGGAGGGGGATATTTTTTGTTTTATTTGTAAATTATTTTAAAAATTTACTTTTGTTATAGCGTTTGATTATATAAAAATAAATGTTTCAGTGTATTAAAAATTTTAAAACATGACCAACCTCGTCTAGTTTGTTGTTGTTTCCGTTGAAGTTTGCGAGAATTTTCTCAAAGGCCTTGTTCACTTTTACACTATCACATTGCTCATCTTCTCCTTCATCAATGGTTCTTCCTTCTTTTTTTACATTCCCTTCTTCTTCTTCTTTGTTTTCCTCTTCTAGCACCCTCTCCTCTTCTCCTCCTTCCTCCTCAGCCTTCACCACCCACTGATACTGAACCGTGAGTTTTCCTTGGTTGCGCATGCTGAGATGTCTGAGGGCAGTGGAGTGGTTGAGAATGCAGCCAAAGTCGATAAGGTCGAGGTCGAAATGCAGGTTGGGGTAGTTCAGACACGCCCTCACTGGCAGTCTCTCCTGCGGTGGTGGTGCCATTGCTTCGATGGCTTTCTCAAATATCCAGTATGTTTTAAATCTCTGTATTAATGTTTGTATCGATGTGTATAAATGTTTGTATAATTATGTATATTGACGTGTACATCAAATTTTTGTACTAAAATTTTGTATCAAGTGTATTTATTTGCATTTAAGTTTGTATTGCCAATGTGTATTTATGTATGCATCATTATATTTATTGACGCTACCGTTTTATGGTCGTTGACGGTGACGGTGAGATACTGCTCAACAACTCTGGTGTGTGGCCTTTTGTACTTTTGAGGGTCGAAGACCAGTGTGAACACAAGGCTTTGTCGTGCCGCTATCAAACTTTTCTGCCGTCAAAAATCGAGCCAAAACGTCAAAAGACATGAAAAAATTAATTATTGATTTGTTATATTTGAAATATCGATGTAGTATTGCATCGACTACTCCAAATAAAAGTGTAAGAAACGAGGTATGGTTGGTGAAGGCTGTTGTTTTTGAGAGTTGACGATGCGATGATGCTCAGACCACGTGTTGCACTTGTTTTCCGTCCAGCACAAAGGAGAAGGGGGGCTTCAGGTGCATGCTGGTCTGCACTACGAGGTCCGTCTGGTTGGTGGCGCAAAAGTTCTCTGTTTTCGCCTTGAAGTCACCCTCTTGCACCTGTGTGTGTGTTCGTTGTTGAGGTGTACACTGAGGTGTACTGGTAAAGAGTTCATACTGTTTGTAGGATTATTTGGAGCGTTTGGATTGAGTATGGAAAAACTATTGTAAGGAAAATGTTAATATGCTTCGCCTTGTCAATGAATGGACAACGGTTATGACGAGGGGGAACCAGGTGGAAGGACAAAGTGAAGATTTGGACTGCAACAATAAAATGAAAGTTGTTACCTTATCGAGAATAAACTCGACAAAGTTGGGAGTGTAGGAGAGGAATGGCTCAACGAAGGAGCAGACGATCCACGCCTCAGCCACCATCTCCCTGTAGCCACCTCTGCCTACCACTGTGTGACACCTTATCAGTCTTCGCATCTCACACTGCCTGTGTGCGTGGATGTGTGTATGTGGTTATATGCGTGTGCTTGTATGTATGTGTGTGTGCGTGTATGTGTGTATGCGTGCGTTGAAACCATTAGGGTTGATACCACTATAACATATCCATATCTTCATTGTCTGGCGTTTGGTGTTTTTGAGCAAATATATGTTCACAAAAGAATTCTTTTTGGAGGTTGTGAACTGGAACTGATGTGTGTTTGAAAACTGAAAAACGGGGCAGGGTGAGAAAGCCAGCCAACGTCTTGGCGAGGAAGGAAACTTGAAAGTTGCCTTCTTGCCTTGGCCTGATCTCACTCCTCGAAGGCTCCACTCTCACCTCCACGTCCTGCTCATGCTGGAAAACATTGGAAACATAGAATCTCTTTCGAAATCTCAAAAGTATTTCACGAAACTTTGGAAAAAGTGGGACAACACCGAAGTCCAACCTTGCGAGCAGATATTTTCTTGTCTTCCACACCAGCTGCCACCACGCTCAAGGTGACAGTCTGGATGCGGAGTCCACAGTTCTGGACTAGAATATTAGTCGAGTGGGTGCCCATGGTGACAAAAGGACCCAGCTGGAAGCCTGTGTCAAAGCGGCTGTCAAGCGCCAGTGTGTGACCCTGTCCTTGTGCCTTCAAGTCACAATACATCATGTCGGTCACCTCTTCGATCTGCACCCGCAACTTCGCTTCAAAGCTGTAGGGGTTTATCATAGTTTCATAGCAACTTTTTGAGAATTTTTACTTTGGGATATTTCTTAAGTATCATCCTCACGTTTGCGTTATTTTCATGAATGGCTTGAATAAAATCCCATTTGAAGTTAATTAGTAACTGAAAAATCTTTCAAAAGTTGCTTTTTTTCGGTCCCACCTGACTGAGTCGCGAAGGTAGCATGAAATGTCAAGGTCGAAGTTGCCGAGAGACTTGATGAGTCCTTGCGTGGTGGACAAACTCCAGGGACTGCCTTTGGTCATCTGTGCAGAAGGTGCTTGCTGCAGAAGGTGCGGAAATTCCGATTTTATCGTATGAAAATTATAGTAATTAACTTGAATTTAATTCAAAAAAATAATTTTCAAATAGGTTTTATGGCTTGTTGATGGATTTTAAAGCTTATATCCCATTATACAATAAAATAAAATACAATGCAATACAATACAATACAATACAATACAATGCAATACAATAAAATACAATACAATACAATACAATACAATACAATGCAATACAATACAATACAATACAATACAATGCAATAAAATACAATACAATACATGAAAATACAATACAATATAATGCACTGCAAAAAAATACAATACAAAACAATACAATGCAATACAAAAAAATACAATACAAAACAATAAAATACAAAGACGAATATTATAATAGTGGCATTATGCATTGTAATGTTTTTCGAGACGTCGAAATGGCCGAAAGTTCTAACGATTTGTGCAGTGAAAGCCACATCGACGGATGACTGGTTTTCAAGGAAGAGTGACTTGGAGGAGGAAGAGAGGGTAGGAAGTAAGCCCCAGTCAAGCTCCTTGTGCGACAGAATCACCACGGGACTCTTGCCCTTGCCCTTCAACTCCACTACCTGGTGTGTGTGTGTGTGTATGTGTGTGTGTGTGTGTTTGTGTGTGTGTGTGTGTTTGTGTGTGTGTGTGTATGTGTGTGTGTTGTGTGTGTTGTGTGTGTGTGTGTGTTTGTGTGTGTGTGTGTGTGTGTGTGTGTGTGTGTGTGTGTGTGTGTGTGTGTGTGTGTGTGTGTGTGTGTGTGTGTGTGTATGTGTGTGTGTTTTGTGTGTGTGTGTGTGTGTGTGTGTGTGTTGTGTGTGTGTGTGTGTGTGTGTGTGTGTGTGTGTGTGTGTGTGTGTGTGTGTGTGTGTGTGTGTGTGTGTGTGTGTGTGTGTGTGTGTGTGTGTGTGTGTGTGTGTGTGCAAGGAAGGAGAGGGAGAAAGGAGGGAAAAGAAAAGAAAAAGAAAAAAGAAAATAAAATAAAAATAAATAATAAATAAATAAGCGAAAAAAAGAAAAAAAATAAAAATAAATAAAAAAGGAATGAAATAGAAAGAGAAGGGTGGGAAAAAATTTGAATTGACTTATTTGAAGGATCAAAACAATAAATAATTCCAGGTATTCCAAGGGCCTGTTGAGGAGCACAAGGTTGCACACACCAGTGGATGATCTTCCTTGCCAGCGATGCCTATTGTGATGTAGTGCTTGAAGGGTTGCACTCTCTTCGTCACCAGGGTGAAAGGCACAATAACCTGAGAGTCCTTGTCAACCACCCCCTGGTGACGAATGTTTGAGGCCCCCATGTGAATATTTTTTGCGTTTAATTTGCTAAATCATGATTTTGGTTATGATTTGTTACAAGTTAATGATCACTTTTCTGAAAGTTATTTCAGGATTTTTAAATAAAACTTGGTTTGCAAGATTCTATAAACCACTCCTTCTCAATCATTTCCCACCAATCATTCCATCATGCCTCTTACTCCGATGATCCGCTCGAAAATATTCCATTATTCCTCTTACTCAAATTCCTCATAAAACGTCCAGACTTCTCGAAACATCCAACACGGAGTTGCAGTCCATTGGAAGCCCACCTCGTGGTGTTGGAACTTGACCTGCAAGTAATCTTCCTCCACGTCCTCCACATTGAACCTGGCTACCAAGGTGTCCTTCGTGCGCATCTTGATGTACTCCACCACGGGCAGGTTGATGAGAAGAGGTTCAAAGTCGAAGTGGTTCGTGAGCAGAACAACAGTAGCCACGCTGGACCTGTTAAGGTGATCATATGTTGTGTTATAAGGCAGGCGTGTTTGTGTTGCACGATGTTTAAAAAGCAAATGTAACTTTCAATTTGAAAATCAAAAGTTGAATGTTTCCAAGGTTGGCGAGTTAATCAAGTTAGCTCGTTCGGAGCGACTATGAGCACGAGTGCACCCAGATACTTGTACTGAAACTCAGGTACGCAGACACACTTACGTGGCGCTGACGGACAGGACCTTCTCGAAGTCGTAAGCATCGTCCAGACGGAAGACCAGCAGAGCGTTGTAGGCACCAAGGAGCTTTGGCCTGATGTTGACTGCCACACTCTGTTCGGAAAGCGGCTCTAAGACCCCCTTGCAAGTGGATAAGCTCAAGTCTGTAGTGATTCACGTCTCAGTGGATGTTGTGGTTGGGAATCGGCTTAAGGAAAGTGTCTATGAGGTTTTTGAGATTTTAGTATGTTGTAAATGAAATTATTTGGATGGAAACGAATACATAAAAGAGTAATCAAAATTTTGGAAAGGTTGACTCATTCTGAGGTTTATAGAAATAACCTGATAATGGCCCTATGATCTGTGGAAAGGATGAGTGGTTAGGTTATAAGAGGACGCGTTGGATGTGTGAATAGTGAAGATGAGAGTCAAACGAATTAATTGATCAAAAAATGAATAAGGGAGGAAGCCGGAAATGAGGAAAGATAGGGAACAAGAAAGAAATAAGAGTTAATGGATGAGAGGTGGTGGATGGAAGAGGTGGTGGATGGAAGAGGTGGTGGATGGAAGAGGTGGTGGATGGAAGAGGTGGTGGATGGAAGAGGTGGTGGATGGAAGAGGTGGTGGATGGAAGAGGTGGTGGATGAATGAATGAAAGGATGGATGGGAGGAGTGGTGGATGAATGGAAGGATGGATGGGAGGAGTGGTGGATGAACGAATGAAAAGATGGATGGAAGAGGGAGTGGATGAATGAATGAAAGAATGGATGGAAGAGGGAGTGGATGAATGAATGAAAGGATGGATGGAAGAGGGAGTGGATGAATGAATGAAAGGATGGATGGGAGGGGTGGATGAATGAATGAGCCGGTGGATGGGAGGGGTGGTGGAGACTAACAGGGTTAAGTCTGTCTGGTTGGACTGGTTTGAGTTGGAGGTGAAAGTTGAGTTGGAGGTTGCTTTGGTTGTGGATTATGATGGAAGAGGAAGTGCTGAAGTCTGCAATTGTAGGAACCACATGCCAATTTGTGTCTTAGTCGTTAAAAATTGAATGTCAATTGAAAAATCTAAACTAGAAAAATAACTTAAGCTAAAAAGTATCCCAAAAAAAATTAACTTTTCAGAATTGTATGATCGTCCTTAAAGAAATGGACAAGAATAAGTGAATGTTTTGTGGGGTGGTTGTCTTGGGGAATGCTCACCGTACGAAACAGCGCCGAAGATGACATTGGTAGGTGTTATGGACACTGACAATGGCACCACCTCCCCCCTGCAAGCAACAGCATGAAGTGTGTAACAAGAGTAATAACGCAGATACCACGTTTAAAACCTTTAAATCCGAAAATTTCATTTTTAATGTGTTTTCCTGGCAATGAAGACTTGAAGAATTGATGTATAGTAGGGAAATAAAAATTTTGTTGAAATTAATAAAATAAATAAATGAAAAAGAAAAAAAAGAAAAGGTCTAAAAAAGACAAGAAATAATAAATAAATAAAAATAAAAAGAATAATTAAAAAAATATATATATAAAAAGAAAAATAAATAAAATAAAATAAATAAAAGTAAAAATAAATAACAAATAAATATAATAAATGAAGATAAAAAGAAAAAGAAAAAAAAACGAAATAATATTGGAAGGGGTACGCACTCGATCCAGAGAGGCATTTTGTGCAGACTGCCTACGATGTTGAAGACGAACTTGTGTGCGAATCTGCCCACCCTGGTGGCGTAGAAGGACACCTCCAGACTGTTGACCTGCGCTGCTTGCACCTTATCACTGCTGGGAGCTATGACGAAGAGGCTGTGGTGGTGGAGACTATGGAGGTTTTGGAGGGATGTGTTGTTTTTTTCTCTCTGTGTTTTTTTAATACTTATTTTATTTTCATTGATTTTTTATTTTATTTTATTAATTTTTTTTCATTTTTTCATTTTTTCATTTTTTCATTTTCTGGCGTTTTCAACTTTTTCACGCACCACCCACCCATCTTGGTCACTGCTTTCTACCAGCTTATATTCTCCTTCGATGGAGCCTGTGTTTTCCACTTGCACCTCCACCTGCTTGGTGGTGTTAATGGTGACCCTGCCAAGGTTCACATTGGCACTGGAAAGATGCACTTGCGGACCCAAGCATAAACCTGGTGTGTGTGTGTGTGTGTGTGTGTGTGTGTGTGTGTGTGTGTGTGTGTTTGTGTGTGTGTGTGTGTGTGTGTGTGTGTGTGTGTGTGTGTGTGTGTGTGTGTGTGTGTGTGTGTGTGTGTGTGTGTGTGTGTGTGTTTGTGTGTGTGTGTGTGTGTGTGTGTGTGCGCGTAGTAGTAGTAGTTGAAGTAATAGTAGCAACAGCAATAGTAGTACAATACAAAACAATACAAATAAAAAAATTACTACAGCGGCATTAACCCCGTGGAGTTTTGAAGCCACTCAAGTTTATTATTACTAGTATAATTATAGTATTGACAGATATATGAGCATTCACATATTTTGAAACCTTGAATCTGCAAGGGCAGTCTGCTTTCTCTGCCCTGTGGGAATGTGTTCACGTCTAATCTAATCAAATCATTTATATAGCGCTGATTCCACACTGTTTAAAAGCGCTCTACAAACATCAAACGGCTCACGAACCAAACAAAACATGGAGCTCACAAACCCTTGGTAACAAGAAACCCCCATTGTGTTTTGAAAACAACAAACGCAGAATGATCAAAAGTTCATCAGAAAAAAAAGATTTGATTTAAAAAAAAAATTAAATTATATTTATTTATTGTAACTGGATAAAAGCTAAATTGAAAGCCGACTTAAAGAATCAATAGAAAAAAAATAAATAAACAGCTGTTTCGTCACACCTGTACGAAGCAAAAAAGGTATTTGTCGAATTGTCCCATGGTGTGTGGGTGGAAGGTGAACGTCACATCCAACTTGGTTCTGGCACATATGGAACTGGAGGTGGAGGTGTGTGAATGTGTGGATGGATGTGTGAGTGTGTGCATGTGTGATTGGGTGTGTGGATGTGTGGATGGATGTATGAGTGTGTGGATGTGTGATTGGATGTGTGGGTGTGTGGATGTGTGGGTGTGTGGATGTGTGGATGGCTTTGTGGGTGTGTGGATGGATGTGTGGATGGCTTTGTGGATGTGTAGATGTATGTGTGGGTGTGTGGATGTGTGGATGGCTTTGTGGGTATGTGGATGGATGTGTGGATGGCTTTGTGGATGTGTGGATGTATGTGTGGGTGTACGGATGTGTGGATATGTGGATGTGAGAATGGCTGTGTGGATTTGTGGATGTGTGGATAGCTGGGTGAATGTGTAGATGTTTGGATAGCTGTGTGGATGTTTGGATGGCTTTGTGGGTTTGTGGATGGCTTTGTGGATGTTTGGATGGCTTTGTGGGTTTGTGGATGGCTGTGTGGATGTGTGGATGGCTGTGTGAGTGTGTGGATGGTTATGTGGCTGTGTGGATGTGTGGATGGATGTGTAGACGTGCGAGTGTGTGGATGGATGTGTGGGTGTGTGGATGTGTATATGGATGTGTAATGGACGTGTAATGGATGCGTGATAGGTTGGGTAGATTGATATGTAGATAGATATGTGGGCGGATGTGTGGATGCTTGTGTAAATAAACAACGGGACAATGGATGATGGTAT
>OX387247.1:941235-956235 GCA_947562095.1 Branchellion lobata | reverse complement strand
GAATAAGATGAAATTTTAATAAATTTGCTGTGTTTTATGTATTCACAGATTCACCTCATTTGGATTGGAGAATATTTTAAAATATTTCGAGATAGGCGTTTCGTAACAACTATAATGATTCCTATCGTAAACGTCATTGTCTGTGAAGTAGTTGCCTGACAAGTACTGGGACTGTGTCAAACAGGACTGAAAATTGAACAGTCATTTGTTCATTTGTTCCATTGAAAGACGACAGGCCAATGGAAAGGATTGTAATAATATGGATAGTTTTATAACAATAATCGGAGTACACGCAAACCTTAACCAAACATTAATTATTTTTGAATTGAAATAAATATAATTGAATTTCACGTACATCCACTTGTGACATACTATATAAGCTTCTTAATATTCAACTTTTCATTTCAACAAAAACCGTCAGTAAGTTTGTCAAATGTGTTTCTATGGAGATAAAGAAGCTTTAAATCTGAAACGCTACATTGTGTGCATTGTGTAAAAAGCAAAATTTACAACAAAATTGAATCATTTACACATTTTTTTTACAAAAATCAAAAGATTGTGATATAATATTGACTGAATAGCATTGAACAAGTTTTAAAATAAAATCACAAACTAGTTATCTGAATTTATATTTTCCACAGCTGCTTCGATTTTTGCTCTCTTGAACAGTTCATCAGCGCTATACAAAGGATTTGATTAGATTAGATTCACCTTATTCGATCTGAAGCAGGCTTTGTGAACATGATATAACCATTAGATACATGAAAATTTCTGATTTGTAATCACTTGTTTTTACTTTTTGACTGCTACCTCAAATGTTTTGTTCAAAAAAAAAATTTTCAAATAACTGAAACCATTTCTAGACAATCCAGCCCTCAAATTACTAGTTACTTTGCTTATTTTGTCTAGCTTTGATTATTTTTTTAAACTATAGACTCTCAGAGACCACGCTACACCCTCTCACCAAATCTTTTAAAAGCGCTATCCGCTTAGTTTCTGGTACTCACAAATTATTGCGTATAACTCCGGCTTTTATTTCTTCACAGTAGTTGCTTCTTAATAAAAGATCTGTTTTCAAAGTCTGCACTCTCATGTTTAATACAAAATACCTAACTATTTAGTTGATCTTTCAAAGTCTCTTCTTCCTAATGGACTGAGATCTACTTATTCTGCCTTCTAGCTAGACATACTGCATAGCGAAAAAATCGCGTCTATTCTCTGTGTGTTAACCTTTTTTTAAAATCTCGATAAAATACAATACAAGTACAAATATTTGTATAGTAGCACCAAACCAGAAAAGCCTTGAGGCTTCGTGGTTTTCGAATTAAGAATAAATTTTTTTCAATCACTAGGTATCGCGTCAACAATCTGCTTTGTAAATCGGTTGCCTAGCAATGGTTCCAGTAAACCAACCAATCGATGAAAGCTTTGGAAAAGGCATGATTGCAACATACAACTCCAAAAGAAAACTGGAATTTACGTGAACTCAAAATTAATGAAAACATCGAGAGTTACTGGAAAGAAATAAAACGTATTGACAAGAACAAAAAATATTGCCATCAACAGCATCTTTCAATGGAAGAGAAGAAAAATGCGACTGAGGGAAAAGACAAGGAAGGGAAGGAGAATGAGGTGAAAGAGAAAGAGGAGACTGAAACAGACAACAAGCTTTTCAGCGTACCAGACCTCGTGTACGACAACTCTTACCAGCTAGAGCCTCTGGTGTACTTCAACGCTGGCAAGGTGGACACGCTGGCGGCGAGGCTGTTGGAGAGCGAGCTGGCAGAAGTGGTGTACGACCCTGAAAAAGGCAAAGAAGTGGCTCTGCAGCTGTCGAAAAAGGCTCTGATGCAAGTCAAAGCTCTGGAGCTTAGCAGGTACAAAATCGTGTGCGTGGTGCAAATAGGCGATCTGAAGACCAGTCCCAGCCTCATCTCGAGCAGCCGGTGCCTGTGGAACAAGGCCACCGATAACTTTTCAGTTGCTCAGTACAGCAATACCACCCTTCACGCCCTCCTCCTCATCTTCAGCCTCTACTGCGAGTAATAGGCCAAAAGCGACAATCCCCTTCAATCCAAATGAAACGCTTAACATGGAAAATTTTCAAAAACGCCGAAGTCAAAGCCAGTGAAAAATTACGTTAATTTTATTTTTTTAATTAAAAAAAACTCGATATGGAGTTTGTTTATTGAAAAAAAAAGTTTTTTAGGCAGAATACGTTTGATTTAAACTCTTCAACATCGCCTTTATGCACAGGTCTAAACGTTTTTTTATTTTGACTCAGCATCGAAAAATTTAATAAAATCTTAGAAACATGAAATGATTCCAGTTACCTTAAGGTTTGATAAGGCGAAAACTAAAAAAATATATCCTATATAAAAATAAAGCTTTTTTGGAAATTTAACAAAAATATAAAAGCTGTTAACTTAGTAGAAAGACGCTATACAAATGCATTGATTAGATAGGATTAAATAACTAGAAAATCACTCGTTTTGTGGTTTTTTGTTGCACTTTCACATCTTCGTTCATCCCTCTTGCGTAGTTTATGTTTTGAACCACCTGCATGGTAAAGGCGAAATAAAATAGTGCTAAAGGACGCGTTACGAATGTCTTGATTAGATTAGATTGGATGCGGAAGTCAAATAGACCAACTGACCTCAAAATGATAACTTTAACCAATAAAACCACCCTTTCCCTAAGTTGAACTAACACTATTACAATTGCATTGTTTGGTTGGATTAGATTACAACCACAAAAGCTACCACACGAGCCACAACAGCCACACCAACTACCACAACCATACCAGCTATCACAACCACACCAGCCGCCACAGCCACACAAGCCACCACAGCCACACCAGCCACCACAGCCACACCAGCCACCACAGCCACACCAGCCACAACAGCCACATCACCCACCTCAGCTGCAATAGTCTCACAGGTGCATCGGATGAGCAAATTCCTTTTTGCTTCCCCACCCACCTTCAAGCTCGCATCGTCTTCCTTTATGATCAACTCTATGTAATATTTCCCGTCTGTGGAAGACGAAGCATTATGTATAGCAAATCTCTCATTACTAACCTATATTAATGTATAAGCATCTCTCCAGAAGTCCTGGTACCGCTTTATTTTAACCGACAAACAACGAAAGAAATATTCAGCTTCTACAAGCCTCCCACCATCTTCCAATCATCCCCCATGCAAGCGCCCATAGAACAAACTTTTGAGGAGGTAGTGGCAGTACAGAAGGTTGTCGTAGTGCACCTTGAGCATCACAGAGTGGTTCTTCTTCACCAGGTACACGTGCTTGTTGGAGATAAGAGTAAACACCTCTTCCTTGTCCTCCCACAGCAACTTGTGCTTGCTTATTAGTCTGGCGGTGGTTGTGGTGGTGGTAGTGATGGAATGGTTGTGGTGGTGGTGGTGAAAAGTATTTGTAGTAGTGGTGGTGTTAGTGGCAGTGGTGGTGGCGGTGGTGGTGGTGGTGGTAGCAGTGGTGGTGGTGGCGGTGGTGGTGGTAGCAGTGGTGGTGGTGGCGGTGGTGGTGGTGGCGGTGGTGGTGGTGGTGGTAGCAGTGGTGGTGGTGGCGGTGGTGGTGGTAGCAGTGGTGGTGGTGGCGGTGGTGGTGGTGGCGGTGGTGGTGGTGTTGGTGGTAGTGGCGGTGGTGGTGGTGATGGCGGTGGTGGTGGTGATGGTGGTAGTGGTGATGGGGAGTGGTTGTGATTGTGGTTGAGTGGCCGTGGTGGCGATGAAATGTTGATGGTAGTGATGGAATAGTCGTGACGGAGTGGTTTTGAAGTGGCAGTAATGTAGAAACAACTGATCATCTATAGTTTATACGAAAAATATCGATATTGAGATATATTCAAATGACTATATAAAAAGGCTTAACCCACTTAGAAAAACTACCAAAAAAACTTAAACATCGAAAGACTGACAGCTCATCGAGGTAGTTGTGGTTCTGGCTGAGAAGAAATTCTTGCGCTTCGGCGTGAAAGAGCGAGTAGGAAGGAAGCAGACCATACTGGCCATAGCAACAGCGGGGCTTCCTCACGCGGGAAGGCACCAGCTTCTTGCTTTTGCTGGTCTCCTTGATGGCGTTGGCAGCCCCCGATGTGAAGTCCAACAAGCCTGCCACAGGCTTCGTCACAGTGCCCACGAAACCCTTCGCTAGACCACTCGCAAAGCCCTGTGGAGGTGGTCATGTGGTGGCAGCGGTAGTAACGATTTCAATGCAGTAGTTGCAAAGTGGTAGTGGTCACAAAGAGATTCGAGTAAACGCACCGTGATGCCTTTCTCGGAGGCATCCATGTACACCTGCGTAGGGATGGAGGTGATGCCGCCGTACAGACCGTTCCACAGGTTGTTTAGGCCCCCCACCAGGTGACCAGACACCCCTTCGCTGTTGTTGGTGGTATTGTTGTTGTTGTTGGTGGTGTTGTTGTTGTTGCTGTTGGTGGTGGTGTTGTTGTTGTTGTTGGTGGTATTGATGTTGTTGTTGGTGGTGTTGTTGTTGTTGCTGTTGGTGGTGGTTTTGTTGTTGTTGGTGGTGTTGTTGTTGTTGTTGTTGTTGTTGTTGGTAGTGTTGTTGTTGCTGTTGGTAGTGGTGTTGTTGTTGGTGGTGGTTTTGTTGTTGCTGTTGATGTTATCGTTGTTGATGGTGTTGTTATTGTTAGTTGTGTTATTGTTGGTAGTGGTGGTTTTGTTGTTGGTGTTGTTGGTGGTGATGGTGTTTTTGTTTTTGTTGGTGTTGTTGAGGATAATGATGGTGCTCGCTACTGCATCTCTGATGGAAGATGCGTGCTTGAATAGACATGTTTGAATGCTTATTCAACCTATTTGAAACGTATTGCGATATACAAGGTATTGGTACATACTATGAGTAAGGGGAAATAGTAAAAGAATAAATGAGAAATGGTGGAAGAATGATTGAGAAATGGTGGAAGAAGGATTGAGAAATGGTGGAAGAATGATTGAGAAATGGTGGAAGAATGATTGAGAAATGGTGGAAGAATGATTGAGAAATGGTGGAAGAATGATTGAGAAATGGTGGAAGAATGATTGAGAAATGGTGGAAGAATGATTGAGAAATGGTGGAAGAATGATTGAGAAATGGTGGAAGAATGATTGAGAAATGGTGGAAGAATGATTGAGAAATGGTGGAAGAATGATTGAGAAATGGTGGAAGAATGATTGAGGAATGGTGGAAGAATGATTGAGAAATGGTGGAAGAATGATTGAGGAATGGTGGAAGAATGATTGAGAAATGGTGGAAGAATGATTGAGGAATGGTGGAAGAATGATTGAGAAATGGTGGAAGAATGATTGAGGAATGGTGGAAGAATGATTGAGAAATGGTGGAAGAATGATTGAGGAATGGTGGAAGAATGATTGAGAAATGGTGGAAGAATGATTGAGAAATGGTGGAAGAATGATTGAGAAATGGTGGAAGAATGATTGAGAAATGGTGGAAGAATGATTGAGAAATGGTGGAAGAATGATTGAGGAATGGTGGAAGAATGATTGAGGAATGGTGGAAGAATGATTGAGAAATGGTGGAAGAGTAAAGAATGCCTCCTCACCGGTACTTCATGAGGATGCGTTGGCGTTGGAGTTGGTACTTTTGGTCCAGGGTCGCCTTGCCCACCGTTTCTGACAACGTGCCACTCACCTGTGGTGGTGCAGAGATGGTGGTGCAGAGGTGGTGGTGGTGCAGAGGTGGTGGTGGTGCAGAGGTGGTGGTGGTGCAGAGGTGGTGGTGGTGCAAAGGTGGTGGTGGTGCAGAGGTGGTGGTGGTGCAGAGGTGGTGGTGGTGCAGAGGTGGTGGTGGTGCAAAGGTGGTGGTGGTGCAGAGGTGGTGGTGGTGCAGAGGTGGTGGTGGTGCAAAGGTGGTGGTGGTGCAGAGGTAATGGTGCAGTGGTAGTGGTGCAGAGGTGGTGGTGCAGAGGTGGTGGTGCAGAGGTGGTGGTGCAGAGGTGGTGGTGCGTGGAGAGAGGAGAGTGGTGGTGCAGAAGTGGTGCATGAAGAGTGGTCCAGATAGTGGGAAGTAAAAATTCGATTGAGAGAGTTGAAAGTAAATATGAAATGGGTTGAATTGTTAACACAATGGGCGAGTTAGATAATATTGAATAGATAAGAGAAAAAAAAGATTAAGTTAAAAAGTATGAAGTTCAAAATGAACAAAAAACAGGTTAAAAATAACAAATAAAATATTTAAAAAAAAAAAATCAAAAAAATCGGAAAAACACAGAGACAGGAAGAGAGACAAAGAGAGAGTCAAAGTGACCTTAGCGACGGAGTTGGTGGCTCCCTTGGTGACGTTCTTGAGCAGACCGCCCACACTGCCTTCCAGCAGACACTGCACACCCTCGGCCATGTCACTGAAAAGACCCAGAGGGTTGCCCAGAAAGTCCACAGAGCCTAGCACCTTGGCCGCCTGACCCAGCATCTCATTGTGGTAGTGCATGTGCAAGGCCTGCAGCAGGAAGGAAAAGGTCCCAAAAAGGTGGTACTTGGAGAAGGCATCTGTGGGTGTTTCTTGTGTCACCCTTGTGTCACGAAGGTTACAGTGACTCCCTCACACACTCCCCCTTTCAAACGCCATGTCGGGCTTCCAAAGATTGAAATCGTAAAATTAAACTGAACCAGTTACACTGCTTGCTTCAATATCAACACCACGCCACCTCAAAGTACACCCATCACCAAACCACTCGGTAAATTACCCCCTACTCAAACACCCACCAAACACCACCCACCCATCCAACACAGCCACACCACCCACCCATCCAACACCCAGCCACACCACCACCAAACACCACCCACCTAGTTCCACGTGGGCGTCTTCAAAGCCGATGAGTGCCACGTTGTGACTCTTCTTCAGTTCCCTACACTCCTTTGCCAGGTCTGTCGACGTGAAGGCACTCAGACGGATTTGCAATGGGAAAATCTTGAAGGTGCCGAAATAAAAGCGTCGGAAAGTACTTGAGTGAGACCTGCGAGGTAGTGTGGTGTGTGGTGTGGCGTGGTGTGGAGTGTTGCGTGGTGTGGAGTTTGGTGTGGTGTGGAGTTTGGTGTAGTGTGGAATTTGGTGTGTGGTGTGGTGTGGTGTGGTGTGGTGTGGTGTGGTGTGGTGTGGTGTGGTGTAGTGTGATGTGATGTGGTCTGGAGTGTGGTGTGGTGTAGTGTGATGTGGTCTGGAGTGTGGTGCGGTGTGGTGTGGAATGTGGTGTGGTAGTGGAGTGTGGTGTGGTAGTGGAGTGTGGTGTAGTGTGGTGTGGTGTGGAGTTTGGTGTAGTGTGGAGTTTGGTGTGTGGTGTGGTGTGGTGTGGTGTGGTGTGGTGTGGTGTAGTGTGATGTGATGTGGTCTGGAGTGTGGTGTAGTGTAGTGTGATGTGGTCTGGAGTGTGGTGCGGTGTGGTGTGGAATGTGGTGTGGTAGTGGAGTGTGGTGTAGTGTGGTGTGGTGTGGAGTTTGGCGTGGAGTTTGGTGTGGAGTTTGGTGTGATGTGGAGTGTGGTGTGGTGTGGTGTAGTGTGATGTGATGTGGTCTGGAATGTGGTGTGGTGTAGTGTGATGTGGTCTGGAGTGTGGTGCGGTGTGGTGTGGAATGTGGTGTGGTAGTGGAGTGTGGTGTGGTAGTGGAGTGTGGTGTAGTGTGGTGTGGTGTGGAGTTTGGTGTAGTGTGGAGTTTGGTGTGTGGTGTGGTGTGGTGTGGTGTGGTGTGGTGTGGTGTGGTGTGGTGTGGTGTGGTGTAGTGTGATGTGATGTGGTCTGAAGTGTGGTGTGGTGTAGTGTGATGTGGTCTGGAGTGTGGTGCGGTGTGGTGTGGAATGTGGTGTGGTAGTGGAGTGTGGTGTAGTGTGGTGTGGTGTGGAGTTTGGTGTGGAGTGTGTTGTGGTGTGGTGTGGTGTGGTGTGCAGTGTGGTGTGGAGTTTGGTGTGGTGTAGTTTGGTGTGGTGTGGTGTAGAGTTTGGTGTGGTGTGGAGTGTGGTGTGGTGTGGTGTAGAGTTTGGTGTGGTGTGGAGTGTGGTGTGGTGTGGTAGTGGAGTGTGGTGTGGAGTGTGTTGTGGTGTGGTGTGGTGTGGTGTGCAGTGTGGTGTGGAGTTTGGTGTGGTGTAGTGTGGTGTGGTGTGGTGTGGTGTGGTGTGGTGTGGAGTGTGGTGTGGGTTGGTGTGCAGTGTGTGGTGTAGTGTGGTGTGGTGTGGTGTGGTGTGGTGTGGTGTGGTGTGGTGTGGAGTGTGGTGTGGGTTGGTGTGCAGTGTGTGGTGTAGTGTGGTGTGGTGTGGTGTGGTGTGGTGTGGTGTGGTGTGGTGTGGTGTGGAGTGTGGTGTGGGTTGGTGTGCAGTGTGTGGTGTAGTGTGGTGTGGTGTGGTGTGGTGTGGTGTGGTGTGGTGTGGTGTGGTGTGGTGTGGAGTGTGGTGTGGGTTGGTGTGCAGTGTGTGGTGTAGTGTGGTGTGGTGTGGTGTGCAGTGTGTGGTGTGGTGTGGTGTGGTGTGGTGTGGTGTGGTGTGGTGTGGTGTGGAGTGTGGTGTGGGTTGGTGTGCAGTGTGTGGTGTAGTGTGTTGTGGTGTGGTGTGCAGTGTGTGGTGTGGTGTGGTGTGGTGTGGTGTGCAGTGTGTGGTGCGGAGAAAAGACAATAGGGTTGTGGTGGTAGTAGTATAGCGGTAGTGTGATAATGGTTAAATGGTAGTGTAGAGTAGTGTGTAGATGATTATATAAGGGTGATAGTATGGACGTGGTATGGAACAGTGTGGTAAGCGAGACATGGTGTGGAGAAGTGGTTCAATGGATGATGGAGAGTTTAAGTGCCCAAACTTGAGAGCGCTATGTTGAATCTGGTCGTTAGAGTGCTTCTCGTGTGGCTCTGTGAACATCAGCAGCTTGAGTAACAGTCTCTCTTCTAGGTTCACTTTTATCGGCTTCAATGACAACAAAAATTGCTGAAAAAGTTGAAAATAATTAATCAAAACAGCAACGAATGGTTAACGAGAAAGCTCTTGGCGAGAAATAATGAACACTTTTGAGCTGAAATTTGAGTTGAGATTAATAACTTGAGTCTTTTTCAAAAGTGGAATTATGATAACAAATCGAAATTCATGAACCGCTTGAGAATTGAATTGACGAACACTTTCAAAAGTATACTTCGATGTCCACTTAGAATTGAAGGCATACATTTTATTCAACAGCGAACTAGAAGCTCCAAAAGTGAATCAATAAATTTGATTAATAAGCACCTCAAAGATCTCGGCGTCCCAGGTGTGGCTAGAGTTGCGGTGCAGACAGAGGTGTAGCATGGGCTTCTTTTCTAGCTCCTTGGAGTGGTAGTGCAGGCAGTGTAGCAGCACTGGCTGAGACGTGCCGAACAACTGGTTGTCCGCCTGTGGAGTGGAGAAGTGATATTGCAGGAAGGCTTGCATGGGTGGTGCTGCATGGGTGGCGCTGCATGGGTGGTGCTGCATGGGTGGTGTTGCATGGGTGGTGCTGCATGGGTGGCGCTGCATGGGTGGTGCTGCATGGGTGGTGTTGCATGGGTGGTGCTGCATGGGTGGTGCTGCATGGGTGGTGCTGCATGGGTGGTGTTGCATGGGTGGTGCTGCATGGGTGGTGCTGCATGGGTGGCGCTGCATGGGTGGCGCTGCATGGGTGGTGCTGCATGGGTGGTGCTGCATGGGTGGTGCTGCATGGGTGGTGCTGCATGGGTGGTGCTGCATGGGTGGTGCTGCATGGGTGGTGCTGCATGGGTGGTGTTGCATGGGTGGTGCTGCATGGGTGGTGCTGCATGGGTGGCGCTGCATGGGTGGCGCTGCATGGGTGGTGCTGCATGGGTGGTGCTGCATGGGTGGTGCTGCATGGGTGGTGCTGCATGGGTGGTGTTGCATGGGTGGTGCTGCATGGGTGGTGCTGCATGGGTGGCGCTGCATGGGTGGCGCTGCATGGGTGGTGCTGCATGGGTGGTGCTGCATGGGTGGTGCTGCATGGGTGGTGCTGCATGGGTGGTGCTGCATAGGTGGTGCTGTGTGGTGGTGCTGCATGGGTGGTGCTGCATGGGTGATGCTGCATGGGTGGCGCTGCATGGGTGGTGCTGCATGGGTGGTGCTGCATGGGTGGTGCTGCATGGGTGGTGCTGCATGGGTGGTGCTGCATGGGTGGTGCTGCATAGGTGGTGCTGCATGGGTGGTGCTGCATGGGTGGTGCCGCATGGGTGGTGCTGCATGGGTGGTGCTGCATGGGTGGCGCTGCATGGGTGGCGCTGCATGGGTGGTGCTGCATGGGTGGTGCTGCATGGGTGGTGCTGCATGGGTGGTGCTGCATGGGTGGTGCTGCATGGGTGGTGCCGCATGGGTGGTGCTGCATGGGTGGCGCTGCATGGGTGGTGCTGCATGGGTGGTGCTGCATGGGTGGTGCTGCATGGGTGGTGCTGCATGGGTGGTGCTGCATGGGTGGTGCTGCATGGGTGGTGCTGCATGGGTGGCTGGTGTTGGAGGAGTGTGTGGTGGTAATAAATGGTTGGGTTTTATGTTCATTTGCGACTGAAGTGAATAAGAAGAGGGTTAGGGTTTGACAGTTAGATTAACGGGTGGCTGAACAAATAGTGTGAGACAGAAAATGGTAGTTATGAGGGATCAAAGGGGTTTTGAAGAGAAGAGAGATTCCCACCTGGACGTCCTTCACGTCCAACTGCAGCAGCTGGCTCTTGCGCGACAACGAGCAATCCAGGAAGATGTCCTGCAAACAAGCCACCCCGCCGAGTTACCCAAACAATCAATATATACATACAACAGCCAATCTGTCTAGCAATCAACCAATCAATCAATCGGACAGAAAATAATTGACTTTTTACGTGAAAATATTCAAAAATAAAATTTTTGTATTAAAAAAGCAAAATGTTTAGATGATGAGAACAAAGAAAACTAATAAAAACTGCAAAAACAAAAACAACGGCAACAACAACAAATACAGCAACAGCAACAACAAATACAGCAACAGCAACAACAAATACAGCAACAACAACAACAAATACAGCAACAACAACAACAACAACAGACAGCAATAACAACAAAGACATCAATAACAACAAAGACAGCATAACAACAACAAAGACATCAATAACAACAAAGACATCAATAACAACAAAGACATCAATAACAACAAAGACAGCATAACAACAATAATGACATCAATAACAACAATGACAGCATAACAACAACAATGACATCAATAACAACAAAAACAGCATAACAACAAAGACAGCACAACAACAAAGACAGCATAACAACAACAACAATCACCTTGAGGCGCACATACACCACCTCTTGAGGCACTCCATCAACCAGAGAGAGACCCAGTCCAGGCAGGTGGAGAGAGAACTGGAGTGAAAAGTGAAACAAAACTCCAAGACAACTAAGCAAAGATATTCAGCGTCTTTTGAAGAATTAATTTTGAATCGTCTGAGCAAGAAGCAAAAGGGTGGAAAAAAATTTCCGTGTGTGCCATGGGTTTCCTTTGAAAGTGCATGAAAACAAGATGTGTTTTAACAAGGATTGGTATATTATATACAAATGAAACATCAAAAAAGCACCGATGATACATACAAACAGCACCGATGATACATACAAACAGCGCCAATGATACATACAAACAGCGCCAATGATACATACAAACAGCACCAATGATACATACAAACAGCACCGACGATACATACAAACAGCACCAATGATACATACAAACAGCGCCAATGATACATACAAACAGCGCCAATGATACATCAAACAGCGCCAATGATACATACAAACAGCACCGATGATACATACAAACAGCACCAATGATACATACAAACAGCACCAATGATACATACAAACAGCACCAATGATACATACAAACAGCGCCAATGATACATACAAACAGCGCCAATGATACATACAAACAGCGCCAATGATACATACAAACAGCACCGACGATACATACAAACAGCACCAATGATACATACAAACAGCGCCAATGATACATACAAACAGCACCAATGATACATACAAACAGCACCGATGATACATACAAACAGCACCAATGATACATACAAACAGCATCGATGATACATACAAACAGCACCAATGATACATACAAACAGCACCAATGATACATACAAACAGCGCCAATGATACATACAAACAGCGCCAATGATACATACAAACAGCGCCAATGATACATACAAACAGCACCGACGATACATACAAACAGCACCAATGATACATACAAACAGCGCCAATGATACATACAAACAGCACCAATGATACATACAAACAGCACCAATGATACATACAAACAGCACCAATGATACATACAAACAGCACCGACGATACATACAAACAGCACCAATGATACATACAAACAGCGCCAATGATACATACAAACAGCGCCAATGATACATCAAACAGCGCCAATGATACATACAAACAGCACCGATGATACATACAAACAGCACCAATGATACATACAAACAGCACCAATGATACATACAAACAGCACCAATGATACATACAAACAGCGCCAATGATACATACAAACAGCGCCAATGATACATACAAACAGCGCCAATGATACATACAAACAGCACCGACGATACATACAAACAGCACCAATGATACATACAAACAGCGCCAATGATACATACAAACAGCACCAATGATACATACAAACAGCACCGATGATACATACAAACAGCACCAATGATACATACAAACAGCATCGATGATACATACAAACAGCACCAATGATACATACAAACAGCACCAATGATACATACAAACAGCACCAATGATACATACAAACAGCGCCTATGATACATACAAACAGCGCCAATGATACATACAAACAGCACCGATGATACATACAAACAGCGACAATGATACATACAAACAGCGACAATGATACATGTAAACAAACCTCCACAGAAATATTTCCGAGAAGCGAGGAAAGAGAGGACTCCTTGTTATTCGTGTGCAGGGAAGTGGCCTTGAGCTTGTCTGTGGCCTTATGTGGGAGAAGGCTCTGACTGGAACTTCTCAGTTTCCTTCCATCCATCAATTCATCCACCCACCCAACAATTCATTCATCCCCCCATCCACTCATCAACCCACCCAACCATCCACCCATCCACCTACCCACTCATCAACCCACCCAACCGTCCACCCATCCACCCACCCACTCATCCACCCATCCACCCACCCACTCATCCACCCACCCACTCATCCACCCATCCACCCACCCACTCATCCACCCACGCAACCGTCCACTCATCCACCTACCCACTCATCCACCCACCCAACCATCCACTCATCCATCTACCCACTCATCCACCAACCCACCAATCCACCACCGCCCACCTGCATAATGTCACTGATTTGCAGGCACCTGGTGGGACCATCATTGAGAACCTTGACGCACAGGTAGCCAGAGCCTGGGTGTAGCTGTGTAGTCGGTGGTTGTGGAGTTGTGGCGTTCGAATGGGTTGAAGAAATGAGGTTCTCTGAAGAAAGTTTCACTAAAACGGCTCACCCAACCACCAAGGCAACTCCACCAACACAGAACCAATAACCACAACAAAAACAACGAATAGCTCCATCAACAACAAAACAACAACCCCAACCAAAACAGAATCAATAACTTCGTCAACAACAACAAAACTTCATTATCAGCAACAACAACAACAACAAAAACTTAATCATCAACAACAACATCAACAACAACAAAAACTTCATCAATATCAACAACAACAACAGCATCAACAACGTTACCTTCTGGCCATGAAGTCTGCAAGGGTTGTGTGAAGGAATCCCCTTGAGGAGGGAGGTGACCCGGGAGAGGACAGCCAAGGACCCCTCTTCCAGCCCGTCTCGACCCTGCACGCAATACTGCCACTTGTCGCCACAGTGCAGATGGCCGTTCTGTGGTAATGGTGGTGGTTGTGGGGGTGGTAATGGTGGTGATTGTGGCGGTGGTAGTGGTGGTGGCGATGGTTGTGGTGGTGGTTGTGGCGGTGGTAGTGGTGGTGGTTGTGACGGCGGTGGCGGTAGTGGTGGTGGTTGTGGTGGTTATGGCGGTAGTTGTAGTGGTTGTGGTGGTTTTTGTGGTGTTTGTTGTAGTTTTTTTGTAGAATAATGGTGGTGTGATGATGAAGGATGTGTCGTCATGTGAAAAAAAAAAAAATAAAATAAAAATAAAATAACACACACCAGCAAAGAAATGAAAAACACACGGTGAAATGAAATGAAAAAGACAAGATGACATTGCATGGAAGAGAATGTATTGGCATGGATGAATAATCAGCATGGTTCAGTGCCCACCTACCATGAACTTCCACGTCTGCGTAGCCACCCTCTTGTCACACCTCCTCCTCACTGTCAACAAGATGTCCTTGGAAGCCTGCATGGCAAAATCCTTGAGAGGTGGTGTGGTTGGTTTGGTGGTGTGGTGTGTGGTGTGATGTGATGAGGTGCGGTGGTGTGATGTGATGCAGTGCGGTGTGGTGGTTTGGTTGGTGTGGTCGGTGTGGTGGTATGGTTGTTGTGGTGTTGAGCGGTTAGTGTGGTGGTGTGGTAAGTATGGTGCTGTGGCTGGTGGGGTGGTGTGGCTGGTGTGGAAGGGTCTGGCTGGTGTGGAAGGGTGTGGCTGGTGTGGTGGTGTGGCTGGTGTGGAATGGTGTAGTAGTAGAGGTTTGTGTGATGGGAAGGTTGTGTGGTGGGAGGGTTGTGTGGTGGGAGGGTTGTGTGGTGGGAGGGTTGTGTGGTGGGAGGGTTGTGTGGTGGAAGGGTTGTGTGGTGGGAGGGTTGTGTGGTGGGAGGGTTGTGTGGTGGGAGGGTTGTGTGGTGGGAAGGTTGTGTGGTGGGAGGGTTGTGTGGTGGGAGGGTTGTGTGGTGGGAGGGTTGTGTGGTGGAAGGGTTGTGTGGTTGAAGGGTTGTGTGGTGGGAGGGTTGTGTGGTGGGAGGGTTGTGTGGTGGAAGGGTTGT
>OX387247.1:923735-933735 GCA_947562095.1 Branchellion lobata | reverse complement strand
CACACACAAACACACTCATACAACACCTATATACCCACAAGCTACACACAATACACACAATCACCCACTTTTCAGGCCTGTTCTTCATATGCACCTTCACTTGCCTCACTGTTGTGCCTCTCTCCAGCTGGAACCTTGGACACCTTGGAGGAGTTTATGAGTGATGTGCGTGAGTTTTATATGGTTTATGTAATACTTTTGTTCCATGTGAAGTTATGTGTTTTATATGGAGTCTGTATGAAGCCTATGTGGTCTTTGTAACAACAAATGCAAGAGGAATGTGATGAGGTTCTTACCACAAAGGCGTGCCTTCTACGTCAAAAGCCGTTCCTATTTTCATGGTGCACCTGAAGAGACATTCATCGTTCAGTAACATGCCCCCTCCCAACCACCTCCCCTCCCAACCACCCCTCCCAACCACCCCTCCCTCTCAACCACCCCTCCCAACCACCCCTCCCAACCACCCCTCCCAACCACCCCCCCCTCCCAACCACCCCCCCCTCCCAACCACCCCTCCCAACCACCCCTCCCAACCACCCCCTCTCCCAACCACCCCTCCCAACCACCCCTCCCAACCACCCCTCCCAACCACCCCATCTAACCAATCATTTCCTTTATTGCTTTCTTTCACAACATTCCTCATTCCCACCATTTTCCCTTCCAGAAACTTCTTATTCTCACCACCTTCCATCACACCATCCTTTCTTCACAGCATCCTTTACCTAGATTCCTCGTCCACACCACTTCCAACACACACCACTCCTCATTTACTCTTTATCCACACCACATCACCACACCACACCACCACACTACACCACCACACCACACCACACCACATCACATCACCACACCACACCACACCACATCACCACACCACACCACCACGCCACACCACACCACATCAACACACCACCACACCACACCACCACACCACATCACCACACCACACCACCACATCACCACACCACACCACCACACCACCACACCACACCACACCACACCACCACATCACACCATTACACCACACCACCACACCACACCATTACACCACATCACCACACCACACCACCAAACCACACCACACCACCACACCACCACACCACAACACCACACCACACCATTACACCACAACACCACACCACACCACCACACCACACCATTACAGCACACCACACCATTACACCACACCACCACACCACACCACCACACCACACCACCACACCACAACACCACACCACCACACCACAACACCACACCACCACACCACAACACCACACCACCGCACCACTACACCACACCACTACACCACACCACCACACCACCACACCACATCGCCACACCACGCACAGTTCGTAGTGGGTCTTGTCGGAAAAGGAGAAGAGGAGGGGAGATGCATTCCTGGCCACCTCATGCTCCTCAAACTGACCTGCAGCCACCTTCGACTCCTGTGGCGTTGTTGTCGTTGTTACCTCTCTACACCATACAACACTTTAACGTCTTAAAATTTTAAAAATATTATTCGCCACAATTTCCATTATAAAAAAACAAGAGTAATGACAATTAACTCCAGTCGTGCATATGAGTGATATCACTCGTGTGAAAGTCTTGAGTACTCAAAGGGGAAGTCTAATGATACCTGCTGCTTGAAGATCAGAGGCAAGCCTGTCCGGTTGACAAGCCAGTAGGGAGCTGAGACGAAAAGGCCCAGAGAGCCTCCGAGACCCGACACAATCTTGAGCTTCAAGGACAGGGGTCGGTTGAAGAGGTCACACAACACCAGCTCCAACCTGCAGTGAGAAAGGATTCGGATTTAGTGGTGCGTTGCTTTGAAGGTTTGGCTGGGTTGAAGAATAAAGATTTGCAAAGACATTTCGCAAAAGATCATTGTGTGAACGGTAATAGAGGAATGAATATTCAATAATGAAATTTGGAAAAAACATTTGGTATTTAATTTTGAATTCAAAATATAATTATTAATTTATTTACTTTATTGATTTATTAATTATTTAATTCATAATTAATATTCATTTATTTATTTAATTTTAATTTTTCAGATGAGTATTCAACGCATCCAGGTCTTCTGCCCACCACACCTGCACTCGCTGGTGCCCAGAGGGATGGCAACGTCTTGGCACTTAGGGAAGTTGTCGACCTTGATGGTGAAGGTGAGGTCCTTGCGGGTGTCCACCTGGTACAAGTAGGCTGTGTCTCCAGGCCTCACCGACACATTCGGCAGCCAGGGACTGCCAGAAGCCCTGATGGAGAAAGAAAGCTCTATGGGAAGAAGGTTCATGAGCGTCAGAGGAGGACAGATCGTTATGTGGTGGCCTGTGGGTGGAAGGTAGGTTAGGTTGGGTTGGGTTGAAGTAGGTAAGTTGGATTGATGGAAGAAGATAAATTATTTTTGATAGAGTGGATTATGAATGGAAAGATTACTGAAGGTGCTATTGGAAAGGTGATTTAATCAAGAAGGTGTTCGGGAAGAGTATGTTATGAAGAGGTCGTCAGATGGCGGTTTGTCACCAGGTTGTTTGGAGCGGGTGTGCGGACTGTCCTGGCGAGCTTCCGAGGGCATCAGATCACTCTCCAAACACAAGCAAAATCTGCGTAACAGTGAGCGAGGTGAAGAGATGTCTTGAAAATAACCTCTTATAAGCCGATGATATACCAGAGTGAGTACTTCTCCACGGGAGCCCACCCAACACTAAACCACCAATGCAAGCGCCATCGCACTAATCCACATAATAAGCACCATCACAACACTTCACTGCACCACTCCCATGCACCTGAAGCACTCTTCTGAGTTGAAGAAGTAACACTGGTTGTGCTGGTTGAGGCACTGGTTGGCTTGAGAGAGATGGCTCCACTCGACGGCCTGACTGCTCCAGTCGATGCTGGACCTAAGTGGACGCAGCCACAGTCTCAAAAGCACGAATCTCATGGGCAAAGGCTTGCTACTCCATGGTGGTATGCGCATGAAATGTACCTGGCCTGTGCGCGGAGATGGTGTGGTGGTGTTTTTTGGTGATGTTGGTAGTGATGTTGGTAGTGATGTTTGTGTGGTGTGAATGGTGTTTGTGTGTCGTGTATGCGTTATTATTGTAGCAGCAGCTGATAATGGGTAGGGGTGTTTGAGAAATATACAACTGATACAAAAGGCATAATTTTTGGAAACTATACTAAAAATGACCACTACTGCAGAACAAAAAAATGATCTCCAAATAAATGCAATGATTACAGCAAAGACTAACAGAAAAATTTAAAAGAAAGGCTTAATGGAAGGTTTCTGAGGAAAAACTTACCATTGATGTCGCTCTGGAGTTTCACTTCCAGTAGCTCCGAGAGGTTGTTGTGCACGGAGACTGCAGACTGCACGCTGATGCTCCTGCGGCCCCCTTTTTCTATCGCCACGTCGAACAAGATACAAGCCACTGACTTTGTCTGCAGCTGGTGTAGTTGTGTGTGGCTGAGTGGCTATGTGGTTTTGTGTGGCTGTGTGGTTGTGTGTGGCTGTGTGGTTGTGTGTGGCTGTGTGTGTGTGTGTGGCTATGTGGTTGTGTGTAACTATGTGGTTGTGTGTGACTATGTGGTTGTGTGTGGCTGAGTGGTTGTGTGTGGCTGTGTAGTTGTGTGTGTGTGTGTGGCTGTGTGGTTTTGTGTAGTTATGTGGTGTGTGTGGCTGTGTGGTTGTGTGTGGCTGTGTGGTTGATGTGGCCGATATAGTTTTTTTCTGTAATAAAAAGTGTACTTCAGAGTGCGCTTCAACATATTCCGGTCCTGCAATCACTAACGTTCGAACGTCACATTCTTACAGCTTCCAAAACTCTCACAACACTCTCAACTACCTCAAACACCACAACACCCACAACAAATACAAACACCACAACACCCACAACAAATACAAACACCACAACACCCACAACAAATACAAACACCACAACACTCACAGCAAATACAAACACCACAACACCCACAACAAATACAAGCACCACAACACCCACAAAATCCAAATTCCCCCTTCCACTAACACCCACGAACGATTTTGGTTGAAGCTCCAGTGTCGGCCTCGGCACGCCTCACCACCAGACCCACCCTGTCTATCGCCACCGCAGCCATCGTCTGCCAGCCATCCACCCTCACTAGTACCTGGTGACTCCTGCTGTTCTGTGAGTTCTGCCGTGGTGGTGGGTGCATCAGAGGCATCGTGAGTAGAAGTGGAGAAGTTTGGAAAAAAGTATTTAGAAATCGGAAAAGCTTTATCTTTTGGTCGTTTCCGTCGTTATCGCCGTCATCGTCATCATCCTCCTCCTACTTCTCATCATCAGCATCATCAACACCATCATTATCATCATCAACATCATTATCCTCATTCTCATCTTCATCCTCATCCTCATCCTCATCTTCATCCTCATCCTCATCCTCATCTTCATCCTCCTCACCTCGTGACGTGCGGTATTCCTGGCATGTACGAAAAATCCTTTTTCCTCGTCCTTAGGAACGGTAATCCACTTGTGGGGTCTGGAACTTCGTGGGAAGGAGGAACTGGAGAGGTGGGAGATGGAAAAGATGGGAAAAGGAATAAGTGGAAAAGGTAGAAAAGATTGTAAATAGTTCAGCTTTGACAGCAGGGTTGGGAGAGAAGAGATAAGAGATTAGAAACGGCAGGCGGAAGAATGATGCCTAACAAACTCTGATAAAAACCTTTAAAAAATTTCAAAGCAAATTTTAAATAAAAATACGATTCAATCTTAAAAGATCAGGTGTACATGGCCGAGAGACCTGGAGGGAAGGGAGGTGGAGGGAGAAAAAGTGAGTTCACATCCAGTTTGGTTCCTCAAGGTGTAGGGCAGAAAGGCCACACGCTTCTTGAAGGTGTATGGCACTTTGTTTCTGTGGGTGGTTGGTTGAAAAAATTTAATTTTTTTGTGTGGAAGAAAAACTTTATAAAAAAAAAATTTATAAAAAAATAATTTCAAAATTCATGAAGATCCACGTTTTTCACATCACAAATAATGAAGTTTCCAAGAATGAACATAGGTATTTGATTGAATGTTTGAAAAAATAAACAGCACCACAAAACCACCACAAACACCACCACAAAACCACCACAAACACCCCCACAAACACCCCCACAAACACCACCACAACACCACCACAAAACCTCCATAACACCACAAAAACCACCAAAAAAACCACCACAAACACCACCACAACACCACCACAAACACCACCACAAATACCACAAACACCACCACAAATACCACAAACACCACCACAACACCACCACAAATACCACAAACACCACCACAACACCACCACAAAACCTCCACAACACCACAAAAACCACCACAAACCCCACAATACCACAATACCACCACAATATCACCATAAACATCACCATCACACCACAAGCCCATCACAACACCACAACCCCATCACACCACAAGCCCCTACAAACACCACCGAAGACAACCGCAAACACCAAAAGACACCAGAAACACCACAACACCACCACATACACCACAACATACACCAAAGCACCACCACATGCACCACAATACCACCACAAACACCACCACACCACCACAACACCACCACAACATCACCACATAAACCACCACAAACACCACCACACCACCACAACACCACCCCAACATCACCGCATAAACCACCACAAACACCACAAACACCACCACACCACCACAACAACGCCAAAGACACCTCAATACTACCACATACACCACAACACCACCACAATACAGCCACAACACCACCACAACACCACCACAACACCACCACAATACAACACCACAACACCACAACACCACAACACCACCACAATACAACACCACAACACCACAACACCACCACAATACAACACCACAACACCCCAACAAAACCACCAACTTCATGTCCTCCTTCCAGTCCCTCTCAGTTTTCACAAACAACTCGTAAAACGTCTTTGTTAGGTTGATGTTGAGAACTTCTGTTACTGATAAAGCTGAGTTGGTGCAGATGATGGTGGTGGAGTGTTGGTGGAGATGATGGTGGTGGTGTGTTGGTGGAGATGATAGTGGTGGAGTATTGGTGGGAGTGATGGTGGTGGTGTGTTGGTGGAGGTGATGGTGGTGGAGTATTGGTGGAGATGATGGTGGTGGCGTGTTGGTGGAGGTGATGGTGGTGGTGTGGTGGTGGAAGTGATGGTGGTGGAGGTGGTGGTGGAGGTGATGGTGGTGGTGTGGTGGTGGAGGTGGTGGTGGAGGTGATGGTGGTGGTGTGTTGGTGGAAAGTATGTTATTATTTTTCAACGAGTGCCAACACATGAACGTCATTCGTTCAAACGATTGTGGATTCGAAGTATTAATTTTTAAATTGTGAGTATTGTGAAGCAGTTTTGAAATCGCAAAAACAAACTTTACATTATTTGATTGACAATTCTTAAATAACAACAACAACAACCAAATCAACAATAAAAACAACAAAAAAAACCAAATCAACAACAAAAACAACAACAACAACCACCTCGTAGTCCAACGTAAAAGTTGCTCTCAGCACTGGAGTCTCTCTGCCAGTCCACTGAGCAGCTGGAGTTGTGTGGTGGTGTTGTGTGGTGGAGTTGTGTGGCGGAGTTGTGTGGTGGTGTTGTGTGGTGGAGTTGTGTGGTGGTGTTGTGTGGTGGAGTTGTGTGGTGGAGTTGTGTGGTGGTGTTGTGTGGTGGTGTTGTGTGGTGGAGTTGTGTGGTGGAGTTGTGTGGTGGTGTTGTGTGGTGGTGTTGTGTGGTGGTGTTGTGTGTGGTGGGGTGTTGTGTGGTGGTGTTGTGTGGTGGTGTTGTGTGGTGGTGTTGTGTATGGTGGAGTTGTGTATGGTGGAGTTGTGTGTGGTGGAGAGTTGTGTGGTGGTGTTGTGTGGTGGAGTGTTGTGTGGTGGAGTTGTGTGGTGGTGTTGTGTGGTGGTGTTGTGTGGTGGTGTTGTGTGGTGGAGTTGTGTGGTGGAGTTGTGTGGTGGAGTTGTGTGGTGGAGAGTTGTGTGGTGGTGTTGTGTGGTGGTGTTGTGTGTGGTGGGGTGTTGTGTGGTGGTGTTGTGTGGTGGTGTTGTGTGGTGGTGTTGTGTATGGTGGAGTTGTGTGTGGTGGAGAGTTGTGTGGTGGTGTTGTGTGGTGGAGTTGTGTGGTGGTGTTGTGTGGTGGAGTTGTGTGGTGGTGTTGTGTGGTGGTGTTGTGTGGTGGTGTTGTGTGGTGAAGTTGTGTGGTGGAGTGTTGTGTGGTGGAGTTGTGTGGTGGAGTTTTGTGGTGGAGTGTTGTGTGGTGGTGTTGTGTGGTGGTTTTGTGTGGTGGTGTTGTGTGGTGGAGTGTTGTGTGGTAGTGTTGTGTAGTGGAGTTGTGTGGTGGAGTGTTGTGTGGTAGAGTGTTGTGTGGTGGAGTGTTGTGTGGTAGTGTTGTGTGGTGGAGTGTTGTGTGGTGGATAGTTTTGTGGTGGAGTGTTGTACAATGCAGGCTTTCAACAACAAACAACCGACAAACATCCTCCACAAGCACTCACCCAAACTTCTCCAGAAGGGGTTCCCAGCCACTGAAGGCAGGGTTGTAGTAGTCGACAAAAAGCTTGAAGGAGGCCTTGCCTGCGAAGGAAGGGGAGTACTGGTGCAAGAGGTGGATGTCCGAGACACAGAGTTCCAGCAGGGGAAGGTCTGTGTCCTGGCAGTCATCGATCAGCGTCACCGACACGTTGCCCGTTTCAGCCTGTGTACATGTGGTGTGTGATGAGTGGTTGTGTTGGGTGGTTATGATGAATGGTCGATGAAGGTTTCTTGATGGGGCTGATGTTTAATGAGACTTTATTGACGGGAGAGGAGTGTTTGATGATGGAAACTTGATGGAGAATGGTGTTTAATGGAGATCAGTTGATGAAGGGTGAAAATAAGAGGTGGTGGAAAGGTTGATTGAGAAGGGGTGGGTGATGAGAATCGGTTGTGGTAAAAGGTAGGTAATCAGCTACAGTTACCTCGATGCAGACAACGTTCTGCCTGATGTCCCAAAGGAGACCCTTCTGAGGCCCTCTCTGTCTTCTGCCCTCTGTGGCATGAGTGACTACGGCAGTTGAACACACACGAAGCATTGTTGTTCGTGAGAATATCTTACAATAAATTATTTTAAATAATTCGTTACAATGAACTACAAGTTGAAACGTCACTTATGAAAAACTTTTGCCACAAATAGCATAATGTGACGTCTAAAACATATTGAAACATATTAAAATATTAAACATATTAAACATTATGGGTGTAGCCATAATTCCCTGTCTCATGTCAACAAAGCATACAAGTAAGCATACAAGTAAGCATACAAGTAAGCATACAAGCAAGCATACAAGTAAGCATACAAGTAAGCATACAAGAAAGCATACAAGTAAGCATACAAGTAAGCATACAAGTGAGCATACAAGCAAGCATAAAAGTAAGCATACAAGTAAGCATACAAGTAAGCATACAAGTAAGCATACAAGTGAGCATACAAGTGAGCATACAAGCACAAATCTAACCTGCAGGCAGGGTGGGTATGAGTTGGTGTTGGAGAGAGGAGAGGGTGGAGTGGATGAGGCCGATGTCGTTGTACGAGAGTCTGATGCTGACGTTCTGGAAGATCACCTGGTGTCGTGGTGGTTTGTGATGGTGGTGGTGTAGTGGTGGTTTGTGATGATGGTGGTGTGATGATGGTGGTGATGATGTTGGTGTGATTGTGGTGGTGATGATAGTGGTACGATGGTGGTGGTGTGATGGTGGTGGTGTGATGGTGGTGGTTTGTGATGGTGGTGGTGTGATGATGGTGGTGGTGATGGTGGTGGTGTGATGATGGTGTGATGATGGTGGTGCGATAGTGGTGGTGTGATGGTGGTTGTGTAGTGATAGTGGTGATGTGATGGTGGTGGTTTCATGGTGGTGGTGTGATGGGGATGGTGTTATGGTGGTAGTTGGATAGTGGTGGTGTGATGGTGGTGGTGTGATGGTGGTTGTGTAGTGATAGTGGTGGTGTGATGGTGGTGGTGTAATAGTGGTGGTGTGATGGTGGTGGTGTGATGGTGGTTGTGTAGTAATAGTGGTGGTGTGATGGTGGTGGTGTGATGGGGATGGTGTTATGTTGGTGGTGTCATGGTGGTAGTTGGATAGTGGTGGTGTAATAGTGGTGGTGTGATGGTGGTGGTGTGATGGTGGTTGTGTAGTAATAGTGGTGGTGTGATGGTGGTGGTGTGATGGGGATGGTGTTATGTTGGTGGTGTCATGGTGGTAGTTGGATAGTGGTGGTGTGATGGTGGTTGTGTAATAGTGGTGGTGTGATGGTGGTGGTGTGATGGTGGTGGTGTGATGGTGGTGGTGTGATGATTGCGGTGGTGATGGTGGTGGTGTGATGGTGATGGTGTGATGGTGGTTGTGTAGTGATGATGGTGGTGGTGTGATGGGGATGGTGTTATGTTGGTGGTGTCATGGTGGTAGTTGGATAGTGGTGGTGTGATGGTGGTGGTGTAATAGTGGTGGTGTGATGGTGGTGGTGTGATGATTGCGGTGGTGATGGTGGTGGTGTGATGGTGGTGGTGTGATGGTGGTGGTGTGATGGTGGTGGTGTGATGGTGGTTGTGTAGTGATGATGGTGGTGTGATGGTGGTGGTGTGATGGAGATGGTGTTATGTTGGTGGTGTCATGGTGGTAGTTGGATAGTGGTGGTGTGATGGTGGTGGTGTAATAGTGGTGGTGTGATGGTGGTGGTGTGATGATTGCGGTGGTGATGGTGGTGGTGTGATGGTGGTTGTGTAGTGATGGTGGTGGTGTGATGGTGGTGGCGTGATGGTGATGGTGTGATGGTGATGGTGTTATGTTGGTGGAGTCATGGTGGTAGTTGGATAGTGGTGGTGGTGAGAAAGGATCCAAGAATGCGAAAGTTTAAAATCTGTTATTAGAAAAACAATTCCATAAAAAATTAATTAATAACAGCTATAAATATGACATAATT
>OX387247.1:811235-918735 GCA_947562095.1 Branchellion lobata | reverse complement strand
TGTTTGCCTATGTGGTGTGTGGATGTTTATATATGTGGATGTTTGTATATGTGGATGTTTGTATATGTGGATGTTTGTATATGTGGATGTTTGTATATGTTGATGTTTGTCTCTGTGGATGTTTGTCTCTGTGGATGTTTGTATATGTATGTTGATGTTTGTCTATGTGGATGTTTGTGATTGTTCTCAGTGAGCACTGCGACTGAGTCGTGGAAGGAAACGTCTGAGAAATGATCACAAGCACAATGCGACAAACACTAGTTGAATTTTGCATTAGTCTCAAAGAGCTTGTAACATCGTCTTCAAGCACCAACCACTGAGGGTGAGGAGGTGTTGGGAAGTGAGTCTCAGCTGGAAAGAGTGCAACTGCAGGTCGAAGCACGTCATGGCATCCACGCCAGCATCCAACAACAGCTGGAGAGAGATGAGCGTTTGATAAATGGTGCTTAATACCTGTTTTTCTTTCCTTTTAATTGTTTTTGAACCACAAAAAAGTCCAAAGATTAAAATAAAATCTCATTTCACAACCACAGATGCCAACGACCAACGCATAACACCCCTCATCAACAAACACCCCCCTTAACAAAAAACCCCCTCAACACACACCCCCCCTCAACAAACAACCCCCTCAACACACCCCCCTTGACACACACCCCCCTTGACACACACCCCCCTTGACAAACACCCCCCTTGACACACACCCCCCTTGACACACACCCCCCTTGACACACACCCCCCTTGACACACACCCCCCTTGACACACACCCCCCTTGACAAACACCCCCCTTGACACACACCCCCCTTGACACACACCCCCCTTGACACACACCCCCCTTGACACACACCCCCCTTGACACACACCCCCCTTGACACACACCCCCCTTGACACACACCCCCCTTGACAAACACCCCCCTTGACAAACACCCCCCTTGACAAACACCCCCCTTGACAAACACCCACCGAAGAGTTGGGACTTCCGAGTTGTTGCCACACCTTCAAGTCCACCTGCTCAGGGGCCTCCGAGAGGTTTTGAGCCAAAATGCCTCTGATGAGGGCGTACTGCTGAAGGTCCAAAAGGCACTTTACTCCTCCACATACCTCTGCTGTGCACTCTGTACCGCTGCAACCTCCCCCACCACCTCCTCCTCCTCCTCCTCCTCCTCCTCCTCCTCCTCCTCCTCCTCCTCCTCCTCCTCCCCCACCCCCTCCTCCTCCTCCTCCTCCTCCTCCTCCGCCACCACTTCTTAGCTTCACAGTGTACAGAGACACGCAGTCAGAACTGCCTGTGCTGCTGCTCACACTCACTTTCCACTCTGGAACGTTCTCGACCATGGCTGGAGTCTGTTGAGGTTTCTTCAGATACTCCACCACTGTCTTTCATTTTCGAAAACTTTTTCAAACCATTAGGAAAATATTTTCGAATTTCGATACTTTCAAACCGCCTCACCCCCTCACCCCCTTTCTCCACCCCTCCCCCACCACACACGCACGCACGCACGAACGCACGCACGCACGCACGCACACACACACACACACACACACACACACACACACACACACACACACACACACACACACACACAAACACACGCGCGCGCGCACGCATGCACTCACACATACCTACATACATACATACATACGTACTTATATACAAACATACACACACACACATACATACATACATATACACATACATACATACTTCCATCCATACATACATACATACATATAACATACATACATACATACATACATACATACATACATACATACATACATACATACATACATACATACATACATACATACATACATACATACATACATACATACATACATAAACACACACACACAGGCACACACAACCTCCTTCTTGATGTTGAAAGACACGAAGCGGTAGTCGTGGTTGCAGGCATCTGGGGACAGGGTGGTGAGGGTGAGGAGAGCCGAAGAAACCTTCATGTTGTGGAACGTGAAGTCCTTGCGGTCCCTTGTGAGGTCTGTGTGGTGGGTGTCGTTTTGAGGGTGTTGTTGAGGGTGTTGTTGTGAGGGTGTCATGGTTGTAAGGGTGTTGTTGTGAGGATGTTGTGGTTGTAAAGCTATTGTTGCGAAAGTTGTTGTGGTTGTAAGGCTGTTGTAGTGGTTGTAAGACTGTTGTTGTGAGGGTGTTTTGGTTGTAAGGGTGTTGTTGTAAAGGTTGCTGTGAAAGTTGTTGTAAAATTTGTTGTTATTGGTGATGCTTGTTTTTGGAGGTGGCTGTGAGAGATGAATGTTGCTGAAAGTGGTTTTTGCTAGAAATGGTTGTTGTTGACGGCGGTTGTGAAGTCTGCTGTGGAAAGGCATATGCTGTTCTTGGTAGTTGTGACAATATATGGCTGGAGGTGGTTGTGACGGTGGATGTAACGGAGTTTATTTTCTTCATATTCAAATATTGGCTAGTAATTTGTATAAACAATGAAAACACCTCAAAAAGATTTAAAAAACAATAACAAAACACGTTTTTAAATAACCAATTGATAAAATCAACTCGATCAAGCCGATTTTATTGTTATACACGCCATCTAGCGACTGACCATGAAGTTGGATTGAATTAGTGCCGTGGAGTGAGTCTGCTTCGAAGAGCAGAAGGTGGTGTGAGAAAGCATTTTGGGGCACAAAGACAACACAGGGAGAAGCTTTGAAGTGGAAGGAGGTTGCTGGGCCAGTCTGGTTGAAGGGATGCGGACTAGTTGGAAAAGAGTGGTGGGATGGTAAATGGTGGAAAAAAAAGCTTATTCGATAGATGTCACTGGTAAATTAGTTGATGATTTGAAAAAACAGTTATAAATTTGAGAACGAAGAATTAGGAGATGCATGTGACGTAGATGAAAGATAAATAAAACAAAAAAAAAAACAAAAAAACACGAAGCCATACTCGAAATGAACACACAAACGGATGGCACACAACCTGGTCATTCTGAGCCTTGTGGTTGCTGATAAGGAGGAAGTGGTTGATGATCTTGAAATAGCATAGCACTTCCTGCAGGAATGCCTGCAAGTGCACGTACCACAGACACGTCGTTTCCACGAAAACCTGGTTGCTCTGACCTTCTCCCCCTCTTTGTGTGTGTGTGTGTGTGTGTGTGTGTGTGTGTGTTTGTGTGTGTGTGTGTGTGTGTGTGTGTGTGTGTGTTTGTGTGTGTGTGTGTGTGTGTGTGTGTGTGTGTGTGTGTGTGTGTGTGTGTGTTTGTGTGTGTGTGTGTGTGTGTGTTTGTGTGTGTGTGTGTGTGTGTGTGTGTGTGTGTGTGTGTGTGTGTGTGTGTGTGTGTGTGTGTGTGTGTGTGTGTGTGTGTGTGTGTGTGTGTGTGTGTGTTTGTGTTTGTGTGTGTATGTGTGCGCGCTTTTGTGCACAATTTTGTGTGGTTTTCTGTATGCATAGCCACTGTGGTATAGAAAAGATATGGTGTGAGTAGATGAAAGTTAGATATCACACGCGGTGTTGTAGTCTTCACGCGCTCAAAATCTAATTAAACGCCACTCAAAACCTTCCAAACTATCCGCCAACTAGCACCACAAATCCATGCAAACTTGCCAACAAGGGCCACAGACGCAAGCACACTTGCTATTGAACCTCAGAGCTCTCACCTGACGATCTTGAATGACACCTGTTGCACCTTGAGCTTCTGGGCGTAGAGAGCCCCCTTAGGGGAAGTGTCTGACAAGCACAACAACCTTCCCTCCCCGTCTATCTGCTCACCATGGGTTCATGAAGCTTTTATATTCACGTTATAAATAATTATACAATTATATTAATTATATTAATAATGATATAAATAATAAAATAATTATGTTTTTATAATACAATACAACACGATACGAATATGATTATAGTGGCATCAACCCCGTAGAGTTTTGAGGTCACTCAAAACATTTTATTATAATTATGATAAAAAGGAGAAAATTAAAGTAAATTAGTTAAATTGGATTTTATTGAGTTCTTTGTAAATAAAAGGTTTACACTATTATTAATTATGGTGAGGGAAGAGAGTCATTGAAGCAATTCAGAGATCGACAAAATGATTTTGTTGAACTTGAAGATTTTAAGCTGTTAGGCAGGTTGTTCCACAACTTGGGTCCGCTGACGCTGAACCTTCTTAATCCTAATGATTTTAGCTTGTGCTTGTTGGGAACAACGTCCTCTGACTTAGCCGATCTTAATCTTCGTTTTTCAGGCAGACTAGCAACTGGAACTAGGTCACGTGTCAGAGACGCAAGACCCTCATTGGACAAACACTTGTAGATCTGCAGAACAATTTTAGATTTAATTCGTTCATAAATTTTTAGCCAGTGAAGCTCCTTGAGGACAGGGGTAATGTGATCATATTTCTTTACTCCTGTTATGAGCCTGGCTGCTGTATTGATTATGGATTGAATACTCTGCGTTGCTACCTTAGGTAAGCTGACTAAAGCCATGTTGCCATAGTCAGTACGACTTAACACTAAGGCTGATGCAAGTGTCTCCAAGGAGTCTATTGTAAAACATCCCTAGATGGATTTTATCTGACACAAAAAGAAAAAACACATCTGTATTGTTTTTGATACCTGCGTTGGCATTGTGAAGTCACTATCCATAGAGATTCCCAAGTTCCTTACAGATTTTGATGGAAAGATGTTGCTTTCTAATACACGGACAGAATAGCTCGGAATATTTTACAGATTCCGACGAGAAGAGAACCAGATCACCTCAGTCTTCTCACTGTTGAGCTTGAGACAATTGGCTCCCATCCAAGCTGCGATCTACACACTCAGACACTCATTTGTAATTCCTCTGTGCCTTCATTATTGCAGTGGCCATATATTTGAGTTTCATCAGCATACTGATGAACTCCTAGCTTGTATTTCATTACTATTCTTTCAAGGTATCCAGTGTACAATACAATACAATACAAACACGAATATCATCATAGTGGTATTAACACCGTAGAGTTTCGAGGCCACACTTTAACACCGCACTTTTTCTATCAGATCTTTTCGACTCCTTTGAAATATTTTTTCCACTCACTTCATTGATGTTCGACCATTCGTGCCATCCATTTAATTTGAATCTATCTTCACTCACAATCCTCAAGGACTTCATACAATTCCCCAGCATAAAAAACGCCTTTCATTCACTTTAAATCCCCTATAACGCTTTTTGTTTTTCAATAGTACATTCGGTAAAGATTTTTCGATTTACCTTCAAACTTTTGTAACCAAAATTCTCGAAAGTATATCTGTATTCAGGTACTTTTTCAATTTATGTTTACAACTCTAAAGACACCAATTCCATACTTCAATAAATGTTAAAGCAGCCGATTTATGACTATTCTTTTTCTATACCTTTCTTTCATCCTTCGAAAGGTCTCCTTATATTTATAGTCTTAAAAATAATTATTATTATGTTAATATTATAAATAAAAAAATTATAATTAATAATTATAAATGAAAACATTATAATAAAACTTAAAAATTTGGTTTATCTGAAAAGCGCCAAGGCAAGCAACAGAAGCGCCCTTGTTTAGTGAGTAAGAGAATCAGGTATGAAAGATTGTCAGTGGGTGATGAAAGATATGTTTGAAGGTTACGTTTATCGTTGAATACCACGTTAATGGTGCTTATTAATAATAATTAAAACATTAATTAACTGATTAACTGTTCGATTTCATCGCAGAGTAGCTCTGCGCCTTCTTGTTTTCCTAATGTTGTCATTGCTCCAAGTGGTTGGTACCATTCTACTGACCTATATTCTTGCTTCGTCTCTGATGTTAATACAATTCTCTCATGAAAATCTCTTTGGCCGCTGACTATTAACCTAAAAAACTACCACAAATGCTCGCAGAACCAACCTCCATTAATCTAATCAAATCTAATCTGTTCTGATCTATCGTAGCCTATTCTAATCTATTCTAAGCTAATCTAAGTTATTCTGAACTTATCTGGTCTAATCTAATAAGGAATATTTTTAAGCGCTGATTACACACTGTCCAAGAGCTGACCTGGCAAGAGATCTTTCTGCAGAGCACCTTGACACGCAAGGAGTCTGCAGTGATAAGGGCCAGACTGCTGTTCCTCTTGTTCAACATCAGTGAAGAATCCGCCATCAAAATCTCCAACTCCAACATGCTGGCGCCTGTACCTGCACTGGGTGCTGGTGGTGTGTGGTGGTGGTGGTGGTGGTGTATGGTGGTGGTAGTGTGTGGTGGTGGTGGTGGTGGTGGTGTGTGGTGGTGGCGATGTGTGGTGGTGGTGGTGGTGGTGGTGGTGTGTGGTGGTGGCGATGTGTGGTGGTGGTGGCGGGGTGTAGTGGTGGTGGTGGCGTGTGGTGGTGGTGGCGTGTGGTGGTGGTGGCGTGTGGTGGTGGTGGCGTGTGGTGGTGGTGGCGTGTGGTGGTGGTGACGTGTGGTGGTGGTGGCGGTTTGTGGTAGTAGTTGCGGTGTATGGTAGTGGTAATAGTGTGTGGTAGTGGTGCCGGTGTGTGGTAGTGGTGGCAGCTTGTGGTAGTGGTGGCAGTGTGTGGTAATGGGCGGTTCGTGGTAATTTTGGGTGTTAATGATAGTGAGTGGTGTGTGGTGTGATGATGGTGGTGGATGTGGTGATGGTGTGTGGTAGGTGAGTAATGGGTGGGTGGTGAGTTGGCGAATGCAGAGATTTACATTTTTCCAATACCAAATAAACAAGACTCATTTCCCACTATACTAATTAAGAGAAAGTCCTTATCTGAAACCCAATTAATCGGAAATGAAAGTTCCCAATTGAGTGATTAAATGATTGACCAACCAAGTGGACCTTCTTGGGAGGCCTGTTGGTGTTGCAAGCCCAGCAGGGAGACCATCAGCACAGCCACCTCCAAACTCAGAAAAGCCTCGAAAGACATTACGTGCACACACGCCTTGTAGTACACCTGAGACATTGGTCATGTGAGCGTGTACAGCTCGTGAAAGTAACTTTGTGAGTCGGATTATAACTAATAAACCCATATAAAACTCGAAAATTTGAAACTTATGGAGTTATGATCTATTATTTCTGATAGCCCTTTTATTCAAGACATCATATTTACAGTTATAACCTGAAAAATTATTTATTTTCAACTTATAACTGTGTATGCTTTGAAGTTATAATTTAGTTCATCATTTCGAGAGTAATTTTAAAACAGCTTTCCAGCCTACCTCCTGTTTGGCAAGGTCTGTGCTTCTTGTCGTCACACTGCACGTCAGCTTCAGGAAGCTGTCATGGCATTGATAACTTCTTAATGGGAGTTGGTAAGCTTTTGATTCTTGCGTGATTCTTCATGGAAATAAAAAGAAGAAAAATAATAATAATAATAATAATAAAACAACAACAACAACAACAAAATTAAAAAGACGAAAAAAAGAAAAAAAGATTTTATTAAATTTATAAATTTATAAAAAAAAAGATCGAAAGCGAAAGGAGGAAAAGGATGATAAATTTCATAAAAATGAGCAATGGTGATGCGGAGTTTGAATCCACACTTGATGGTACTCAGTGAAACCAGACAGGAACGAACCATGAATTGTCAGCACAACCTCCTTTAAGACTGGTCTTGTGGCCGTCTGTTGTGGTGCGTGGAATGCAACTGGAGCGTAGTTGGGAGCCCGTTCAAAATGTACATTTTGATGCATTTGAAAAAAATAATTTGGAATTATCGGAAAGAATAGAAGGTGTTTCAGAAAGTGGACGCTAGACAACCTTTCTCATTCATTGGGTCCGAAGTCGGCTTCAATAGAATCCTTGCAGAAGGTGGTAATAAAGTGCAGAAGTTAAAAATTAAATTTTTAAAAAAATTAACCACCGAACTGCATCTTCGAACGAGGTAACATGACCCTAACACGGATCGATAGACTGATGATGACGTGAAATGATAATAGAAGAGTGGACTAAATGTATCATTCGAAGACACATGAAGGTACAATGCACATTGCGTGGGAGCAGCTGAGACCTTTCATGAGAGGTGAGAAGGTCATGAATGGTGAGTGAGTGCACGGAAGAGGTGATAGAGGCGTGCAGAGGTCTGATGCGAGCGCCTGCAGTGACGTGGGTGGCTTCGAGTCGGAGAACCGCCTTCTGGTCATCCTGCTTCACCGTCATTTCCAGCAGGGGGAGTTCCAGAGAAAGTTGCGTGAGAGGGGTGGGTGCAGGGGGAGGTAGATGTGGTGGAGCATCCATTGCTTCGTCACGTGAGGTTGAAGCACCCACCAATGCAGCCTTATCACGTTGTTTTGCAGTGTTCTCCGACCGCTGAAACTTCATCTCAGACCACATGCCCAACGACCTCCTGAGCCTCTCAAACACCTCCAATTCATCCTCAACCACCGCCCTTGACACCACAACCTTCACAGACGCCTTGACGCCACACGAAAGCTCTTTTGCGCACCTACCAGCATCAGATGGATGCCTCACAGTAGGGCCTGTCATTGCATTGCAACCTACCCACATTCCTCCTGTGCCCGTGTGAGGCAGGATGGTGGTGCAGACTTCACTGTCGTACAAAGTGCTGCATGTTACAGAGGCACTGACGTGAGAGGCGTGCAAGAGAAGGTCCTTGAGGAACTTGGTAGTAGGCAGGCGTTTGTAGACGCTGATGCTGGGAGAGTTCAGTGTCAATGCCTGCATTGGGATTGATGTTCATGCTGCCAATGTTGTTGTTGTAAAAATGTTGATGTTTATGTTGCCAATGTTGCTGTTGTAATAATGTTGATGTTCATGTTGCCAATGTTGTTGTAATAATGTTGATGTTCATGTTGCTAATGTTGTTGTTGTAATAATGTTGATGCTCATGTTGCCAATGTTGCTGTTGTAATAATGTTGATGTTTATGTTGCCAATGTTGCTGTTGTAATAATGTTGATGTTCATGTTGCCAATGTTGCTGTTGTAATAATGTTGATGTTTATGTTGCCAATGTTGTTGTAATAATGTTGATGTTTATGTTGCCAATGTTGTTGTTGTAAAAATGTTGATGTTTATGTTGCCAATGTTGCTGTTGTAATAATGTTGATGTTTATGTTGCCAATGTTGCTGTTGTAATAATGTTGATGTTCATGTTGCCAATGTTGCTGTTGTAATAATGTTGATGTTTATGTTGCCAATGTTGCTGTTGTAATAATGTTGATGTTCATGTTGCCAATGTTGTTGTAATAATGTTGATGTTCATGTTGCTAATGTTGTTGTTATAATAGTGTTGATGTTTTTGTTGCCAATGTTGCTGTTGTAAAAATGTTGATGACTACAAATGTTAGATGAGTGGTTAGAGGAGTGAAATAGAAGGCAACAACTCACGTATCCTGGGAAGTCCAAAGGTCCCATGGTGCTCATGTACCTGCCTGTCAAAGTGTTCAGAGAGAGCACCAGGGCATGCTCCTTGCTGGTCTCCACCTGCGCCTCCAGCCTCTTCAGTCCTACATCCACACCCCAGCTCCGCTCGTCAGAAGTCGCTTCATCGGATATGGGCAGCTTAACTGTCTCAAGGGTGTGGCTGACGACGAGACGTAGTTGTTCGAAGAGCTCACTGCAGGGCTGGATGTGAATGGCGTTGAGACGCAACAGAGCCACGTTGCCCTCACATACAGACGCGTCCATCAGTTCGCTCTGCAACTTCTGGTCCAATTTCAAAACACCCTTCACTTTACGCTTCACGAGAATCGCCTCGAAAGCAGGACTCAGGTCTTCCTGACAAGTTCCAGCCTCCTTCGACGACGAACAGCTTCTGCCCTGCAACACCGCCCCTCCGCTCGCTTCCCTGTCGAAGGTGTATGTGTCCACACTGCACTGCAGGCTGGAGTGGCTTGCTGGAGGGTTGTTGTAGTGGTGGAGTACTTTGAAGTATTTTATTCAGTGTAGTTTTGTATTCAGTGTAGTTTTGTATTCAGTGTAGTTTTGTATTCAGTGTAAAGTTTTGTATAAAATATGAAGTTTTGTATTTATTGTGAAGTTTTGTATATAATGTGAGTTTTGTATTTATTGTGAATACTTGTATTAGGATACACTAATACAATACACACGCACCCGTGTCGTGCAACAGGACCTGCACACGGAGTGTCTGCAACACAGCCTTCTCGCCTCCCTTCAACGGTAACCACACATTACACTCCTCCCCCTTCAACTCTATGCGCGTCTGTTGTTGAATGGGGGGCATGTGGTTGGATGAGTACATCTTGGGCGGGTGGTTGTTGGGTGGGTGTTAGGTGGATGGGTTAGTGGTGTGGTGAATGGGCGTTGGGTAGATGAGTGGGTGGTGGCGTGCTGTTGTGTTTCGAGGAAAGATGTAAAAACTAAAATTTATTCAAAAAATATATGAGGTAAAGACTGACTATTAAGTGAAAAAAACATTGGAATGCCTACGTTGGGAGAAGGCTGTTTATGAAGCGATGGATGTGGGAGGGAAGAGTGTGGGAGAGAGGAGTGTGGGAGGGAAGAGTGTGGGAGAGAGGAGTGTGGGAGGGAAGAGTGTGGGAGAGAGGAATGTGGGAGAGAGGAATGTGGGAGAGAAGAGTGGGGTAGAGGAGAGTGAGATGGGAGCAAGAGGTGTGATGGAGCAGAGTGTGGAGAGGAAGGTTGTGACACAGGCAGCAACTCTACAAGCCACATCAGGTCTCGCAACATCGCTTCATCCCCTGGGATGGCGAGTGGTTGCTTTGTTGAATGGGTTGACTCTTCTTTAAAAGAACTTAATCATTCATGTAAAAAAATGAAAAAAAGTTTATAAATAAAAGCAAATTTAATGAAACCAACAACTACCTAGACAAGAAAACCAACCACGAAATAGATAAACGAACAACTCACAGGTGAAGTCTAACTTGTCGAGGGTGACTGAGAAGTTGGAGGGAGGTGCTTGGGATGGGTTGTTGCCACGTGATGGCAAAGTGCCGAGGCAGACAAGAAGGCGGAAGGCAGGTTTGCTGGATTCGCTCGAGAGAGACTCGGTCCAGTTAGGCACGTTGAAAAGTGAAAGGTCTGCAGGGTTGTGGCGTAGTTTTGAATAAGGATTTGAAATAAATACTGATTGATCGTTGAAAACTATGAACATTCATTTAATTTCACATTCCTATTTAAAAACTGTATGACATTAACTCCATCAAATTGAACAAACCGCCATGAAAACATCAAATACAAATGGCCATCTTCATGACAGAGCAACCACTTGTACAACACCCACCGATGCACTCCTGCATACTCCTGGGTGTCGAGGGTCGTTCGAAGGGTTTGGCTGGGAGGAGCGTGGTGAGAGAGAACACCACTGTGGAATGACCTTGAGCCTTGCCTTCAAGCCACCCTCTTCCCACATTACCGCCTGCACGGCGCACACGGAAGCTGTTGAAGGAGACACAGAGAGTTCTCGATGAAAACTCCTTGCTCCCACACAACTGCCCCTTATTCACCTCAATGCACGTCGATGTACCGTCTGTATGGTTCGGAAGAAGCAGGCGTAAGAGAGGTTACATAATAATTGTGTATTGGAAGAATGCTGATTGAAACTATAACAATTCAATTGTGTTGATGATGGCATTAGAAGCTATACTCGACTTAATCGACCAGAGATTGTCAATCAACCTTATCAACTTTTCATCAACCAACTCTCATCAACAAATCATTTGTCCAACTCATCAACTCCTCATCATCAAGCACTGAAGCATACCAAGTAGTTAGGCATCAACTTCGACACCAGTCCATACATCAAGCCCTACCAACAGCCCCTCAGACACCAACCACTCAACCAACCTCCTTATCACAACCACTCAACCAACCTCCTTATCGCAACCACTCAACCCACCTCCTTATCACAACCACTCAACCAGCCTCCTCATCACAACCACTCAACCCACCTCCTCATCACAACCACTCAACCACTCAACCAACCTCCTCATGACAACCACTCAACCAACCTTCTTATCACAACCACTCAACCAACCTCCTCATCACAACCACTCAACCAACCTCCTCATCACAACCACTCAACCAGCCTCCTCATCACAACCACTCAACCAACCTCCTCATCACAACCACTCAACCAACCTTCTTATCACAACCACTCAACCAGCCTCCTCATCACAACCACTCAACCACTCAACCAACCTCCTCATGACAACCACTCAACCAACCTTCTGATCACAACCACTCAACCAACCTCCTCATCACAACCACTCAACCAACCTCCTCATCACAACCACTCAACCAACCTTCTTATCACAACCACTCAACCAGCCTCCTCATCACAACCACTCAACCACTCAACCAACCTCCTCATGACAACCACTCAACCAACCTTCTGATCACAACCACTCAACCAACCTCCTCATCACAACCACTCAACCAACCTCCTCATCACAACCACTCAACCAACCTCCTCATCACAACCACTCAACCACTCAACCAACCTCCTCATGACAACCACTCAACCAACCTTCTGATCACAACCACTCAACCAACCTCCTCATCACAACCACTCAACCACTCAACCAGCCTCCTCATGACAACCACTCAACCAACCTCCTCATGACAACCACTCAACCAACCTTCTGATCACAACCACTCAACCAACCTCCTCATGACAACCACTCAACCAACCTCCTCATGACAACCACTCAACCAACCTCCTCATCACAACCACTCAACCAACCTCCTCATCACAACCACTCAACCAACCTCCTCATGACAACCACTCAACCAACCTCCTCATCACAACCACTCAACCAGCCTCCTCATCACAACCACTCAACCACTCAACCAGCCTCCTCATCACAACCACTCAACCAACCTCCTCATCACAACCACTCAACCAACCTCCTCATCACAACCACTCAACCAGCCTCCTCATCACAACCACTCAACCAGCCTCCTCATCACAACCACTCAACCACTCAACCAACCTCCTCATGACAACCACTCAACCAACCTCCTGATCACAACCACTCAACCAACCTCCTTATCACAACCACTCAACCAACCTCCCGCATGATACGTCACAGAGCTTTCATCAACGTGCAATTTCAGCGACATGATTGCGTCGCCACCTTCCTCCACGTTGTTCCTGCATTGCGCAATGTTGCGTAACAATTGAAAGATGTGGAAAAGTGAATTTAAAAAATAATTAAAAATTAAAATGGAGAACTGTCGTTCGATCAGCTCATCATTTAAAGAAGAAAAGTTGAAAAAAAATTAAAAAATAAACATGAAAATATGAAATGAATGTAAACATAATAATAATAAAAACATTTTAAGAAAAAAATAATAAAATAATGATAAAATAATTTGAAAAAAATAAAAATAAAAAGGTCAAACAGCACCGTAGTTGGTTGGGGGTTTTGGGAGACAGCAGGGTGTTGTGGATGTTGTGTGTCAGTTCTTTCCAGCAGGTCTTCAGTGAGGTCAACTGTGGAAGGATGAGTGAAAGGGAGGGTTGGGATGAGGAGGGAAGAATGAATGAAAAAGCTAATGGAGGTTGGTAGTGGTGGTGGTGATTGTGGTCAAGATGATGGTGATGGTGGCGGTAGATTGGAATAGTGGCGGTTGTTGTGAAGATGGTGGTGGTGTGTGGTGGTGGTAATGGTGGGGGTGGTGGTGGTGGTGGCGGTGGTGGTGGTGGTGGCGGTGGTGGTGGCGGTGGTGGTAGCGGTAATGGTGGTGGTGGTGATGGTGGTGGTGGTAATAGTAGTAGTAGTAATAGTAATAGTAGTAGTAGTAGTAGTAGTAGTAGTAGTAGTAGTAGTAGTAGTAGTAGTAGTAGTAGTAGTAGTAGTAGTAGTAGTAGTAGTAGTAGTAGTAGTAGTAGTAGTAGTAGTAGTAGTAGTAGTAGTAGTAGTAGTAGTAGTAGTAGTAGTAGTAGTATTAATAGTAGTAATAGTAGTAGTAGTGGTGGTGGTGGCGGTAACAATGATGGCAATGGATGAGTAGGAGACTAACTTGAAGATTAGATTACTGGTTCTAATCTTATAAAATTCTTAATCTAATCTTAAGCTGAAAGCCCAATGTATGATAGAGCATGAGGGATTAAGTTTGTCACGTGGTGTTGGTGTGCTTGCAGGTGGAGGGTGGGCAGGTAGATGGAAGCTTGTGTCGAGTTGTTCCGTGTGGTGCGTCTGTGAAGCATTCGAGTGGCGGTGAGTGGCGGCAAATAGTAGTGGTGGTTGTGGTAGTGGTGGTTGTGGTAGTGGTGGTAGTGGTGGTTGTGGTAGTGGTGGTGGTGGTTGTTGTAGTTGTTATTAAATAAAGTGGCGCTTTTTGTGGTGACGTTATGTTATTGTTGTGGAGTGAAAGGTACTTACTTCATGACTGAAAGATGGTTATTTGTGGAATTGAAACGTTCGATAGGTGGATTATATTCATTTTATCTTATAAGTGGAGTTGATGTGTTGATGAGCGCTGGCGACCAATGAGCACCTGGTGAGCATGGCGAAAAGGTTGACTGGCTTGAAGAGGTGTGAGAGGGGGTGCTCGTGGGTGTGGTCACTCAAGGTCAAGTTCAAGCTCAACAAGTTGATGGAGTATCTTTGTGTGCGTGAGTGAATGGATAGATGGATGGATGGGTGAATGGATAGATGGATGGATGGGTGAATGGGTAGAAAGATGGATGGATGGGTGAATGGGTAGATAGATGGATGAGTAGATGGGTGGGTGAATGGATAGATGGGTGGGTGAATGGATAGATGGGTGGATGAATGGGTGAATGGATGGATAGATTGGCGAATGAATGATTGAATCCTCATTACGAAAACGGACAGAGCTAAACAAAACTATTCGAGATGAATGTAACTCCAAGTTCACCCACTTTTCAGAATCATCATCATCACCACCATCGTCATCGTCGTCGTCCTCATTGTCACTTTGAGTTGGGCTTGTTGTCGGAGTGTAAAAAGACTCCTCCTCAGCTGTGCGTCGTGATTGGTGTTGCAGTAACGTCGGTTTTTTGGAAACTTACACACAATTTTGAAATCATAAGTGAATATTCACTATGGAGTGAACCCTTCATCGAACCCCTTAGCGAAAACCACCACGAACCACCACAAACCACCACAAACCACCACGAACCACCACAAACCACCACGAACCACACAATACAAACCACCACGAACCACCACAAACCACCACGAACCACCCAATACAAAACACCACGAACCACCACAAACCACCCAATACAAAACACCACGAACCATCCAACAGAAACCACCATGAACCACCACGAACCACCAAATACAAACCACCACGAACCATGCTGCTCTTCGGGTCTGTGTGGCTTGTTCATGATGCACAAGTGTTGGATGCCCACACTGACAAAGTTAAGAGGTTCGCTAATGGGAAGGTCATCCATGAGAGGTTCGTCAGTGGGAGGTTCCTCAGTGGGAGGTTCGTTGCTGAACACTGGCTTTGTGAACGATTCGTTGGTGAAGGGAATGCATATAGAAGGACTTTTAAGGTCCACTTGAACGAACCAGCTCGAATGCACCTGCGAACGATGCAAACGACATGAGCGCCGTGGACAATGCTCACAATCGACAATGTGAACACCTCGCCTGAGTTTCTTTCTTTGGCGCTTCATAAATAAGATTGAAGTAACATCAATCGCTTGAAGTGAGCTTAAACATTCAGAAACAATTTAAAAATGGTTTTAAAGGACGAACCTTGTTCTTATCATTCTTTCCAGATCTTTTCGTCTTGCGTTTTCGTGTGCCTGACTCTGGTGGTGTTTCTGTGTTTGTGGTTTGTTTGTAGTTGCTTTTGTGGTTTCGTGTGTAGTTGTGTGTGTGGTTGTGTGAGTGGTTGTGTGTTTAGTTGTTTGTGTGGTTGTGTGTGTAGTTGAGGGTGTGGTTTTGAGTGTATTTGTGTGTGTGGTTGTGTGTGTGTGTGTGTGTGTGTGTGTGTGTGTGTGTGTGTGTGTGTGTGTGTGTGTGTGTGTGTGTGTGTGTGTGTGTGTAATTGTGTGTAATTGTGTGTTTGGTTGTGTGTATAGTTGTGCTTGTCCATGCGTACGTAACAAACGGCGCGGGAATGAATTGACAATGAATGAAATATTAGATCCAATAGGTTCTTTCAGCTTTCAGTCGCACCTTGTACCGCGTCATTTGTCATAAGAGGTCTCTTCAGTCGTTCAACCAGCTCCGCCAGTCCACTGCATACCTCCAACGTCTCTCTACCACACACCACCCTCACCGGAGCTGATGATGCAACCACGCTGCGGGTTGGTGGTGATTATGGATGTTTCGGTGTTTTTGGACGTGTTAATGTGTTTGTGGATGTGTTAATGTGTTTGTGGATGTGTTAATGTGTTTGTGGATGTGTTAATGTGTTTGTGGATGTGAACAAAACGTGGTGAGACACCAACGTGTAGTGGTCCTTGGAGGAGTGGTGTGTCTTGGCAACAGAGAAGTCCACAAAGTTGCCAGACTGATGTAAGTTGATCAACTGCATAAAAAAATTATTTTCGAATTCTGATTTAGTTTCGTACCTTTTTAATTCAATTAACCAATTAATTAAATTCCGACTAAAATATCAAATCGCTGGAGTCTGATGAAAATATAAAATAATTTAAAAATAAATTAATTTGATTTAATGAGGCGCCAAAGCAAGCAACTGAGGAGACAACCTGGTCAGAGGTGGACAGGACGAGAGGATGAAGGGTGTGAGAAGACCTGCCTCGCAGAGACACTTCCATCACCCCTCCAGCCAACCTCCACCTCCTGGGCCAAGGCTTCAGCTCCAACATCCCACCCAGGCTCTTGCTCTCCAGCATCACGCTGGTGACTTTGTCCATGGCGGTGGTGTCTGTGGTGGTGGTGGGTGGTGTGGTGGTGGTGGATGTGGTGTGTTGGTGGTGGGTGATGTGTTGGTGGTGATTGGATGTGATGGTGGGTGGTGTGGTGGTGGTGGTGGGTGGATGTGGTAGTGAGTGAATTTGGTGGTGTTGAGTGGATGTGGTGGTGGTGAGTGGATGTGGTGGTGGTGAGTGGATGTGGTGGTGATGAGTGGATATGGTGATGGTGATGAGAAGAAGATGTTGTGTTGGGTGTGTTGGAAGGATGGTGAATAAATGTGGTTTTTGGGGTAGCAAATAACATTGATGTGCTTTCGAGGTGCGAAAAAGTTGCTTCTTTATGGAAAAATTATTTATATATTTTTTAACTAATAATAATTCTTGATGCCACATTGCTTCATCAGCCACTAATCGCCACAAACCTTCACCAACCAGCGACCACGACCACCAACCACCACCCCAAAACTGCCACTAACCGCCAAAAAGATCCACTTGCACAGACAGAGTACCCAGAGAGAACTCTGTGCGCAAGAAAATCAGATTCCTGAGACTCAATTGGCTGTTGTCTAACAAACTCAACAGTTCTTGGTCTGGTGACGGAAAGGGGAGGAAGGGGATGAAATCGTGAAGATGACGAAGGTGCAAGAAAAAGTGGGTGAGAAGAAAGAGAAGTGAAAGTGAAGAAAGAAAAATTAAAGTATAGGACCCCAATACTCAACGGGTTAAAGTCACTATAGCAATGTTGGTACTTGTATGGTGTGATATTGTAAAGTTAGTTGTAGTGAGTTACGATACATTCAACTTTAATGCATCCCACGTGGATATTTATTGATTTAACGTGTGAAACGCACCCAGAGAGGCCACTGTTTGCTGGTCCAGACTCTCATCTGCCTCCTGAAGCAAGTGTGTGTAGGTGTTTCATGGCTATCATTGAAGCTAGTTCGACTCGTTTGCCGAGGTTAACGCGTCAAGTTGCAATACGAATAGAAATAAAAACCACGCTATTCTTTTTCTTTATCAACCACCCACCATCCTCCACCCATCAACCACCCACCATCCTCCATCCATCAACCACCCACCATCCTCCACCCATCAACCTCCACCCATCAACCACCCATCAACCACCCACCACCCTTCTTCCATCAACCATTCACCATCCTACTTCCATAAACCACCCACCATCCTCCATTCATCAACCACCCACCACCCTTCTTCCATCAACCATTCACCATCCTACTTCCATAAACCACCCACCATCCTCCACCCATCAACCACCCACCATCCTCCACCCATCAACCACCCACCATCCTCCATCCATCAACCACCCACCATCCTCCATCCATCAACCACCCACCATCCTCCATCCATCAACCACCCACCATCCTCCACCCATCAACCACCCACCATCCTCCATCCATCAACCACCCACCACCCTTCTTCCATCAACCATTCACCATCCTACTTCCATAAACCACCCACCATCCTCCATCCATCAACCACCCACCATCCTCCATCCATCAACCACCCACCACCCTTCTTCCATCAACCATTCACCATCCTCCTTCCATAAACCACCCACCATCCTCCACCCATCAACCACCCACCACCCTTCTTCCATCAACCATTCACCATCCTCCATCCATCAACCACCCACCATCCTCCACCCATCAACCACCCACCACCCTTCTTCCATCAACCACCCACCATCCTCCACCCATCAACCACCCACCACCCTTCTTCCATCAACCATTCACCATCCTCCATCCATCAACCACCCACCATCCTCCACCCATCAACCACCCACCACCCTTCTTCCATCAACCACCCACCATCCTCCATCCATCAACCACCCACCACCCTTCTTCCATCAACCACTCACCATCCTCTTTCCATCAACCACTCACTTGTGTCTCGGAGCTATTCCAGCCAGTCCAGGCAGGAAAGAGCTTCTGCAATGTGCCCGTGAGGAGGGAGTAGCTAGCAGTCGAGGTGCTAGGGTGCTTTGACAGCAAGTCCTGCATGGAAAAACCAATGGATTGGTTATGTTGATGATGACATAAACAGGTTGGTAGATTTATTTTTACAAAGAGCTCAATGAATAAAACCTAAATGAAAGATCAAAGGGATGAAAAAAGGATGAACAGATGATCCATCATCTAGCGCCACATCGTAAAGAAGCAGTTTTGGGCAGAATCCAAGCAGAGTAACATTGCGTCAGACGAATCTCTATAGAAGCAGTCTGGCAGTAAGATATCAAGCCAACAACACAACGACGATGGTTAAGACGCAGTGGCAAATGCGGGCTTCGACGGCTTGAAATGGAAGAGGTTCAGAAACCTGCTCCTCCTGCCTCAGAAGACTCCTCGTGACACAGTCCCGCAGCGTCTTGACCGCCTCGTAGCTGCAGGCTGCCTCGAAGTCTCCTGCGAAGTCCTGTCGTGGTGTGGTTTGCCTTACGTGCTAACAGCGCACAAGTGCTAGTGACGCATACGTAATGAGGAACTTGTGATGCATACGTATGAGGTGATTGTGATGCATACATAATGAGGTGCTTGTAATGTAAAAGTTTTGACTTGAAATGGTGAAGGCGCAGTTGAGGTCTTCAATCAACAGCTTGAGCAATGCATAAAAATGGTCAAGCATAATGAAGAAGGGGTGAATATGCACAGGATTATAATGGAGTGATGAATATGCACAGGATTACAATGGAGTGATGAATATGCACAGGATTATAATGAAGTGATGAATATGCACAGGATTATAATGGAGTGATGAATATGCACAGGATTACAATGGAGTGATGAATATGCACAGGATTATAATGAAGTGATGAATATGCACAGGATTATAATGAAGTGATGAATATGCACAGGATTATAATGAAGTGATGAATATGCACAGGATTATAATGAAGTGATGAATATGCACAGGATTATAATGGAGTGATGAATATGCAAAGGATTACAATGAAGTGATGAATATGCACAGGATTATAATGGAGTGATGAATATGCACAGGATTATAATGGAGTGATGAGTATGCACAGGATTATAATGGAGTGATGAATATGCACAGGATTATAATGAAGTGATGAATATGCACAGGATTATAATGGAGTGATGAGTATGCACAGGATTATAATGAAGTGATGAATATGCACAGGATTATAATGGAGTGATGAATATGCACAGGATTATAATGAAGTGATGAATATGCACAGGATTATAATGAAGTGATGAATATGCACAGGATTATAATGGAGTGATGAGTATGCATAAGATTATAATGAAGTGATGAATATGCACAGGATTATAATGAAGTGATGAATATGCACAGGATTATAATGAAGTGATGAATATGCACAGGATTATAATGGAGTGATGAGTATGCATAGGATTATAATGGACTTATGAGTATGCATAAGATTATAATGGAGTGATGAATATTCATAAGATTACAATGGAGTGATGAATATTCATGAAGAATAAAATATCTGAGTTAAAAACCTTGTTTTCATCGCTGACGTGCACGAACTCATTGCAGACGTAAGCCTTGTAGATCCGCGCGTAAGTCAACACATCCCTAACGCGCTTGCACACGTACGTTTTTGTGCGCCTTTTGACTTTCTCACGTACATCATTCCTCACGCATTCTATGCAGAACTTCCACAAACATCTGTGTGTGCGTACATGTATGCGTGTCTGTATGCTGTGTGTATGTGTTTGTGTGTGTAGATTTTTTTGTAGTTTTATGCCGGTAAGGTAGAGAGAAAGCACAGCAGAGGTTATTGAGAAGCACCTCACGAGAGGCACGTCCTGCTTGGAATGCAGGTACTTGCTCCTGGCGTCTCGATGCCTGCGTGACTTGACCATCGAGTCAAAGGCCTTCAAGACCTGCAAGAGCTGGGTCACCTGCTGTCTTTTGAGCCTCACCACCAGGTCCTCAATGCTCGTCTCCACAGCTACCCCAGGCAGGCGTGGAGACTTTAGGAGGTTGTTTGGAGGATCCCTGCTAATCTGCACCTTGCAGTCCAAACGCTGAACTATGAAGGCATCCTTCTGCTGGAGTGGTGGTTGGGTTGCTGAAAGTGGTGGATGTGGAAATGGTGGTGGGAAGAACGGTGGTGATGCTTGTAGTAGGAACAATAGAATGAAAAGAAAGGTGGTGGTGGTGGTGAAAATATTGTGACTTCAAGTCTGGGAACATGGTGGAAATTATTCCACCACCCCCACCCCACCCTCATCCTCGCAGTGCATGAAGAGTGCAAGGAAACTCACCTGAATGAGGTGCAGTTGCTCTTGAAAAGATTCCTGTGGGAGAAGGAAAAGCAACTGAGACAGCCGTTAATAGATCTTAAGCCATAGAGTATATGGGACCAATTCTGGTGGAAGATTAAACAGTCAAAGAGGTCAGGTAGCATGGGTCACGACATACAGGCCATGTGGTGGATGAACTGGAGAAGTTCCAAGAAAAAATGTGCCACGTACGTGCGTGAGTGAGTTGAGAAAGGTCGCTTGTGGCTGTGAAGTTGGAGAGTGTTGTAAAGAAGAGAGAGACGGTGATGATAATGATGAAGGAGGGAGTGGTAATGATGTCGATGGTGACGAAGGAGAGGAGGGTGAAGGTGGTAGGGATAGTGATGGAGGGGGGAGCAGTGGTGGTGAAGACGCTGAGAACGATGTTCGTTGTTTCAACTCTTGACTGGCTGGCGAAAGTGCTAATGACGATGGTTCAATTGGTGGTGATGATAATGATGTCGTCTCATTCGTCGGTGAGGATAAGGATGGTGGTTCAGTTGTCAATGGCGATAAAGATGGTGTGGAGGTTGGTGGAGGTGGGTGATGATGGGTGGTGTGGTGGTCCCAGTAAATTCCCACCCCTGAGGCATGAATGCTCTTGCGCACCTTGTCGTCCTGCAGTTGCTCTCTTTCATCATCGACAATCCATCCATCCATCTATCTTTTACTTATAAATTACTATAATAATAATAATAATAATAATAATAATAATAATAATAATAATAAAAGTAATAATAATAATAATAATAATAATAATAATAATAATAATAATAATAATAATAATAATAATAATAATAGTAATAATAATAATAATAATATAAATAATAATAATAATAATAATAATAATAATAATAATAATAATAATAATAATAATAATAATAAAAATAATAATAAATATAATAATAAAAGTAATAATAATAATAATAATAAAAATAATAATAATAACAATAATAATAATAATAATAATAATAATAATAATAATAATAATAATAATAATAATAACAATAATAATAATAGTAATAATAATAATAATAATATAAATAAAAATAATAATACTAATAATAATAATAATAATAATAATAATAATAATAATAATAATAAAAGTAATATAATTTTTTTTCTTTTCTTGTACTACTGCTACTACTATCATTGTTTCTTGGTAATTTTTAATTTTATCTTCTACTATTCACGAAGCAAACGTACCAGAGACGTGAGAGCACTTCTGGCCACCACATCGGCCACCACGAGACCGCAGGCGAAGGAGGAAGAAGTCAACGTTGAAATGTCTTCGAAACGGAGGTGTAGGCTGTTGATCTGAAACTGGTGGTTGTTGTTGTCAGTGGTGGATGATGGAAGGTTGGAGAAGGGGTGGCTAGAGGTACCTGCAGGTTGTCAAGGATGCTGGAGAGGTAGTAGTTGAGAATGGACCAGAGGGGGTCCCAGGAGGATGAAGGTGGGGTCGACTTGTTGCGTCTGATGTACTCTCTCTGCAGCTGCATGTCAAAGATAATAATATTATTATATTATTATTATTAGCATTAATATTAATATTATTATTATTATTATTAGCATTAGCATTATCAGCATTATTTTTATTAATTTTATTTTTATTATCACGGTTTATTTTGAAATTTTTGAAAAGAACTTATGATGGAAAATAATGCTGACTTTGAAATTTTCTTCAAGTTTTTTGAGGAGGTTTTGTTTGCTGACTTCGAGGTCTGAGTCACTGAACATGGCATTGAACTGTGTATGGATGTTGTCTCAAGTTGAGTGTGAGTAAAAAGTAGTATAATTTATATAAAAAATAATTAAATAATTAATACTTTTAATCTTTTGAATATTTTAAAAATAAAGTTTATTTATATGGAAATTTATTATTGAAATAATTATAGTAATAAATTAAAAGTGAAATAATTTTAAAATAATATCTTTTGTTTATTTTTATTTTGGCTCAAAATATTTGTCAAAGTGTCAGAGGTCACCTCATGCTGGGACTGTGGAGTAACAAGAAGTACAAAGTCGTGAATGCTGATCAACCAGTTCCTGCTTGAGAGTCGTGAAAGAGGAATCTCAAGCTTGATCTTTCCTATTAAACCTGAAATGAATTCCATTTTGTTGCCTGATGAATCACTGCCCAGTGAAAAGTTGATTTCAATTGAAATACTGAAAATTTTTGTTGAAGTCAACTGCTTTCAGTACCTCTTTTCACTTTTATTGGAAGTCCTAAATTTTTGAAAGCTGATTCTTTAATAAGAAGGTTCTCTAGAATAATATCACCTGTAACAGAGTAAGAACCAAATTTAAAATTTTCTAGAATAAAATAGGAAACTTGAATTTTTTAATTTGTTCAAAAATAAATAAATCTCATCTTGGTCACCTACAGTATTTTTGAAGCTAAATTTGGTGATCTAACCTAATCATACAACTTTTATAGCGCATATTGCACACTGTTTAAAATCGATTTGCTACTAACTGTTTGAACTACGAAATTTTAAAAATTCCACGAAAATGAAGTAGAGAATTAGTGTAGGTGAGATCGAGAAGGAGTTTCATAGAAGGTATATATAGTAGGGAAATGCAGACTCAGTATTGGCTATCAAATTAAGAAAACTTAGAAAAAAAAATGGGAAAAAATTTTTTAGAAAAAACAACGTCAAAACTTTCAAAAAGAGAGTCGTTGAAGGACTCAAATATGTTCACCACCTTGGAACAAGCCTATTTTTAATTGGTCTGTATTGAGATTTTCCACGTATTCGCCGATATACGTGTTTATAAACCATGACAACAATCCTTCAAACATGTTTACGATATTTACGGCATTTTGTGTGTTATAAACAAATCCACTTTTAAGTATTTATTATCGTTTTTTTAATTCTTTGTCTATGGTATAATTTAATCATATTAAACCAAAATAACCAAAATTTGATTTAAGTAAAAACCTAAAAGATAAAAACTCATATTAATGAAGAAGTTCAAATGAGTTTTCAAAGTTACACAAGTCAAACTTCCTATATATAATTATTTTAATTGTTATTTTCATATTTGTTATAATAATAAATATTAATTAAAAACTATTCAAAACTATTAGATAAATGACACATAATGTAAAATATATAGATGTATAATAATAATAATTGGAAAAAATAAAAATAATAAAAATAATAATTATAATTTTTTTTCATAGTCATTTTTTATACTTCTTACTCATATTCAGTATTCATAAGGAAATCAGTTGGTGTGGCCACCTATTGCTATTCCATTCCTTCTATTCCACCTTCCATTCCACCTTCCATTCCACCTTCCATTCCACCTTCCATTCCACCTTCCATTCCACCTTCCATTCCACCTTCCATTCCACCTTCCATTCTACCTTCCATTCCACCTTCCATTCCACCTTCCATTCCACCTTCCATTCCACCTTCCATTCTACCTTCCATTCCACCTTCCATTCCACCTTCCATTCCACCTTCCATTCCACCTTCCATCCACTTTTTCAAAGTAGCAAGATCATCTCTTTTTGGGATATTTTTATGTTGGCATACATACATCATCCCGCATGCACTTCTCCTTACATGCCCAAACAACTCTCAACTGCTCTTCTGACCAGCCTCATCCATTCAATCCATCTCAAAATCTTCGAAAGAAAATGCCACCACCCTGCTGTTCTTTTTATTAAGAGTCGAGAAGAGCTTCGATGAAGAACGTGATACAGCCAGCCATGAACTTCTGTATGCAACTGTTCGTCTAGACATGCAAGTGATGACAAGATTGATGGGTGAATGGGAAAACAGCGCTATATAAATGATTTGATTAAATTAAAAAGGGTAGTCAACTAGCGATTAAAAGTTTTTTTAGCGGTTTTAAAAGTTGTTGTTGATGCTACACATTTCAGACGATAAAATAGATAAGTGTTCGTAAACTTCGGAATATTTCCGAAATCGGCAAAAATCTAAAAATGAATCTGAAATTTATAAATGAAGATTTGAAATTTTAACTTGAAAACCACTGGCCAACAATAGCTAAATAATCCATACTAGTTTCGTATGATTCATCAGAAACAGCGTTGCTTTGATTATTTTCTGAAACTTCAGTCTTGTGAGCTTTTAATAAAAAACAGTTTTCTTATTGTCTTTGTAGCACCTGAATTCACTACGGCTAGTAACTAACTAAAAATATAAATACAATTTTATTTAAAACACCACATTTTTAACTTTTTAATCGATTCCAACAATTTTTTTCTTGTTTATCTTTTCAATTCCAATCAATATTTTTTTCAAATTATTCATTTACGGCACGAGGTACCGTTCATGGCAGCAGAAGGTCACGTGACTCAGTAGCAAGTTAACCTCGTCCGTCCGGATGCTCGAAGCACTGGAAGACCAAATGCTCAATTGTGATTGGTGGAGGAAGTGTATATAAGGAAGAGAAATGAAAAGCCTCAGGGGTGGGAAGCATTGACTCCTTGCAACTTGATCATCGCAGAAGGCTTCTGTTGTTCCTGTCGGTGTGTTTGTTGGCTGTGAAGCAAGTGTCTACACTGGTGCCTGGGCAAGAGGAAGGTGGAGGGCGATTGGAAAGAACTGTTGAACAACCAGCTGAAATGCCACAAAAAGTTCTAGTGAAGAGAAAGAGTGCTCTCTTTGGGTCCTGAACAAGAAGAAAGATAAGAAAAACATGAATGAAAATGCTATTGAGGTATGCCAGGAAGGTTGGAGAATTCGTTGAACAGAGAATTGCAAAGTAGTTCTGTAGTGTAGTGGTTATCACGCTCCTCTCACGTGCGAAAGGTCCTGGCTTCGAAGCGTAGCAGAACCTAAGTCTACGCCTGTAGTATAATGGTTAGCAAATCCGCTTTTGAAACGTGAGGCTCAGGTTTGAGTTGTAACTCAAGCGGTAACTCAAGAAGAAACGCGGTGCTTGTGTTACTTGATCATTTAGTAGTCCAAACTGCTTCGTCTTAATGACTGAATGTGGTTTCTTCAGTTGCTTGCTTTGGCACTTTAAAAATATAATTTATATTTATTATTATTCTATTTAACAAAGAAATAGACCTTCTGAACAAGGCACTGGCTTGGACGAAAGGGCACAGAGGACTGACAACAAGGACTGCCTGTTATTTAGCCTTTGAAAATCTCAGAAAGGAGGTTTAAAAGGCAAAGTGGAAGGTCTCATGGGATTCCAGGACATCCTGGAATAAAAAGATGGGGTAGTGGAAGGGAAGACAGATAGCCGTTGGGAGGTTGAACGTGGAAGAAGGAATGGATGTTAGAGAGGTCGTCGTCACTTCAGTTCAAAAGACTCAACCACGCTCACCATCTTTGCAGTGTCCATCTATGCTCGTAACAATGAGCTCATTCGATTGCTCATCTCATTAAAGTTTATACGCCATCCCTTGTCAGATGAAACCTTAATCTAATCTAATCTAATCTAATCTAATCATTTGTTGAGCATTGATTACACGCCGTTCAAGAGCAGTACAGACTGATTAAACAAAAAAGTTTCGCGAGCTTTACAAAAACAAGGTAGAAAGAAAACAGAAGCAAAATTGGAAGAAAGTGTTATAAGAAAGAACCACATTAGGAAGATGCAGATTGGGCATAAGAACGGTTGAAGGGTAGCCCAAAAAATCAAAATGATTAGAGGATCTGAGTGCCTCACCTAAAGGCAACTTAGAAAGATGTCTTTGGTAATCAGGTAGATGAGGATTTTATTGTTTTAAACATGAGAGCAGATTTCGAGAATGGCTCTCTTCTTCAAAGGTAACCAGTGTAGAAAGATAATAGCAAGACTTGGTTTGTAACGTTTTTGTAACATGAACCATTTTTCAATAGTTATTTGATCAACTTTTAAGTTACTTTTCGATTTTGTTTTTATGAAGATTGCCAACTTGACTCTATACTCACCTTTGCTCTTAGTTCACATATGGATTTTTTTAAAGATTCGTTTCTTTTTTATAATTTTCTGCGCTTGTGGCATGATGGTTAATTTGTTCCACTGTGAACGGCTAAGCTTCGGTCCGAATTTTGAAAGCGAGAATTCAGATAAAGAACAGACGCTGTCATAGTGTGGCTTAGTCACTTGGTAGCCACAGAAAGTAAAACCTTTTTCTCGAGCGCTTTTGAAAAAAATGCTCAAAGCCGCTTTTCATATGCTTTGATAAGCTTATATTAGATGAGATTAGTAACAAAAACTAAGCGGGCAGCGCTAGTAAAAGCCTTGGTGGGAGAAAAAAAAACAAAATAAATATTTTTAAGAAAATTATATTAAAACCATTTAAGAAACGACCAAAGAACATTGATTTTCACATAGTTTATTGATACAGATCCAGACTAACGTTATCTTTGTGTGGTAAATTTATGTTACGATTTCAATAGTGAACATTTTTTAAGAGTGAGAAATTGGTTGTGTGAGTACTTTGCTCAAGAGACAAATTTTTACGTAATGGAAATATTTTTCCGATGATTTTTATAGAGCATTTTCGTTTACAGCGAAAATGTTTCAGAAGTAAATATACTTTTCTAGTGCTAAATTTTTCGTATTGGCATTTTTTTTGTGAAAATTCGAGAAAATATAATTTTTTTAATTTTTTTAATTTTTTTCTTTTTTGTTCTTAATGAAAAAATTATAAATGTAAAGTTTTCTCCATTAAAAACTTTTTTTGAAAAGTATATAGGGAAAAATTCACTGGTAAAAATTTTGATTGCAATTTTCGCTCATAGTAAATTTTTTACAAAGTGAACATTTAATAAGTAAAATCGTGTCCTAGCAACGTGTTTTTGCGAGTGATTTTCAAATCTAATCTAATAAACTCGTTTTTATAGCGTTGTTTAATACTGTTTAAAAAACAACAGTCAGTTACATTTCAGTAGCCTATTTCCAAGCTAATAACAAAGAAAATGAGACAATAGGAGTGTTCTGAGGCGCTTTACAAATACTTTGAGTAGAGTAGAGCAGATGAGTTTGTGTGATGAACCTGTAGAGGAGCTAAAAAACTCTTTTAATGGAATTTGACAATGTATTATTTAAGCAGAAAATTAATAAGCGTATCAATTTTTTTAGTAAATTAGGCTTTTAATGATTGTGGAACGAAATAAAAATTAATTTTTGTTGAAAAGATGGATTGCAAGGAACAGAGAGATTTTAAAGGGTTCGCAAGAGGGAGGAACACAGTGAGGAACGCCGAAAATGTCTCATCAAAGAGAAAAGAATAAAAACAACGACAATAAAAAAAACAAAAAGAAAATAATAATAAATGAGAAGAAAATTAAAAACTTTAAAAGAAACAAATATTGAATAATAAAAAAATAAATAATAATAATAATAATACGATGAACTAAAAACTAAAAAGCTAATTATATTTTGTTTTGAACAGAAAACAAAATAATTAACAAAACTTTTTTTAAAAATAATTTGACGAGAAGGTGGCTTGTTTTAAGTTAACTTGCAGTGTAATGGTTGGAACTATAGTACCCCTCTATGAAACTACGAGCTTTCAGTTAATTTTACATTTTTTATTACCATACTTAAGCTCGCCGAGTCTGCTACGCAAAATACAAGAAAAAAAATAGTTTTGAAAAAAATAATAAAAGTTGAATGTTCTTTTTTCAGGAAACTTGCCCTCACATTAAGTACAATCTCCAGTGCAATCTATAGTACAGTGCAAGGGTGATTATAATAATAATAATAATAATAATTATTATTATTATTATTATTATTATTATTATTATTATTATTATTATTATTATTATTTTATTATTTTTATTTTTATTCTTATTATTATTATTATTATTATTATTATTATTATTATTATTATTTATATTATTATTATTATTATTATTATTATTATTATTATTATTATTATTATTATTATTATTAGTAGTATTATTAATATTATTATTATCATTATTATTATTATTATTATTATATTATTATTATTATTATTATTATTATTATTATTATTTTATTATTATTATTTTATTATTATTTTATTATTATTATTATTATTATTATTTTTATTTTTATTAGTAGTAGTAGTAGTAGTAGTAGTAGTAGTAGTAGTAATAGTAGTAGTAGTAGTAGTAGTAGTAGTAGTAGTAGTAGTAGTAGTAGTAGTAGTAGTAGTAGTAGTAGTAGTAGTAGTAGTAGTAGTAGTAGTAGTAGTAGTAGTAGTAGTAGTAGTAGTAGTAGTAGTAGTAGTAGTAGTAGTAGTAGTAGTAGTAGTAGTAGTAGTAGTAGTAGTAGTAGTAGTAGTAGTAGTAGTAGTAGTAGTAGTAGTAGTAGTAGTAGTAGTAGTAGTAGTAGTAGTAGTAGTAGTAGTAGTAGTAGTAGTAGTAGTAGTAGTAGTAGTAGTAGTAGTAGTATAGTAGTATTCAAATGACCTTCGTCTCTAAGCTTCAAGACCACAATACGCCAAAACATAATCACAATTTTACAAATAACATTTTACTTTCTATTATAGGTATAAAATACGTCATAAAGATTTTGTGAGATTTACTAACACGGATATAAATAAATGAATCAGGATAGGACGCCTAAAAATAAATTATTCTGTGACTGGATATTAATAAGTTCTAAAAAAGACATCGCGTCTGCTTCAAAGTTTCTTACTAAAGTGAATTATCACTAGGCTAACTAATGAGGAAGTCTTTGTGGTGTCAACTGAATAAACTTTTGAAATTTTAAATGAGGGGTTTAAATACGCCAGATTTTTGGTGAATTATAAAAATACTTCAATCATTTCAGTCCTTCACACCAAGCAGTTAAGTTTCAATCTTTCAACATTTTTCAACCTTTCAATCGTGATCAACTTCTGCGTGGTTCTCATTAACTCCTTTTCAACTTTCATCAACATTCTTGCAACATTTTTAAGTATTTCTCATACTCGCTTTAAAAATGCCTTGAGATAGATTTATTATTAAAAATATACACACTTCGATTCACTATTTGATAGTTTTCTGGTCAAGCTTAAAAATATGTTTCGACTTTATTTTTTATTTTTTGATTATTCGAATAAAGTTCAAAATTAATTAAAGTTATAATGGCTGTTGAATCATTTGGATTTATCAGTTAAGGTCTGGAAACGATTACTCGTAAGCATATCTCTTTAGTCAGCCGATTTATTCATCAAGGCTGTGGCTCGTATGAATAATAGATTGTTTACAGTAATTTTGAATTAATTGAACGTTTTTGATAAACATATGAAACAGAGGGAGACTTTGGAAAGAGATAGTTCATTAGCGTTCATTAACCTTTATTGAAATTGCCGCTAGAATGATATAAAAAAGAGAGTTGGCGTGTTTGAAGTTTGTTAGAATCAAGTCGAAAGCAGCCCTTTAGCAGGGACTTCTCATCTTTTGAAAACTTTTTTTTCCACTTTATGATTAATTTTTCATTTGTTCATGTACACATGTACGCATAAATTGTTTGTAAGCAAAGTTATTTATTAATCACGCGTGTACACGCACATGCACAGCGGTATGAGTTGGCCTCGACTTGAGTCAAATCACATATTTTATGGCTTATTTAAAAAAAACACAAAAAATAACGAAAATTGAAAGTGGTAAAAAAAATTTTGTCTTCTTGGTCTAATGAGAGCCATCGAATATAAACTTAATGTGACGCCTTGCGAGCCGTGACACGATCCTCTACGGTCCTTTATAACTGCCTTTTTGTCTTTGCCATGACACAAAGCTTAGAAAGAACGAAAAATGATTGTTTTGAGATTACTAAAAATGTCAAAAAATACTTTAAAATGGGTTTAAGTTAGTTTGGTGTAAATCTGTACAAGCGAGGTACGGAAACTTGATACTTTGTGTGTGTGTGCCAAATATACAGCCTATTTTTAAGCATTCTGAATATAAAGCTTACGCATAAGAACTGAGATGTGCATGTAAAGTTTTAGTTTCAGGGTCTATCAACCATATCGTGTTATTTTTACTGTTCCTTATCACTTTATATCAAAATTATTGTTTTGAAAATAACCAAAGCACCGAATTGTCTCAGTACTGACTAATAGTTCTTCAACTATTATTTCAATTAACATTTAACTATAGCTATATACCTGCTGTGTAATCCGGTTCTAGCAGCCCAATACGTACCTGTTAAATTAGTCTTGTTCATTTACAGTGGTACATAGCTTATTAAAGCGACCGATTCGACGAGTTACTTAATTGGTTAAATCCTATTTCAAAAAGGTTGGTATTTCGAAAAGGCTGAGAATGTTGAAGTTGGAGAGTTTCACTGTTATTTTGATTTTAAATCTGTACTCTTCGTTAACATTCGTTCAAGGTACTTTAAATTTTTTATAAAGTTGATTAATCATCAATTTATTGGTCGATTTTTCTATTTTATTTTCTAGTTATTGGCGATTTCTTATGTAATTGTTACTTTTTTAGTTATTTATTCCTCAAATATCACTTTATTGAAAGAAAAGTTACAAGTGGGAAAAGTTAAAAAATGTTCCAACTAATAATTAAAAAGGGTAAAAAAGTTGATATTGACATAAATTTTATTTAAGAAATCCGATAAAACTCGTGTCTCGAAAGGATAGTTTAATGAACTTCAAACGTCATGAACATCAAAAACTGTGCAATAATTTTTAAAAAAATAAAAATAAGACGATGGAAGTGATTTGAAAGGTCCTTTGAAGAAAGCTTCCTAGGTTTCCTAAGTACCAACTGGCTTATAACTTAGGCTTAAAACAAACATAGGAGCAAATTAACTTGTGTATATCATAATGAGGAGAACACTGAATAATGATTGAAAGAGTAAAAATAATAGTTTTGTCAATGTTCTTTCAGTAACAATTAACACCAGTCTCCTTGACTTCATGAGAGTCGACTCAATGTGCTTACGTCGTTATACTGTCTTTTTAATAGATCGGCTTGAAAATACCAATAAAACGTCCATTTTACGGACTTATGGACGCATACATTTTTTTATTCTACATCGCTTGTATTGCTCATTGAAGCCTCAAACGCTTGCTTTCAGTAGACCACTTTTTGTTCTTCTTCAGGGCAAGTCGAGGCGCCAACATCTCCACCAAGTATCGTGTGGAAAAACAAAAGGACCATATATGCCAGGAATAGTGCAAGGGTCTATTGCAATGCCACTGGCGGAGTGATCAAGTAAGTTTGGATTATAGTTTCATTTTTAGTGCTAAGTTGCTGATAATACCTCTAAACGTTCCAGTCTCAGTTGCTGATTTGCCTTATAAATATACGTTAGATTTTATATGACGTGATTGTATTATTTTAAGTTACAAGTGGTTGAAAAATGGACAAAAAGCGGTTGAAGGGGTGAACATATTGGAAGAAGGCAGGTTGTTGGAAGTGGATGTTGAAAAGGCGCCCGGATATTACCAGTGCGAAGCCAAGAATGGTTTGGGAACGGCTCTTTCAGACGTGGTGTATGTGGGATTATACCAATATCCCAACTACGATCGATCTTTAAATGAAAAAACTCGAAAAGAAGGCGATTATCTGAGCTTGGAGTGCTCGTACTTCGACCAGTGGCAGCCAACACCCGAATTTTACTGGAAGAAGAATAACGAACGTATTGTTTATGACTCAAGGATACAGGCCGATAAGTATGGTGAGTCTATTGCTTGAACACACTTTGAAAAGTCCACTTGCACACATCTATGAAAACTTATTTTTTCGTTAAAATTCCACAGGCAACCTTCACTTTTCGTACGTTGTGGAAGATGACCAGATAACCACAGAAGACGGGTACTATTGTGTTCTGATGTCAGACCAAATCTCTTTACTTGGCGATAAAAATCACCTCATTGTTCAAGGTTTGGTCTTTAACATTTCAACGATGATTTTTGTTACTTTGCAATATTACTAGCCCTTTTCTGAATCGGATCTACAAAAGTTGATGTTTTCAGAGAGCACAGAGACACCACGAGAGTTGCTTTTGCGTTACAGCAGTCCTAGCCCCACGAAAAGCATTTTGGGCAAAAGCCTGATCTTAAGATGCATCTATTCTGGAGGGTGAGTGAGCAAACGAATGATTTTTGCATACGTTTGATGAACAGGTTGCAGATGAAAGAACACAAATTTTTTCCAGAAAACGCATCAACGTTGAATGGGTGAATTCAAAGAACAAGAAAGTAGAAGGCAATAACATAGAGATCATTGACGGCTCTGCCCTGGTCTTCCGAAAGTTGAAGAAGAGTGATGAAGACAGCTACACCTGCCGAGCTACGAGTGAAACGCTCTCCGAACAACATACAATCGAAGTGAAAGTGGAGGGTTGGTTTTATCTTTCCTATTCAATTAAATATTGATAACTCTTTATTGTTTTTACTATCGTTGTTAATTTTATCGATTTAAATAAGCTTTGTTTATTTTTTGCTCACTTTTTCATACCATGAACTATGCAGAGGCACCGTGGTTTGAGAAGAAGGAAAATCATCCAAGCGACCTTTACGAGACAACAAACTCTTTAGCGAAGTTTTTTTGCAAAGCCAAAGGAGAGCCTAAACCTGAAGTCAAATGGTTCAAAAACGGAGAGCCTTTGAGAATAGGTACACGAAAATTATTTTGTACTTGTCAAGAGTTTCACCATTTAATTTTAAAGTTTAAAAAAATGAAGAATCAATCAATTTATAGACTTTTTTTAAACTCCATACAGAAAGTTTGCCCCCAAAAATTGCAATTTCGTCTGATCGCACTGAACTTTCCATATCGAGAGTTTGCAAAAACTGTGGTGACGATGCTGTTTATCAATGCAACACCAGCAACGTTCACGGCTACCAGTACATGAACGGCTTTTTAAAAATTTACGGTAATCCTTTGTCTAGTCCTTTTTTGTTTGAAAATTTGAATAACCAAAAAAGCTATTCAAAAAATGCTTCTACTTCTCAGAGCCGACTGAAATATATGAAAGACCGGTTGACGTGGAGTTTGAAAATGATAAGAACGTGACGTTTAATTGCAAAGCGAGAACTGATCCCGAGACTAAAATTTTTTACAAATGGAAATACAATGATCAAGATGTCAACTCTGGAAACATAAAAACCAACCAAGAAGAATTGTTCCTGGACGTAGATGAGTTGCAGGCAAACAATATCCACTTCATCGGTAAGTGGACTTGTGAAGCCACCAACACCTTCAGCACCGACAAAGCCCATGCTTACCTCAGACAAAAATCAGGTAGGTATTTGGATTTTTCTTCTTCTATTCTAGATTTAAGTCAAGCTGCTTTATTTTTAAACTTCTCAAGAATCAAACTTTTTAATTTTTGAGAACAGTTTAAACTTTTAAAATCTGAAGCTCGTATAAACATTAAAAATATGAGAAACTAAAACAAAAGTATAAAAAAAAACAATGTGAAAATCCAAAAACATTATTTTTCTTTCGATTTATCAGGTTCTTCTAAATATTAGCTTCGAAAGCTATTTGTGAAGAACTAAGCGAATTATAAACCACTTATTGAATTTGAAATATCTCAACTTAATTATTTTAATTCTTCAGTTTCGGCGTTTCCAAACTGGTGGATTTTGTTGCTGGTATTACTGATCTTATTGCTCCTTCTGATTATCCTTTGTTGTGTGTGCAATACCCTTTACAAAAACAGAGGAAGCGTCTACCCAGGTTTGTATTTTGTTGGTTTATTTTATTGGGGGAATCATTTTGGTTCGTTCTTCATTAATTTACGTTAAACAAATTTTTAAGTCGATGAGATCGAGAAGAAAAACGGAAACGATCCAGAAAAAGAACTTTTGGAATATGGATTCCACGATTATCAAAGAGATGTGTAAGTTTATTTTAAAAAAAACTGAGTTGCAACTCTAAAACTTTTAAAGCTATTTTTTAAATAAACTACCATGCACTTGCAGGGCTGGAAGTCTTTCTGGTACTTTGAGGTCACAGAGGTCAATGGGCTCGACAAACTCTCTCGCAAGAGCCACATGATTTGTAGTCTAACCGATAACATCGCTATACTTCCCGCTTTTATATCCTTGTCTCATGTGCTTAGAGATTAATCAAACGTTTATTTAGTGCTCTTCAAATTTTTTCAAATCACTTTTATTTCCGCCTTCTTGTTATGTTCGACAAAATAATTTATTGTTTGTGTTTTTCAATTAATTTATAGCTTTCGTACATTTTAACTGGTTGTTCGTATTTACTAGCCAATTGCCGTTAGTTTTATTGCCATAGACAAATTTTAAGCATTTATAAATCATTATGAACATGTTTGTTGATCATTTTTTACTTCGTTTACCCATGATGCCCTGAAAGTTAGTAAGGTTTTGAAACGGTTCAATAAACTCTGCATTCGATTCTGAAATGGTAGGAATTGACACAAATCACCACGATTTGAATTTTTTTTTCTTTTATTGAATTTTATGATGTGAAACAATTTTTCAAATAAAAAAATTGTTCTATTCAGCTAATAATGCTATTATTATAGAAATGATATGACAAAAGAAAATCTCGTTCTGTACGCAAACTCACCTTTATTTTATTTTCAATAAAGCTTAAACTGATTCAACATCAAAAACCAAATTCGGAGTTTTTGAATAGGATGAAAAATGTAATATATGGAATAATTGAAATTAAACATAAACAAATATTACTTATTTAGTTATTTAAAAAGCTGAAAATAAGCAGTTGCTGAATAACTGAACCCTTCAGAACCATTGATTTTCTCTAGATCTTATAGCTTCTGTGGCTTCATCAACCAGAGTGAGCACAGACATTTTTTGTTCATTTTCTTTTCTTTTTATAGCTTGAAATCATTTATAAGTTTAACATTCATATTGCAAAAAAAATTTTTTACATGATGATATTAATTTATTTTTATTTATTAGTTACCTTGAGTTTGATTGTACTTTATATCATCCAACTGTTTTTCTAATAAAACAATATCTCCATTGAGAGAGTCCAATTTTTCCTTAGCTTGATCAGCGGTACACAGCTGTTCAGTCATCATGAATACTCTCCCTAGCTGTTTGAATTGGCTCAACAACAGTTCAAATTCATATTCTTTTTCATTTTTTACCACTTTGAAGTTTTCTTTTTCTTTTGCAATCTGTTTAAAAAATAGATGAATTATACCAACTGGTGGCGAAACTAATCGTTTCTAACCATTTTGACAAGTTTTTCAACTTTGGAATTTTTCTCATTATATGTTTCTTCCATGTATTGTTTTCGTTCCTTTATGTTGTCTAAATCAGCTTGTTTGGCCAATAAGTTACTTCGTTCTTTTACATTTTTTTGTAAATTATTCCGATCTTGGGCTTTAATCACTTCTCGTTCGGCATCCATAATTCTTGACTTTTTCTTTTAAAAATCAAATTAATTCAATTTTCAGTCATAAAAAAACTATGATCTAGTATATTCTTCAAAAACACTATAAATAAACTATTTGTATTGACCGATTCAAGATTATTTTTCAAATCTTCTTGTATTTTTGCAACTTCATGAAACAGATTTTTCATCTGTATTCCAGGGGCATTCAACTGTAAAGACATTTTCCAGTACAACTTTTAAAAATCTCAAAGCAACTTCGTCTGCCTAAAGATTATGGAAAAGTTAATTCAAGCATAAAAAGATGAAAAATAGGTTTTAATTAAATTAAAACTTGTTTTTTTTCCAACTAATTAACGAGAAACCTAATAATTTTTTGTTTTAGAAACGACTCTATCTGAGCTAAGAAAAATACTGTTTAGAGCTCAATAGCAACTACTTTTGTTTCTCTATCATGCTTTATATGAATATTCGTACACAATTTTTGTAGAAAATAATTTTATCTTATGAAAAAAATAATTCAAATTTGACTGATTTAAAAAAAATTGTAATTTCAAAAATTAAATTTGTATGATATTAATTTTATTATTGATCGTAATAATTAAATACCAAGAAGAGAATTCAAAAAAAATCAAATTGAAACAAAGGTCTTGCGTGGATAACAGAAAAAAACTGACTATGTCACTTCCAAACAGATATCAAATTGCTGATCAAAATCAATATAGCAGTCACTCATGAAGTAGAAACTGTAGACATATTTTCCAGTGTTTTCAGGGGCCTCGAAGGTGATAGGGATGTTCTTGCAGCGAGGGAAGAAGGACACTCTCTTGAGGGCCACCACCTGGTTGGTTCTCCTGTCCCCCAGCACGCACACCCACCCCTCCTGCTTCTGCTTCGTGAATCGAGTAGATTGAACCTCCCCCCTCTTGTTCTGGTGTTGTAAAGCTTCTTTCAAGATCTCGTGATTGTATGATTCGTTAGGTCTTATTTTGGTGGCAATGAAATCACCCACAAAAACAGCAAAAAAAACGACAACCTCAGCAACAACAACACAGTTGAACAAGTGAGGAACTTTCACGTGGTGTCCAACGGGATGCCGTCACATGGCGACATTCAAGCCCAACTAACCCATCGACCTAACTGCGCTGTGGAAGGCGCAAACTACAGACCTTCTCTACTCCTACCCCCTCAAATCAAGTGTCTCATGAAAGAGCGCAATCGACTTCATCGCAACCTGGCTTTGAACCGCACAGCATGGTTGCAAAAATGCAAAGAAGTGGCGGGAAAGGTGGAAGAAGCAAAGCGCATGTCCTGGCGCAAACACCTTAAAAAGATAAAAGTGAAAAAAGACGCGAGGTTAGCGTGGCGGACAGTTCGGGGCCTCAAGAATAATGAGCAACAGCCTACAGGAAAGGCATTGCAATATAGAGGCCGACTGTATCACCGCGATCAAGCCAAAGCGAACGCTTTTATGCAGGAATATTCTAGCGTTAGTAGTAGGACTAGTGACCAGGTAAGTAGGCCGGCAGTCAAACAGCATCGTCAGAAGATGCAGTTTTTGGCGCGATGTCCTAAAGGTCATCAAAAACAGGCCTTCCACCAGAATGAACTCTAAACTGCTCTCAAACAAATAAAAACGGACAAAGCAGCGGGTCCTGATGAAATAGCACCAGACCTCCTCAAGCAGCTTCTAACCGACGTTGAAGTAGGAGTAATCGAAAGTTCTAACCACAGTTGGCTCAAAGGCTGGTGCCCACAGTCCTGGAGGAACACAGTCATCGTCCCGTTTCTCAAGAAAGGAGAAGACCCATGGTCTCACCTCTGGCTCAAATGCCCAGCCTTCGCAACGGCCCGCTTCTGCCACGATATCGGGGCCTCCTATCATGAACTCGTGCGCCTTCCACAGCCAGCTGAGAACCATCTTCAGGAGCTTAAGCTTAACAACAACAACAACAACAACAACAACAACAACAACAACAACAACAACAACGACAACAACAACAACGAAATAACAAGAGTAAAACACGACGAAACATACGTGTGGCGAGTTGAGCTTCAGAGCTTCGATCAACAGCACGTACTCTTCATTACGGCAAACCTTCACATAGACACTTTCGTCTTCTGTGTCACAATTGGAGTATAGAATTTCCAAAATACTCCAACGCCACATTAGCAGTGCGCATAGTACAATAAAATACACAAGATTATCCATATGCTGTTTCGGGATTAACGCCATATTACCTACAATATATAAAACACAGCACGAACAACTTGCACCAGTTTATAGATTAAAGAGCTTATAGTATATGGAGTTGATAGCTTATAAAATTTGTAATGTACAAAGTTGACAGCTTATAGCTTATCATGAACACCAAGGCAGCAGCAACCTCGAGGGAATAAGCCCACAGTTGATTCCTTCTCCTCAGACATCTTCTTCAGCTTCAGTGCCACCCTCACTAGCGGGAGGTTGCTCACGTGTGCGTGCAGCTGTGGTGGTACAGTCGACGCTCATTCAGTCGCATGCTTCTGAACCTTTCAGACACATAAAATGTAGATTCGTTGTGCACAAAGCTTATTATGTTTTGTGCACATGGAAGGAGTAGGACGTATCATCACAGTATCTATTCAAAAGCACATAAGCGCCCATGATAAAGAGTTGGGAGAGTTATTGATAGAGAGTTATATCGTTAGTGGTGAAAGGGCGCAGAAGTGGAAAGTTCCCAAAGACCACCTCCTTCAGCTGCCTGTTGTCCAGCTTGTGCTGCAACATCAGAGGCAAGACGGCGGGCTCCTTGTGCACGAAGACTGCCAACTCACTCAACGTCGTCAGTCTCTCCTTCGAACATATAGTCTTGTTGTGTCTCTTGATGGGCTTCCTGGCAGAATTGTGGCAAGTTTGGTGGTATCAAGCCTTGAAGGAGTTGCTTGAATAAACTTAAGTTAATTTAAAATCTGATTAATAATAATAATCATGTCATATTAAAATCCTCGATTTAACATCATTTGATATTAAAATCTTTAATGTTAAACCATTCGATTCTCAAAACTTTAACATCTTTCATGAAACAATCTTATACAGCTGTCGAGGCCACCTAAAGCATGGTAGGAGCTGGGAAGATGAATGGGGAAGGGTAGAGAGTGGGTTGCAGTCAAGCCAGGCTCCCTGCAGCACCATCTGCTGCAGAAGAACCACGTTGACACACGTGGCTAGCCAGTCCATCTCGGCGCTGTAGTCCAGCATGGCCTGAGTGGTTGAAGGTTTCGTGTGGAATCCGGGGCATGAGTTTGTATATTTGTATCGAATAAATATTAAATTAATAACATAGATGTATGGGTTGAAAATTTGACCGAAAGATTTTTTTTTATAGTCTTTATTAGATCAAGTCCAGACATACGCTGGAAATGTGTACGCGATCCACACCCACCTGCAATACACGCAAAGCCTGGTCGAGCACTGACTTGGTGTCGGTGTTATAGTCTGTAGAGGGGAGGGGCAGGTGTGTGAAGTAGGCCTGTAGAAGCAAGAAGGTCTTAGTGTTGGAGCTGTCGAAGTTGCCCCTGAGGACCGGCAGAGGGAGGTTGGTGGAGAGGTCCTTGTTGAGGGCGTCCTCGTTGTGACGTACTGGTAGAGTGCTGAACTCGTGAGAGTTCTGTGTGGTTGTTGTTTTTGTTGTGTAGTTGTCGCTGTATGGTGTGGTTGTTGTTATGTGGTGTGGCTGTTGTTTTTGTTGTGTAGTTGTTGTATGGCTGTTGTTGTGTGGTGTAGTTGTCATTGTGTGGTTGTTGTTATGTGGTGTAGTTGTTGTTCTGTCGTGTAGTTGTTGTTGTGTGATTGTTGTTGTGTCGTGTAGTTGTTGTGTGATTGTTGTTGTGTGATTGTTGTTGTGTCGTGTAGTTGTTGTTGTGTGATTGTTGTTGTGTGGTGTAGTTGTTGTGTGATTGTTGTTGTGTGATTGTTGTTGTGTGGTGTAGTTGTTGTGTGATTGTTGTTGTGTGATTGTTGTTGTGTGGTGTAGTTGTTGTGTGATTGTTGTTGTGTGATTGTTGTTGTGTCGTGTATTTGTTGTGTGATTGTTGTTGTGTGGTGTAGTTGTTGTGTGATTGTTGTTGTGTGATTGTTTTTGTGTCGTGTATTTGTTGTGTGATTGTTGTTGTGTGGTGTAGTTGTTGTGTGATTGTTGTTGTGTGGTGTAGTTGTTGTTGTGTTGTTGTTGTGCGGTGTGGTTGGGTTGTTTTGCGTTGTTAATCTAGTGTGGTAGTTTTGGTAGCAGTCATTTGAAAAAAGATGTGATTTTTACAGCGAGGGCTCTAAGCCAAAAAAAAAGATAAACATTACGTAAAGTCCATTAACGTAATCGCAAACTAACGGATAGGACGAGGATGAGGTCAGAAATAGAAGCGCGAGGAGGCAGATTCTGGCTGAAGTGCAGGAGGGTGAGATGGCTGAGGTAGTAGTAGGAACAGATACGGCCCTCGAAGGTTGAGGTCAACGTCACGTGGTCCTGTGGAGGTAGTGACGCTGTTGCAAGTGCTGGTGTAAGAGGAAAAAGTCAAAAAACTTTATTTTTGAAAAATGTTGAATTTTTTAAACGATTGTAGAGCCTTCAAGTTTCGCAAACAGCGGTGTTGCTATTAGTTTTAAAATCATCATCATCATCATCATCATCATCACCACCATCATCATCATCATCATCATCATCATCATCATCATCATCATCATCATCATCATCATCATCATCATCATCATCATCATCATCATCATCATCATCATCATCATCATCATCATCATCATCATCATCATCATCATCATCATCATCATCATCATCATCATCATCATCATCATCATCATCATCATCATCATCATCATCATCATCATCATCATCATCATCATCATCATCATCATCATCATCATCATCATCATCATCATCATCATCATCATCATCATCATCATCATCATCATCATCATCATCATCATCATCATCATCATCATCATCATCATCATCATCATCATCATCATCATCATCATCATCATCATCATCATCATCATCATCATCATCATCATCATCATCATCATCATCATCATCATCATCATCATCATCATCATCATCATCATCATCATCATCATCATCATCATCATCATCCTCATCATCATAACCTCCTCGACGTAGAGACAACGACTGCGCACGAGATCAGACACACTCTTTTCCACCAGGATGGACAAGTGCCTGTTGATCTGCTCTACACTCACCTCTTCCAGGCCATAGTAGCTGTGGATGCGTGCATGGATAGATACATGCATGGATTGATAGATGCATGGATGCATGCATGGATTGATAGATGCATGAGTACATGCATACATCAGACACACAGACGTTGTTCCTGTCCTTGCAATTTTTTCTCAATAATAGACAGAAGAATTGATAGATGCATGGATGCACGCATGGATTGATAAATGCATGGATGCATGCATGGATTGATAGATGCATGGATGCATGCATGGATTGATAGATGCATGGATGCACGCATGGATTGATAGATGCATGGATGCACGCATGGATTGATAGATGCATGGATGCACGCATGGATTGATAGATGCATGGATTCACGCATGAATTGATAGATGCAGGAATGCATGGAAGAATTTATAAATGGATGAATATGGAGATGAATGGATTGATAAAGGTTTGGGGTTGATGATGAAAATCGTATTTGAATCGTAGTTTGAGTAATATCACTATATTGATAACATTCTGATTCTGATTCAGGCTTAATTATCTCCACTATAATAAGAGAATTATCATCAGTGTATTGTATTTTTCTTAAAAACAACAAAACCTCTAATGAAAAGAAAGAACCTTTAATTAAATTAAAATATTTAATTGAAGACCTGGGGTTGATGAGGAGGCGGCGGAAGAAGAAAGTCCACGTGAGGTAGTCAATGGCCTCCTGCTTGGTGCCAATGGTGCCTGCCACCAACTCTGCGTTCAAGTGCTCACTCAGCACTCCCAAGAGGCTATTGGTGGTGGTGGCGGTGGTGTTGGTGGTGGTGGAGTTGGTGGCGGTTGTGGTGGAGTTGGTGGCGGTGGTGGTGGAGTTGGTGGCGGTGGTGGTGGCGGCGGTGGTGTAGTTGGTGGCGGTGGTGGTGGAGTTGGTGGCGGTTGTGGTGGAGTTGGTGGTGGTTGTGGTGGAGTTGGTGGCGGTGGTGGTGGAGTTGGTGGCGGTGGTGGTGGCGGTGGTGGTGGAGTTGGTGGCGGTGGTGGTGGTGTTGGTGGCGGTGGTAGTGGAGTTGGTTTAGTTTGGTAGTGGGGTTAGGTAGTGGTGATGTTGGTAGTGGGGTTAGGTAGTGGTGATGTTGGTAGTGGGGTTAAGTAATGATGTTGGTGATGTTTTCGAGGGTTTATTTGTTAGTGTTGTGTGTTGTGATAGGTGGATCGGTAGTGTGGGTATGTGTGTTGTGTTATGTTGGCAGTGTGGGTATGTGTGTTGTGTTATGTTGGCAGTGTGGGTATGTGTGTTGTGTTATGTTGGTAGTGTGGGTATGTTTGTTGTGTTATGTTGGCAGTGTATGCTGGTTTTGTACACCCAAGTACATCCACACACCACCTCACCTCGACTCCACAGGGAAAGGCTCATAGAGGAATTTCTTATAAAAATGTTTCTTCTTGTCATGCACCAGAATGGCTGCAACTCCCTGGTCGTCGAACTGAGGCCTGCCCGCCCTGCCCATCATCTGCAAGATGTCTGCGGGGGTGGTGGAAAGTGGTGGTTGGAGGTGGTTGTTGGGAGGTGGTTGTTGCGAGGTGGTTGTTGGGAGGTGGGTGTTGGAGATGGTTGTTGCGAGGTGGTTGTTGGAGGGTTGGTGTTGGGAGGTGGTTGTTGCGAGGTGGGTGTTGGGAGGTGGTTGTTGGAAGGTGGGTGTTGGGAGGTGGTTGTTGAGAAGTGGGTGTTGGGAGGTGGTTGTTGGAAGGTGGGTGTTGGGAGGTGGTTGTTGAGAAGTGGTTGTTGGGAGGTGGGTGTTGGGAGGTGGTTGTTGGGAGGTGGTTGTTGGGAGGTGGGTGTTGGGAGGTGGTTGTTGGGAGGTGGGTGTTGGGAGGTGGGTGTTGGGAAGGTGGGTGTTGGGAGGTGGTTGTTGGGAGGTGGTTGTTGGGTGGTGGTTGTTGGGAGGTTGGTGTTGGGAGGTGGGTGTTGGGAGGTGGGTGTTAGGAAGTGGGTGTTGGGAGGTGGTTGTTGGGAGGTGGTTGTTGGGAGGTTGGTGTTGCGAGGTGGGTGTTGCGAGGTGGTTGTTGGAGGGTGGTTGTTGGAGGGTGGTTGTTGGAGGGTGGTTGTTGCGAGGTGGTTGTGTGTTAACTGGTTAGAAGATAGTTGTGTGTGAGGTGATCGGAAAGTTTTTGTAAGGGTTGCCAAAAAAACTTTATATTTCTCAAGCCTAAAAAACTCAGAGAATTTATTAAAGTTTTGAAGAGTAAGATAAAAAGAAGAAAAAGAAGAAGTAGAAAAAGAAGAAGTAGAAAAAGAAGAAAAAGAAGAAGTAGAAAAAGAAGAAGTAGAAAAAGAAGAAAAAGAAGAAGTAGAAAAAGAAGAAGTAGAAAAACAAGAAAAAGAAGAAGTAGAAAAAGAAGAAAAAGAAGAAAAAGTAGAAAAAAGAAAAAAAATGAAGAAAAAGAAAAGGAAGAAGGAAAAAAAGAAAAAGAAGAAGAAGAAGTAGTAGAAGAACTATGGCACCTGTGATAGGGAAGTCGACGTATCGCTTGAGTTTGCCGTCGAAGAATTCGGTTCCCTTGATGACCACCAGGTGAGCTGGGAAGTTCACTCCCCACGCCAGGGTGCTCGTGCATATGATCACCTGGTGTGTCCATTGAGGAGTAGGTGGAATGGCTCCACTGTTTGGTTTAGGTTCAGAAGTCTGGGTGAATAAAACTCTTTTTAACTTTAATGCGAATCGATTTTGTAATTTATTTGATATTTTTAAATGGTAACCACAACACCTACACCACACAAGCCACATCTCACTATACCACCTCCCATCTCACCATACCACACCACACCACACCCCACCACCTCTCACCACACCACACCACACCACACCCCACCACATCTCACCAAACCACACCACACCACACCCCACCACATCTCACCACACCACACCACACCCCACCTCACCTCATCCCACCACATTTCATCCCACCACACCTGACCACATCTCACCACACCACACCCCACCACATCTAACTAAACTAAACCACACCACACCACACCCCACCACCTCTCACCACACCACACCACACCACACCACACCCCACCACACCACACCACACCACACCACACCCCACCACATCTCACCACACCACACCACACCCCACCTGGATCTTCTGATTCACAAACAACTCCTCCACCACCTTCCTGTCAGCCTCGTGCAGACCAGCGTGGTGGATGCCAATGCCAAAAGACAGGGTGAGTTTCAAGGTGCTCTCTTTGATGTTCGAGGTGATCGAGGTGATCTGGCGTGGAGGCAATACGAAGTAGTTGCAGCTTGTTATTTTGTCGGTTGAGAACATTTTTAGTAGTTGTAGTTTGTTATTTTGCCGTTGAATATTTTGAAAACATTTTGAGGGTATTTCAGCGTGGGAGCAAAAGGAATGTGGCTTTAAAGTCTGGTGCGCTGAAGCCACTTTGATACCACTCGTCGTAGCATTGTGTTGTATAATACTAATATCTTTGATAAAAATTATCAAAGATGAAGAATACTAAAACCATTATTAACCAAAAACTACGCTTAAACTTCAGCCTGACAACCTTAATTTTGCAAAACATTAATAATAAAAATCAAAATTAAATAAAAAATTGAGAAAAGTGAAAAGTTCGTTAAATCAAAACGGACATCTTGGTCAGGTATATGGAGCCATTGTTTAGGGTTGTCTTCGGCTGCCAAGAAGGCTATGAGATCAAGGGCAGTCAAGCGGGTCTGCCTACGTGAAGAGACGAAGATGAGAGAGGGCTTGACGGGGGAGTACATCTTGATGGCTGTGGTGGGTGTTTGCGTGGGTGCAGTGAAATGGAATAGTGACAAGTGAGTATTAGGCAGAAAAATAGATTTGAGGTGGTGATGAGGTGGAGAAGATTTTAAAATATTTCTGGATCTCAATAACAAGGTAACGTCTTCAAGATTCCATCAACTTCCTTGTGAGTAAAATACTCTAGTACCTGTGCATGGTGTCTTTTTAAAAACCCCACTCAGACGCACATCTGCTCACCCTCCATTGAGACACCTCTCAAGCCCCCATGCATGCAACGCCCAGTCTCAAGACACCCCTCAAGCACCCATGCATGCAGGCACCTTGGAAGGCAGGCTTGTTCATGGAGGACATGCGGGGGCAGTAAAACTTGCCAGGGTAGCCCGAAATATGCACCTCCAGAGGAACAGGCCTCACCGCTGGCCTGAAGTTGAAGAGACCCATCTGAGGAGTTGAGTGATAGTAATTGAGTGAGTATGGCATTGAGTGTAACCTATTTTACTCAAAGTCAATGGTGTGATTGGATAATTTAACTAATTATTTATCCCCTAACTTTTCTTCCAACTCTAAGACCCCTATCCTGCGTCGGTCCTCTACTCACAACCAAGACCCTTCCGAGCTAACACCTTTTAAACTAACAGCCTCTAGCCCTCCTCACCGCCTTGATGTTGAGCCAGTTGGCCAGGTCGTGGGCGTTGGCGAGTGCTGTGGAGAGACCCACAATGCGCACCTTGTTGCGGGTGTGTGCCGAGATGAAGTTCGCTCTGGACACTATCACTTCCAACACCGGACCCCTCTCGTCGCCTGCGTGGTGTTGTGGTGTAATAGTAGTCTTTCTGGTGGTGGTAGTTTTGTTGCTAGAGATGTTGTTGGTGTTTGTGAAAAGTTTAATGACCCGAATAACATTCGTCATTGTAATTTACTTTATTTATTATTTATTATTTATTTATTTATTATTTATTATTTATTATGTGGTGAGATTGTCGCTTCGAGGTGGTTGAATGAAGAAACTGCATTTTTTGGAAATAGTTGAGAGTTCATCTTCATGATGGGTGGCTTGAGATGAAAGCCAATGAAACCAAGCGTAAATGAAGAAATAACACAAAAAAGTGATGTGGTGTGATAAAGGGAAGTATGAAGAAAGCGACGGAAAAAAATGAGACAAAAAAACGGTACAAAGAAAATTCTGACAAAGAAAATGGAACAAAGAAATAAAAAAGTCCACACAAGAGAACACAGACGGTCACACAGACGGTCACACAGACAGTCACACAGACAGTCACACAGATGAGCACACAGACGGTCACACAGACAGTCACACAGACGGACACACAGACAGTCACACAGACAGTTACACAGACGGTCACACAGACAGTCACACAGACGGTCACACAGACGGTCACACAGACAGTCACACAGACGGTCACAAAGACGATCACACAGACGGCCACGTAGGCACACAGCAGCATACCCAGTAGGTGTATCTCATCGATGACGATCAGAGCCACCGACTTGACGTAACTCCTGCTCTGCCAGCTCCTGCTCAGACCGTCCCACTTCTCAGGCGTGGTGACGATGAGATCTGCTGCCAAGACCGCCCTCATGTCAGGAGACACGTCTCCCGTCAACTCCACCACCCTGCAGTGGTGGTGGTGGTGGCAGTGGTAGTGGTGGAGATAGTGGTGGTGATTATAGTAATGGAGCTTGTGGTGGTTTTGGTGGTTGTTTTTGTGGTTTTAGTGGTTGTTTTTGTGGTTTTAGTGGTTGTTTTTGTGGTTTTAGTGGTTGTTTTAGTGGTTGTTTTTGTGGTTTTAGTGGTTGTTTTTGTGGTTTTAGTGGTTGTTTTTGTGGTTTCAGTGGTTGTTTTAGTGGTTGTTTTTGTGGTTGCAGTGGTTGTTTTTGTGGTTTTAGTGGTTGTAGTGGTGGTGGCAGTATCAGTTATAACATTATCAGTTGTGGTAACAGTATCAGTTGTGGTAACAGTATCAGTTGTGGTAACAGTATCAACGGTAGTGGTGACCGACTTTTTTCCAAGTTTCCGTTCGATTCTGACCTTCCAGTCATCCACCCTCTCTCGCACCAAGGCTTTCAGAGGCGCTATGTAGACTGCCTGTGGTGTTGTTGCTGGGTTTGTGGAAAGGAAGTTTATGACATCCCTAAGAAACCGATATTTAAAGTTATTTAATGGTATTTTATTCACAAAATAATCTCAAAAATAAAAATTTTTAAACTGGAAAAAAAAACAAAAAGCTTTATTGAAGAGTTAATCAGTTTTATATCATATTAATTTATTTTTATTTATTTATTAATTTATTTTTATTTATTTATTTATTTATTTTTATTTATTTATTAATTTATTTTTATTTATTTATTAATTTATTTTTATTTATTTATTAATTTATTTTAATAAAACAAATTTAGAAAAATTAAACAGCCAATGTCAAGCGCACGGCAGCAACAAGCAATGTTGAGGCACCTTGCTGTGAGGTTGCTGCAGGAAGATGCGGAAGATGGCCAGTTCGGCTGCTACAGTCTTGCCCGAGCCTGTGGGAGCTCCCAACAACACGTTGCAGTCCTGGTGGTACAAGGAGTGGAAGATCTGTGACTGGATGGGGTTGAAGTGGCTGAAGGAGAAGAGGTCTTCAAGCTGTGGCTGCTTCAGAGCCGTCTTCGGCAGCGGCTGCAAGTCAAGCAGCTCTGTGCGGGTTGTTCGTGTGGCCATTCAATTACATTTCATGCTAGTTACCACGTTAACCAAAACCTTTCCAAAATTTAAAGTTAATTTTTTTTATTTTGAAGTTTTACTCAAAATGGTGATTAAGATGACAATTTTTTTGTGTTTTAAACCAAAATATAAAAACGTTTAACCTCAAAAAATAAAAACTAACGAACCGGTGTGTGGGGGGTGGCGGTCTGGCAGGATGAGGTGCTTGAAGGACACAGGGAAAGTGCTCTCGGCTCCGAGCCACCTGTCAGACACCACCTTGAGCAGATACTGGGAAGGCAGTGGCTCGAAGATCGGAATAGAGAAGCTCAAGGGGTGTGCGGTCTTGGTGACCACCTGGTGAGTGTGGACACGCGGCGTTATATGTGGGAACAATTTTGATGAAACGCGCTGAAAATAACCCTCTAAGCTTGCTTTTGGAGAAGTTAACTGCTCAACAGTGGACTAGAAAGTCAACAAACACTCTTCTTGAGCAGGACGACGTATTCGTTGTGGTAGATGTGGTCGCTGACGGGGTCTTCAATCCACAGCCAGAAGGGCTCAGAAACCTTACCATGCACGCTATCGTTCCACTCGAAATCAGGCGTGAGAGTGATGGTGATCTTAAGGATGGTCCTGGTGATGGGCTGGAGTACTGCGTCCACCTGCAGGCTTGGAACTTGCTGGGCACACCTGCGCAACAAGTTGCCCATCCTCACGTTGCGTAGCATGTTGCCTGCGTGTGAGAGGAGTTGCGTTGGAATTGATTTCGGACGAAGCTGGTAAGATCACTAATCGTTGCTGATGTTACTGATTTTGATCGAGTCACACCTAATTTAATTTGACGAAGAAACACTTAAGTTGCAAAGCGCAAGGGAGCTACAACGACCAACCAAGCTCCTTAGCGTCCATCTCCCTGATCTTGTCCAGCGAGAGTCCCTTCTGTTCCACCTTCACCACCACGTCGAGGGGAAGAATGGTGAACTGTCGCAAGGGACTCTGCCACCACCACAGCCTGTTCTCCACCATCTGACTCAGGCGCAGCAGCCTCGAAGCCACCAGAGGCCAACCGTTGTGGAGTGACATCTCGAACAACGCCCTGCAGATCCTTGACGCGTTCTGTAGCGTGGTGGTGGTGTGTACTGGTGGTGTTGTGTGTACTGGTGGTGTTCTGTAGCGTGGTGGTGATGTGTACTGGTGGTGTTGTGTGTACTGGTGGTGTTCTGTAGCGTGGTGGTGGTGTGTACTGGTGGTTTTGTGTGTACTGGTGGTGTTGTGTGCTGGTGGTGTTGTGTGTACTGGTGGTGTTGTGTGTACTGGTGGTGTTGTGTGTACTGGTGGTGTTGTGTGTACTGGTGGTGTTGTGTACTGGTGGTGTTGTGTGTACTGGTGGTGTTGTGTGTACTGGTGGTGGTGTGTACTGGTGGTGTTGTGTGCTGGTGGTGTTGTGTGCTGGTGGTGTTGTGTGCTGGTGGTGTTGTGTGTACTGGTGGTGTTGTATGTACTGGTGGTGTTGTGTGCTGGTGGTGTTGTGTGCTGGTGGTGTTGTGTGTACCGGTGGTGTTGTGTGTACTGGTGGTGTTGTGTGCTGGTGGTGTTGTGTGTACTGGTGGTGTTGTGTGTACCGGTGGTGTTGTGTGTACTGGTGGTGTTGTGTGCTGGTGGTGTTGTGTGTACCGGTGGTGTTGTGTGTACTGGTGGTGTTGTGTGCTGGTGGTGTTGTGTGTACTGGTGGTGTTGTGTGTACCGGTGGTGTTGTGTGTACTGGTGGTGTTGTGTGTACTGGTGGTGTTGTGTGTACTGGTGGTGTTGTGTGTACTGGTGGTGTTGTGTGCTGGTGGTGTTGTGTGCTGGTGGTGTTGTGTGTACCGGTGGTGTGGTGTGTACTGGTGGTGTTGTGTGCTGGTGGTGTTGTGTGCTGGTGGTGTTGTGTGTACTGGTGGTGTTCTGTAGCGTGGTGGTGGTGTTGTGTGTACTGGTGGTGTTGTGTGCAAAGGTGTTGTTGTGTGTACCGGTGGTGTTGTGTGTACTGGTGGTGTTGTGTGCTGGTGGTGTTGTGTACTGGTGGTGTTGTGTGCTGGTGGTGTTGTGTGTACTGGTGGTGTTGTGTGTACTGGTGGTGGTGTGTACTGGTAGTGTTGTGTGCAAAGGTGTTGTTGTGTGTACTGGTGGTGTTGTGTGTACTGGTGGTGTTGTGTGCTGGTGGTGTTGTGTGTACTGGTGTTGTTGTGTGTACTGGTGGTGTTCTGTAGCGTGGTGGTGGTGTGTACTGGTGGTTTTGTGTGTACTGGTGGTGTTGTGTGTACTGGTGGTGTTGTGTGCTGGTGGTGTTGTGTGTACCGGTGGTGTTGTGTGTACCGGTGGTGTTGTGTGTACTGGTGGTGTTGTGTGTACTGGTGGTGGTGTGTACTGGTGGTGTTGTGTGTACTGGTGGTGTTGTGTGTACTGGTGGTGTTGTGTGTACTGGTGGTGGTGTGTACTGGTGGTGTTGTGTGCAAAGGTGTTGTTGTGTGTACTGGTGGTGTTCTGTAGCGTAGTGGTGGTGTGTACTGGTGGTGTTGTGTGTACTGGTGGTGTTGTGTGTACTGGTGGTATTCTGTAGCGTGGTGGTGGTGTGTACTGGTGGTGTGTACTGGTGGCGTTGTGTGCAAAAATGGTTTTTTGTGCAAAAGTGGTAGGTTGTAATGGTGACGGAGTGGTATTAAGGGAACAAAGTACAATAGTGGCAGCGTAACTTGATGGCAATGAAGCGATCACAAATCCCTCACTTATGGTGTACTTCAATAATTCTTAAGCTTCATATAGACGTTCAAAATCTCATTTTCACACTCGCAACAATTTCACTCGACGATAAATACTTCGCAACACATCAACTCTACCACCGCCTACTTCGCAACACATCAACTCTACCACCGCCTACTTCGCAACACATCAACTCTACCACCGCCTACTTCGCAACACATCAACTCTACCACCGCCTACTTCGCAACACATCAACTCTACCACCGCCTACTTCGCAACACATCAACTCTGCCACCGCCTACTTCGCAACACATCAACTCTACCACCGCCTACTTCGCAACACATCAACTCTACCACCGCCTACTTCGCAACACATCAACTCTACCACCGCCTACTTCGCAACACATCAACTCTACCACCGCCTACTTCGCAACACATCAACTCTACCACCGCCTACTTCGCAACACATCAACTCTACCACCGCCTACTTCGCAACACATCAACTCTCTCACCGCCTACTTCGCAACAAATTCCACCTCTTACGCACGTCAACAACGTAGGCCTGGTCAGAAATGAGAGAGAATCCTTTGATCATCGCTCTGGACACGAAGGTCTGCAGCAGAATGTTCACCTGGCGATCAAAAGATAATTTTGATTAAAACAGTTTTTTTAATTAGCGAATGTTTTGTGTTTGTATATTTTTTTCGTAGAAAATTCCGTGTTTTTTATAAAAATATATTCTTAACTTGTTTGTGAGTTTTTTTAAAAAGTGAGTGTGGTTATAAGATTTTTTTTTTAATTTGAATGTCATAATAATCCATTTATACCACCTTTCCTCTTATACCACCAAACAATACAATACAATACAAACACGAATATTACTGTAGTAGCATTAACCCCGTAGAGCAACCAAATAATTTCTTTTTTGTTCTACCACCAGGGCACCTTTCCTTCAGGGTTCTCCACGCCTCCATACACAGCCACTTGGCAGTTGTTGTGCAGGTACTCGTCCAACTCTTCTGCCTCCTCATCCCTCACCTGTGTGGTGGCGTAGTGATGGAAGGAGGTAGTGTGGTGGTGACGGTAGAAAGAAAGTGGTATGAAGTGGATGTGATGGAAGGTGAGGGGTCGAAGTGATGTGGTGATGGGATAGAGGTGGAGTGGAAGAGGATGTGAGGAAGGTGTGCTATAGAGGTTGTGTTATAGTGTTTTTGAAAAATAATGTGTGGGAATTAATTAGTATCCTTTGTCTATAAAACTCCTGAATTAACTATAATTATAAGATTAATTATAATTAATTATAATTATAAGATTAATTATAATCAATTATAATTATGATTTATTATAATCAAGCAAGCAAGCATTTCAGAGGTAATGAGGTGATTGTGAGTGTGAGAGCATTGAAACCTTGATCTGCTCAAACTCCTTCGACTTTGACAGCATCTCCAACAACTTGTCCACGTTCAAGCTCGAATTGAACATCTCATTCACCACCTGCATCACATCATCACATCATCACATCATCACATCATCACATCATCATCATCATCATCATCATCATCATCATCATCATCATCATCATCATCATCATCATCATCATCATCATTATCATCATCATCATCACATCATCACATCATCACATCATCATCATCATCATCATCATCATCATCATCATCATCATCATCATCATCACATCATCACATCATCATCATCATCATCATCATCATCATCATCATCATCATCATCACATCATCATCATCATCATCATCATCATCATCATCATCATCATCATCATCATCATCACATCATCATCATCATCATCATCATCATCACCATCATCATCATCATCATCATCATCATCATCATCATCATCATCATCATCATCATCATCATCATCATCATCATCATCATCATCATCATCATCATCATCATCATCATCATCATCATCATCATCATCATCATCATCATCATCATCATCATCATCATCATCATCATCATCATCATCATCATCATCATCATCATCATCATCATCATCATCATCATCATCATCATCATCATCATCATCATCATCATCATCATCATCATCATCATCATCATCATCATCATCATCATCATCATCATCATCATCATCATCATCATCATCATCATCATCATCATCATCATCATCATCATCATCATCATCATCATCATCATCATCATCATCATCATCATCATCATCATCATCATCATCATCATCATCATCATCATCATCATCATCATCATCATCATCATCATCATCATCATCATCATTACATCATCACATCATCACATCATCACATCATCACATCATAACATCATCACAGCGTCAAATATGATTCCACCAAGACAGATACCGCTGCCGAACGGAAAAAGGTCAATAAGCAAAACCTTATTGGAAAACTAGGTCACATTTTTGAAAAACTGTTAAAAAACTCATGGATAATTGTTTGGATGTGAGTTGATAGAGACAAATACAAAGACAAAGATAAGGACAAATACAAAGACAAAGACAAAGACAAGGACAAGGACAAGGACAAATACAAAGACAAAGACAAGGACAAAGACAAAGACAAGGACAAAGACGAGGACAAAGACAAGGACAAGAACAAAGACAAGGACAAAGAAAAAGACAAGAACAAGGACAAAGACAAGGACAAAGACAAAGGCAGGCAGACGACCTCGATGGTGTCGAACTTGATGTAGAAGTGTGAAGCGGTCCTGCCGAGGTCTGTGGCGTGGAAGGAGGAGGTGGCTCTATCGTACCTCACCATCATGGCCTTGTCCAGCGCCCTGGCGTTCACCTCCACCAGGCCCCGCAAGTGGTCCTCAATGCTGGTCTCTTTCTGCGGTGGGCAGTCGTTACTTCGCTCGAGAGCGCTGCTTACGTTAGCCTTATAAGCCTCCACCGGGTGTGACTTAAAATCGCTACTTTGAATCGTTAACTGTGCTGATGGTTGAATGACTCAGTTCTAAGCTGTTAGCTTTTCAAACGTTACAAGAGTTAACGATCAGTAGGGTTAGTAGTTACAGTGGTTAAGCAACGAGAATGTATCATGATGCACCACGTACCATCGAAGCCGGCGTGAGGCCGTAGTTTAGAGGGTTGATGTGCATACGCACGTACATGTACGTGTACTTGAGCCACTGCACAGCCTCTTCCACGTTCGTGACATTGCCCAAGGCGACCTAGCAGGCAAAGTTACCTCAGAACTTCATAATGAGTTGTACTTATATTGATCCTTATAACATCCTATGTTTATGGAGAATAATTTTATGATTGACGGTTTAGTTCAGTATGATGCTTTAATTTAAAAGACTAAAATATGCATAATTATGTTAGACATAAAAATATTTATTATTTAAAATTTTTTTTAACAAGAATGGCCAAACCTCGGCGTTGAGGTGGTTAGGTAGATCTGCGATGAACTGCGACTCAATGGCGTTTTGTTGCGTAAGGAGGGAGAGGTAGTGTGCCAGTTGGTCCTGAGTGGTGATGATGGTGCCGTGGCCAAAGGTGTCGTACTGGGGCCTGCCCGCCCTGCCGAAGATCTGCAGCACGTCGAGGATGCCCAGGTTCGTGAACTGCCCCTTCTTCACGTCGTATATCTGTGTGCCCTGTTGTGACGAGGTGGTGCTGGTGGTTCATTGGCTACATAGTCTCTTCTGAATAAAATCCTCTTTCTCTTTACTTCTGACTCTTCAAATCTTCTTACTTCTCCTCATTCCTCCTTACTCCTCATTACTCCTCCTAACTCCTCCTTACTCCTCCTAACTCCTCATTACTCCTCCTAACTCTTCCTAACTCCTTCTAACTCCTCTTAACTCTCTTATTTCCTCCTGATTCCTCCTTACTCCTCCTAACTCCTTCTAACTCCTTTTAACTCTTCTTAACTCTCTTATTTCTTCCTGATTCCTCCTTACTCCTCCTAACTCCTCTTAACTCCTCCTTATTCCTCCCAACTCCTCCTAACTCCTTTTAACTCCTCTTAACTCCTCCTTTCTCCTCCTTATTCCTTCTAACTCCTTCTTACTCCTTTTAATCCTCCTTATTCCTCCTAACTCCTCCTAACTCCTCCTAACGTTTACTTACTCCTCCTAACTCCTCCTAATTCCTCCTAACTTCTCCTAACTCCTGCTAATTCCTCCTTACTCCTCCTAACTCCTCCTGATTCCTCCTAATTCCTCCTAACTCCTCCTAACTCCTCCTGACTCCTCCTAACTCCTCCTAACTTTTACTTACTCTTCCTTACTCCTCCTAATTCCTCCTAACTTCTCCTAACTCCTCCTAACTCTTCCTAACTCCTTCTTACTCCTTCTAACTCCTCCTAACTCCTCCTAACTCCTCCTAACTCCTCCTAACTCCTCCTAACTCTTCCTAACTCCTGCTAACTCCTCCTTACTCCTCCTTACTCCTTCTAATTCCTCCTAACCCTTCCTTACTCCTTCTAACTTCTTCTCACTCCTCCTGACTCCTCCCGACACCCCCTCCAAGCACCTTGATGACCACGGCATGAGCAGGCAGGTTGACACCCCATGCGAGTGTGGAGGTACACACCAGCACCTTCAACAAGCCCCCTGCGAACGATCTGTTGGTGGTGATGTTGCAATGCTTGTCCTCAGAACCAATCTTTCAATGGTCGGCTTTGAAACATTCATTTTAACCGCTACTTCGAAGAAAATTTGATAGTGGAGTAGAGAGCATCACTATATAAAGATTCATATATACTTATTTTAATATAATTTTTTATATATGAAGATATGGATATTAAGATAATTTAATTATGGTTGAACATATCGATGAATATCAAATGTAGTTTACTTTTCAACGTTTTTGCGGTCGGGTCTGGTCATGCCGGCGTGGTGAATGGCGAAGCCCTTGAGGAAGTACTTGCGCAACTGTCCGCTGTTGCACCTGGTGACCTTCGGTGGTACAGGGGTGGTGGTTGTGGTGTGGTGGTGGTAGTGGTGTGGTGGTGGTGGTGGTGGTGGTGGTGGTGTGGTAGTGGTGTGGTGGTGGTGTAGTGGTGGTGGTGGTGTGGTGGTGGTGGTGGTGGTGGTGTGGTAGTGTGGTGGTGTGGTGGTGTGGTGGTAGTGCAGTGGTGTGGTGGTGGTGGTGGTGGTGTGGTGGTGGTGGTGTGGTAGTGGTGTGGTGGTGGTGGTGTAGCGAGGTGGTAATGATAAGCTAACGATGGTGGTGATAGTGTGGTGGTTAATGTGGTGATGGTTATGGTAGAATGGTGATGACGAAGAAAAAAAATTTTCAAGTTAAACTGGAAAATTTAGTAATGGTCTAGGCGGAAGGGCTATTGACGATGAAGGTGAGATAAGAAGACACAGAGAAGAGAGGAAGGAAGGAACAGACGACTCACGATCTTTTCAGCCTCTCCCCTCTTGGCTCCCTCCTGCAGGGCGAACAAGTCAGCGTGTCCATGCATGTCGGCCATCTCGATCAGCGCCTCCGCTGTGCGGGCGGTTTCGTTTCGTGCGTGCACAAACACCATCACCTGCACAAACATCAGTGTGCTAGAAGTTTGAAGCGGACTTTTTTAATGCTCATAGATCGCCACCACTCATAAACCGCCACAACCACCACCACCTCCACAACCACCACCCCCACCACAACCAATACCACCACCCCCACCACCACCACCCCCACCACCACCACCACCACCACCACCACCACCACCACCACCACCACCACCACTACCACTACCATCACCACCACCACCACCACCACCACCACCACCACCACCACCACAACCACCACTCCCACCCCCACAACCACCATTCCCACAACCACAAACAACTCACAAACCACCACCACCATAAATCGCCACCACAAACCACAACCACAAACCGCCACCCCTCATACAATACCTGGTGTCCTTGCCTCACTTGGGCGATGACCTCGTCATAGGCCACCTCGGCCATGTCGGCCACCTGCTTCCTGAAGTTGCTGCCCTTGATGCCAATGAAGGTCTTGTTCAAGGGCACCGGCCTGAACGTCTCGTCAAAGTAGAAGAGACCTGGTCGTTGTAAGAGTGTCTTGTGGGGTGGTTGTAGCGATGGTTTGGCTCAAATAACGAAGCAATCAAAATAACACTTGGAAGAAAATTTGTCACAAGTTATGAGACCATCAGACCCGAATGAGGGTTGACTCTGAGGAAGCGAGCCACGTCGAGGTAGTTGGGCAAGGTGGCTGAAAGACCCACAATCCTGATCATCGTCTGTGAGGTCTCCACCTTTGAGATGGGAATGTTTGTCGTTGAGGTAACAAGTGGCAGCCTTCAAACTCCTCAAGAATCCCATTGAAGTCACATAAGGACTATTAACTAATACTAGAATCTCATAAACTCCAATAAAATCCGAGAAATCCTTGAGAAATCTCATCTAAAACCCCTTGAAATCTCTTTTAAACCCCTTAAACCCTTCTAGAGCCCCTCCAGACGGGCCTACCACACCTGTCTGAGGGTCCTTGAAACGAGGCTCTCGATGACAGCGCCTCTGTCGTCGTGCAAGAGGTGGATCTCGTCGATGATCAGCAACTTCACCAGCCTCGACACCGATCCATCGCCTGTGTTCTTACGTGTTATCACGTCCCACTTTTCCGGAGTTGTCACGATCAGCTGAGGTGGTTTGAAGCATTCACTTGCGTAGTGTGTCGATTTTTTGTGTATGAATGAATGAATAATTTTTATAGCGCGTTCTTTGCAAACTGGGCTTGCCTCAGAGAAGTAGTTAATGGCGTTTTAAAAAAGCTTTGTGTGGTTGTCAAATGATTTGGACATGGCTAATGTGTTAATGGCGGATGATACTTCAAAATTGGCAATTATCTCGTGAATAAAACTTAATAAAGAACGATTCCTCTCAGAGGTCTGGTGACCTGGGTCTTGGCAATGTCGTTCCTGGACAACTGCATGTCTCCAGTCAGCTCCTTCACCTGCAGGCCCAGATGCGACAGCCTGCTGCCGAAGTTGCTGACCACCTCTGCTGCCAGAGCCTTCATGGGCGCTATGTAAACGATCTGGTGTGGTGTGAGGTGGTGGGTTGTGTGAGGAAGTGTTTAGCTGTGTGATGTGGTGTTTAGCTGTGTGATGTAGTGTTTGGCTGTGTGATGTAGTGTTTGGCTGTGTGATGTAGCGTTTGGCTGTGTGATGTAGCGTTTGGCCGTGTTATGTGGAATTTAGTGGTTCGAAGAAGTGTTGATGGTTTTAGGTGGTATTGAGTGTCAACAACAGCAACAAAAACTGCCGCAACAATAATAACGAAAGTAGCAACAACAACAACAACAACAACAACAACAAAATTAAAAACACAAACAACAATAACAGCACCCCAACAGCCACCTTAAAATTATCCTTCTTGATAACTCCTTCTTCGATGTTCTGCTTCACCTCCCTCAGCACACTCAACATGGCAATGTTGGTCTTGCCAGCGCCAGTGGGTGCGCAGATGAGAAGGTTCTCGTTGGAGATGGATGCTGCGTGGTACACCATCGACTGGATCAGGTTGAGGTTCTTCACGCCTTGGAACACCCTTTGGCTCACCTGGGTTGCAGTGTGGATGGTGGAGGTGTGGGTGGTGGAGGTTTGGGTGGTGGAGATGTGGGTGGTGGAGGTGTGGTGGTGGAGGTGTGGGTGGTGAGATGTGGTGGTGGAGGTGTGGGTGGTGGAGATGTGGTGGAATTTCCAGCTGAGCTTTCATATATTCAGCCATCCATGAATCCATCTATCTATCCACAAACCAATCTATCTATCCAAAATCCATCTCTGTTTATCCACACATCCACCCAAACATTCATCCACAGACCCATCCAGACATCCATCCACACATCCATCTACACATCCATCCACACATTCATCTACACATCCATCTACACATTTATCTACACATCCATCCACACATCCACGTATCCAGAGTACCTCGTCCAACTCAGAGAACGAAACAAAGTTTCCATTCGACTTGGATTTGGTGCTGGGTGATGCTGTTAGTTGAACCTTTTCGTACTTCTCAGTGTCCGACCTCTTGGTGCCTTCGGGCAGCATCAACTGTGAGAGGGGAGTGATGGCGGATGATTCAGTGAGAGGCTGGCAAGCATGCATTATAAAGAATGCACTAAGCGTAGTAGCGTGACAGCGGGTGGTTAATGAAGTGAATCAACACCTCCACCGACCTCACCAGCAAACACTTCAATGCATCTTTAATTGTCCCTGTTACAAGCCACGAAGCAATCGTCTGCTGGACACACGAGAACACAATGCAAGCACGAACCTTGCAGCCTGCTATGAAGGCAGCAGACGTGGTGGTGGTCTTGAGAGAGTCAAACACAAAGGGGTGCTTGGGTTGTTCTGGGAGCGTCCTGATGCTGCTGATGCTGATGGTCGGTCTGTTGGTGGCCAGTTGAGCCTCTCTGGTGGGTCAATGCATGTGAGATTTGTACGACGCACGTGCATACAATACAATACAAAAACGAATATTATTATAGTGGCATTAACCCCGTAGAGTTTCGAGGCCACTCAAAAAGGCATACGCGCGCATACAAACACAAACACACACCCACACACACACACAGACCTACCTTTTGAGTTTAAGCGTTTCAAACTCAATAGTCTGGCTGTCTTTTTGCGTTCCCTTCTTTTGATGCTTCTTCACATCAGCGCCATTCTGCACAGTGATGGTGGTGATGGTGGTGATGGTGGTGATGGTGGTGGTGGTGATGGTGGTTTAATGGTGCTTGAAGCGTGATATGGTGATAACTGGGTTATTGTTATACAATACAATACAATTAAAAAATTGTTGAAATGGTATAAACCCTGAACATTTTCTAGGTTAAAATACGTAAGTTGTTTATTAATAACAGAAATTAATCAGATATATAACGAGTGATGCATGAGTAAAAACATAAAAGTATTTTTAATATAATTCTGGAGAGTTTCTAAATATTTTTTTGGTTGCAGAATACAATGGTGGATACCTGAGGGGTAGCCTGGCTTGTGTACTGATCCTTTGTGTGGCTTCCTAAATGGAAAATGTTTAACGATTTGTAATATACAATACAACAAATGTTTGAAGGGGAAGCTTTACTTTTATTTTTCTGTTCAGTCTCATGCTTCTGCACCACACTCAACATCTCGTCCACTATTGCATCTGCTCCATCTCCACAAACCTCTCTTATCTGCCAAGAACAAAAGTCTCTTGAAATTGTACATAAATATATCACTATATTCATTATATCATCCATTTTATCATTAATTGTGCATTAAAAAATTCAAAAAAAATTCAATTTTCTAATTAATTGACCAATAATATAAATTATTTTCATCGATTACAGAAAAGCAGATGAGCAACAGAATTTGACACAACCCTCTGTTTGGTTTCATTGTTGGACTTGTTGGAGATGACAAGGTTTGTGATCACCTTCCTGAACTCCTCAAAGTCATAGTCCACACCTACTCCCTCAAGCAACCTCATCACAAACATATCAAGCTTCTCTTCCAGAGACTCTACATTTTTTTTAGCATCGTCATTATTTGATTTGACTAAGCCGGACAAGGGAAAAATATCTGGATCTGGACTGACCATTATTTTGAAAGGCAAATTATGACCAAACTCTTTGGTGTTGCTCCGGTATGTTTTTATCATTTTGTTTCTAATACATGTCAGTGCTTCCATGTCGAGGTTGTTGAGGTATTTCATCGTGGAATGTGTCAGAGCATCAACATCACCAACTACGAAATATTCTTTCAAAGCAGCATTTCTCTCAAGCTGGCTTTGGTTGTTGCTTTTCACATCTAACATCACAAGCAACACTTCAATGCAGGCTTCCCTGACTACCTCATCTGAACACTCATTGTTGACTGAAAAAAATTTTAAATTTTTTATTTGACAAAATTCTTTTTATTAAATTTGTTAATTAATAGAAATAAGAAAACATTTGTTGTAGGCAAAATTGAAAAAATAAATAAAAATAAAACAAGAATGAAAAACTTTGCGCAATTAATGATTTTTATATTTCAATTTTATTTGATTTTTTTTATAATTTTAGTACTTGTCTTTCGGACACATTCAAGTAGTGATTTATAGGAAGGCTTGTCCAGTGCTTCTAACTCCTTCGTGAAAGTATCACTTAGCGCTTCATTGTGTCTGACGGCTTTCAAAGGGATTTCTTGACTGAGAATGTTAAGACTCCTCAAAGATGAAGAAAACCTAGGTATTCCTGTTATAACCATCGCAGTGCAATCAAATAGTACAAAGTTTACTTTTAAATATTCGTAAGATAGATTATTGTGCAATATCGATGAAAATGTATGTCGAATTTTTTTGTGTCAGATTAAAAATAAAACTATTTAGACTAATTGTGAAAAAAAAATGTTTCATAGAATATTCTTCCAGAATCTCAAAAAACTATTTTTTATTTTATAAATAGAATAAAACAATTTTTTGGATGAAATTTTTTTAAAGATATAAGATATTCTTGTTTTAACAATATTCAAAATAAAACTTAATGAATGAAGTCGTTTCTTCTTCTTTTTTGAAACACTTTAGAATTTTTTGATTTGTTCTGAATTAATTAAAATAAATTGTTTCTTTGGGGTGATGAAGCTAAGTTCTTCACGAAAAACTATGTATAGAAACTTCTAAAACTAAACCTTTATGGATAGATACTAATAAGAGTATTTTAAATTTTTCATAAAATAACCATGCAGAAAAAAACTAAAAATAAAATCGTCGAAATTCAATACCATTAGCTTTTTTTTGTTTTTATAGTCTTCATTAGATCAAGTTCGGTCATACGCTGGAAATGTTACAAAAAAACACGGCAAACAATTGAACTAAATGAGAAAAATTCAAAATGTACGAGAACTGAAGTTTATCAGTCATAAAATAGTTAAATTTGAAAAATGAAATTTCAACGGAAAAAAATGATTTTTCATTTATTCATTGGCTTTTTGTACATAGTGTAGTTGATGGATTTGAACATTAGACGGGTCACTGGTGCGAAAACACGCTCATCATCAATTAAACGGATTTTCTGGAAGCGCATTTTAATTTTTTCATAAAATTCGATTCTTTTTTTTAATAGTCTTTATTAGCTCAAGTCCAGACATACGCTAGAAATTTTACAAAAACACGGCGAACAATCGATGGAAAAAACGATAAATTGAAATATACGAGAACAGATTGTTATCAGTCATCAAAAACAGCATTGAACTTATGTCAAACGGCAAAAAAATAGTCAGAAAAACCGTTCAAATCGAAAACGATGAACTATGAGTATTATGAGCTTATTGATTATTGAGATAATGAATTTGAAGAGAAAATTTTATGACAATACGAATCGAAATGAACAAATTGCGAGAGGAAAAGTTAAAAAAATATTAAACACAATGAAATATTATTTTAAAACATTAAATCAATTCAAAAAATATTAAATCTTTTATTTATATCAGATCAAATTCTTTTTACACAATGGATTTTTTAGCCAAAACTCGAAGCCTGAATTTTTGGCTCAGTCGTTTGATTAGCAAAGGCGGCCAACTTCTATTTAGAGTCCAAAAAGCCATCAAATGAAAAAAAAAAAATATTTCCCTTTGCAACGTTTCCAGACTCTAAATGGATTCTAATTCGAATGAAAATTATCTAAGTTCGGAATTGATAGGCATACGTTGATCTGATTCGCTTAGATAATCAGCCCAATTTATTTATATATTTGTTCTTTTTTTAAACGTTATAGAGGTCTAAAAATAAAAAATAAAATTGAAAATATATTTATTACTGAAACTTAACTACAAAATATGCTTCCAACAAACCATTTTCAAACATAAAAACTCAAACATAGGAAAGAAGGTGAATGAACCGTATTGCAATGCACTCACAACAAGCTTTCAACATATTTCTATAATTTATACACAAATTCACATTTTTCTTATATTACACTGCTTCCAACTATTGTTCCAAAAAGGTCTGAAACTAGTGAATAAAATGGGTAAACAATATGCATATTCAAAGTAACGGCACCCCTTTATATATATATATATATATATACTCAATTGTTTATACTATTAAAAATCGATACTTCAGTTGCCAAGATACAATGTGCGTATAAGAGACGCCGGTGTCGTGCTTGTTCTTTGCAAGTGACATTTGACGTCATGGAGTGGAATATCAAAGATGGCTTCATACTGTCGCTCAAGTTCATCGTGCCCAAGGTGGCCCTGATTTTGCTGGTGACGCTGTACGCCTTCGCAGGTGGCTGGATCTTCCAGCATCTCGAGTCGACCAATGAGAAGCAGGAGTGCTTCGAGAAAATGAACAAGTACCAGCCCATGGTCAACGAAACTGTCGACCAGATCTGGGCCACCATCTCCAGCTACAGAAACCCTGGCGACGCAGAAGCTGCCATAGAGGCCTTTCAAAAGCAACTTTCCACCTTTCGAGACAGGACATTGTCGATCGGCTATGACGGCACGGACTGCTCGAGTCTGGGAGAGGTGAACGGAACTACCCTTAAGTGGTCGCTGCCTGGAGCCGTGCTCTTTTCTATCACCGTCTTCACCACCGTTGGTGAGTTTTGGATCAAAAAGATATTGCCACTAAAATTTGAAATAATTCAATGATCGAATTGTCGTATGACGACTCATTACTATGCATCACAACATACACCGCAGGCTATGGCAACATCGCGCCCAAGACTATGTGGGGTCGGTTGGTGTGCATAGCATACGCTATCCTGGGCATTCCGCTAATGTTGCTCACCCTGGCGAGCATTGGAGAAATCATGGCAAACATATTCCGCTACACATATCTGAACGTTTGTTGCTGTGGCATCCTTAAGTACTGCCACAAGAAGGAACAAAATTTGGGCTTGCCGAACGAGATGATGCAGGACGACGACGATATGTCTCAAATCGTGGTGATGGCGGATGAGGAAGAAGACCTGGACAAGTTGAGCGTGCCTATCGTGGTGACCTTTTTCTTGCTCGGTAGCTACCTCTTCCTGGGAGCCTTGCTCTTCGCCGTGTGGATTGAGCTGTCGTACATGGACGCAGCCTACTTCAGCTTCGTCACCTTCTCCACCATCGGCTTCGGAGATATTGTGCCAGGCACCGATCTCAAGGACATTAACTCGCAGCTGCAAATGGTTGGCATCGCGGTGTACATGGTGATCGGAATGGCCGCATTGTCGATGGCTTTCAACCTGATGCAGGAAGAGGTGGTTGAAAAGCTCAACTGGTTGGGAGAGAAGGTAAAATCGTTAAAGAAAGAGGACAGAATGAAGAACGACTGAAGAAACGCTATCCTTTATTTTCCATGTGGTGAATCTTTCAAACACTCCCTCACTCTTACAACTATCCTTCGAGAATTACTTGAAACAAACCTTTCGACACCTACCATTACAAAGTGTTCGTTGATTTTGGATTTTTTGAAAAATTATATTTCGCAGTTTGTAAATGAAAAATTTATTCTAAATAACTGAAAATTCATGAACTTTTGTGACGCTAAAAGTGAAGAGAGTAATTAGGTTAATAATAGCAACGAGTACACGTGAATTAAGCAAGATACGCAGTAGGGTACCAGCGTTAAACTCACAAACACAAGACACATTCGCGTCCACAACCTCTGTTGCTACTTGACACTTACCGTTGAACTTGACATCGCCAAGTTCAGTGAGATGAAAATAACTTAAAAAATTCGTCAAGACAATTAATCTAGATGATTGTGCCTCGAACTGAAAGCGTAACACAAGATTTGTTCCAATTCAAGACATTAATGTCACAATGTCACATTTATGTCACAATTCTAACAGTAATTACTATTGTTTCGAGACATGATCTTTGATTTTGAAAATAAAAACTCAGTGGAAGTTAGGAAGACATTTCAAATTCATTCGAATGAGTGATAACTATTGAGAACATGATGTTCGTGGGGGTTTGTTGTTAATGCATAATATCGGGTAAAAGATAAATACAAAAATAATTCTAACAAACAGAAACAAATGAATTCCTCTTACAAGGAAGCTTGATTGAGTGACTTAATGAGACACGGTGGAGTAGGTGACGAAGGATGGAAGTATCAATAGGAGTGAAGAAGCGTGGAGATTTCAATAGGGGTCATAAGGGAGGTTTAAAAGTGAAAATGAGGGGTGTTAAGGGGTCAGAAGAATGAGGACGCTACGAAGTGGAAAGGTGAGATGAGGTGGTGGTACTAAGCAAAACACGAGGGTCCCCGCGAGGACTTCAAATACGCACGAAGGTTGTCAGCTACACAAGGTCGTCAGTGAATCATCCAACAAGATAATGGCGAAAAAAAACAACATATCTTAACAATTATGAGTGGATGAACTGAAAATATAAAAAGCTTTGTCAAGATCGAAATCTACTGAGGTTCCCATTTCAATCGGTTATATACATGATGTGGCAACACGCTGTTGAGTGGTTCAGTGCGCCGAAGAGGCTTCATTGGGTCGTCGGTCGGAGGTGTCTTAGGTGAAAATAGTTGAAAAGGATGTGAAATGTGCAAGTGGTCGGGAATAAGTTAACGAGTGAGGTGCGATGGATGAATGAAAGAATGGGTGAGTAGATAGGTGCCGCCACGTACACCACGATACAGCAGCATACAATGGTGGACACGCGCTACAGAATGCAATTATCTGGGTCCGTTGAAAAGAACTGAAAAGAATGAAATCATTAGTGTTAGTTAACTGAATCGAGCTGAAAATGAAAATAAAATTTAACATAAATGAAAAATGAAAATTAATTATAAGCGAAGGATATTAATGTATATCTACGCACAACAAAGCGTTTGGTGCACCAGAACCTCCGCATTATACACCTTTGAACTGTCAACAACCCTTGATAACATGCTGCCCGCTATATACAATCACCTGTCCCTCTTCACGAACAATAAAATGAAAACAAAAAATAAATAAAAGAAACAAAAATAACAATTAAATAAACGAAAAAATATGAAAAAAGAAAAGAACAAAAAATGATTAAAATATGAAAAAAATGCGAGAGCAAAATGTGAAAAGATAGACAAGAAGCAGCACTAGTTACTCCTCATACTCATCGTTCAGTTCCTGCATACCGTTAGGGTGTTGGTTTGCCAGCTGCAAGCCCTTGGTCTGCTGCATGTTGATGGCGAGGGTGGCGGGAGCTAAGGAAGCTATTGACGAAATAGCGATTGTTGTGAGCTGCTGTTGTTGTTGGACAACTTGTTGTTGTTGCTGCTGCTGTTGCTGAACCTGTTGTTGCTGAACCTGTTGCTGCTGCTGCTGAACCTGTTGTTGCTGCTGTTGTACCTGTTGTTGAGCTGCTTGTTGCTGCATGTAGACAGCTGTTTGGCTGGCAAGCAGACTGCTGTCAAAGTTTTTGACCTTTTTATTGATCTGTCGGAGTGATCGTGTGTCAGACCCAGTGATGGAACAAGATGAAACAACCATTAGTACTACTTATCAGCACCGAAACATCAAAAAGTAAAAGTAAAAGTAATAGTAGCGGCACAAGAGATGATAAGAAGAGAAGGCGGCATGGAACTCACCAGGTTGTATCCCTTGATGGCCTCTGCATACTTCTGCTTCTCCGCCTCAGCCAGCTTGGTGTAGGGCAACTTGTCAAGGTTCGTCATTTTCCTCCACTCCTCTCCAGCTGCCGTGGTGATGGTGGCGGTGTAGCTGGGAATTTCAAGCGCGCGATTTTTTCGATGAAATTATTTTAAACAGACAAAATATAATGAAGAATATATAAATAAATAAAAATCAGCAACAGGAGGAAAATAATCATGAGAATGAAATCAATGATCATAACAGAATACGACAAAGACTGACCAGCCCTGAGAAGGTCTTTGTTCTCGGCGAAGCGACTCTTCATCTGAGCCCTGAAGTCGAGAAGCCAGATGATGTAGGCCGATCGAGCCCTTTTTGGTTTGCCTCCCTTGCCTGTCATTGTGCCCACCATGTCCAATGAGTGGCTTGGAGTCGCTACTGCCTTGAACTGTGGAAGAGTTTGGAAGGAGTGTGAGTGAGAGAGGCGTGGAGGGGAGTTTGTGTGGCGTACGCAGACAAAAGTAGTACCGTACGTAGAAGAATGAAAGTTTTATTATGCGTTCAAGAAACCAACATCACATAAGATGAAGAGTTGAAATGAATAAGAAGTCTCAACAGGCGTAACATTGGCAAAGTTATCTGGGTACTAACACATGTACGCACACACACACACACACACACACACACACACACACACACACACACACACACACACACACACACACACACACACACACACACACACACACACACACACACACACACACACACACACACACACACACACACACACACACACACACACACACACACACACACACACACACACACACACACACACACACACAAACATACCACGGGAGGCGCTGTGGAGAAGGGCACCTCAGTTTTGGCGATGAGAGAAGGGATGGTGATAGTAGGCGTGGTGTTGATGATCTGCATGGCCTCAGTGTGGGTGGCCCTGTACGAGGTGCGAGGGTCAGGCGGCGGAGGGGGAAAGGACTGCTGCAGGGCAGGGTAGGTTTGGGTGGGTAGGTGACGTGCCAGAGATTTCAGAAAATTGCCAGAATAATAATATATTTTCTCGTGATTCTAAAAATTTAATTGAAATCATTAAAAAAGGAAAAACTACACATGTAAAACGTCACAGCGTCACACAAGGTCAAGCAACCCACAGAGTTGAATCCCTTCATGGCTTCTCCATACTTGATCTTCTCCTGCTCCGCCAGCCTCGAGTAGGGACTCTTGTCCTGCACTGTCATCTTCCTCCACTCCTCTCCCGCTGGAGGGGTGTTTGCGAGGGAACTTACCTTTCAACTCCTTGTACCTTGTGCTATGAGTACAAGACTCCTTTGGGGTCAATACTGTTTCAAGAATGCTAGATCATTTTTATTAAAACCAATAAAAAAACTTCAAAATTATATTAATGGAAAATATTTAAGGCAACTAACCAGCCCTGAGAAGTTCCTTGTTAGAGACAAAGCGACTCTTGACCTGTGCTCTGAAGTCGAGGAGCCAGATGATGTAGGCCGATCGAGGCCTCTTAGGACGCACCGAGTCCTTGTTAGACAGGGTGTTGTGCTGCTGCTGCTGCTGTGGTGACGGTGAAAATATAGTGTTGCTTTAGCATGGTGATTCTAGAATGGTTGTTGCTGTGATGATGGGATAGGATGGTTTAAGTGAGTGGTTGGTGTGGCATTGAGGGATGATTTTGTGGGATGGTGGGATAATGGTTAGCGTGCTAGTATGAAAATCATTGGGGTGAGGGTAGGGATACGGATGGAAGGTGAGAAATTAATTTTTTCCGATATGAGAAAGAAATATTATGCGCTTCTGATGCATCCCAATTTTCATTCGTTTCACGAATTGATCTTGATACTAATTCAGCAGACACATAATGTAATCTCACGTATACACGCAAAATAAAGGCGATTTTAACAAAAAGCGAGACGAATAAAATTAAAATGGTTGAAAGTGAATCGAATGAAGGTGAAGTAAGGAAGAAAAAACTCAGGAGACAGACAGGGAGGCGACTAACAGCGTTGTATTCCTTGAGTGCCTCGCCATAGCGCATCTTCTCCTGCTGCGCCAGCTGGTCGTAAGGCAACTTGTCCTCCGGCGTCATCTTACGCCACGCCTCTCCAGCTGGGAGGGTGTTGGAAGCATAACTTTCAAATAATAATGTTGAAAATATTAACGTTATTTTGTATTTGTGTTGTAGTACATTGTATGTTCACATGATGATTGTGGCAATCGTTGAAGTTTTAATAATTATAGTAAACATTATATTATTGAGGGTATCATGTCATGGCAGGTAGCAAGGAAGAACATGGCTCACCAGCCCTCAGAAGCTCCTTGTGTTCCGAGTACCTGCTCTTCATCTGTGCCCTGTGTTACAAAGGTTGTTGCAGTGGTTTTAAGAGTGGTTTGACATAATCAAAACTATATGATTGATAAATAAGATATTTATCAAAAAGCAATTAAAATAATTATTAATTATAAGTATTAGAAACAATGATAACAAATAATGACGCGCTAACCTGAAGTCACCAAGCCAAAGGATGTAGGAGCTCTGTGGCCTTTTGGGCCTGTTCCTATTCTTTCCATTGTAATCGGACATCTGCTGGCAAGGGGCGTGATGGATTGGGTGGTGTAGTGGTTGCGTTAGTAACGATTAATTACCATGAAGCTTATCCGAAGTTGCGCTAGTGGTTAAAATACTTTGATGAGAGTTAAGCAAATTTTAGATGATACTCAACGCCCTATCTGTAAGTGGAAAAAAATTTATAATGGAAAAAACCAGAAATACAAATATAAGTTACAAACTCAAAAAACGAAAATTAAAATACACGATAGATTTTTGTCTGTTGATTGTATCTGATCTTATCAGTGGCGGCCAATCTGTTGTAGTTGGTCTTATCCTCTTCGGAGAGAGTCCTCCACTTGGCAGACACCTGTTTGGTCCAGTCTGCCACCTTGGGACAGAAGGGAGTTGGCGTTCAAAAATTTTCATGCACAGACTAAAAGATATATTTATATACAATTTTAGATGCACCAAAACATGCCACTAAGTGAAGAATGAATTGAGAAAGAAAGTTAATTTGGTGGTGTGAAGTTACCCTGGTTATCTTCTCTCCCCTGTGTATGGCCCCTTCTCGTTCCATCTGGATGAAGAAGAAGTAGGCAGAGGTGGGTCTCTTGGGTCTGTTGGGGTCACCACGTCTACGGTAGCGCTTTGAGACTGGAGCACTGATCAGCTGAGTCTGCTGCTGCTGTTGCTGAAGTTGGTTTTGAATTTGCTGAGCTGCTTGCTGTTGAGCTACTTGCTGTTGGGCTACTTGCTGTTGAGCTGCTTGCTGCTGAGCCACTTGTTGCTGGGCTGCTTGCTGTTGGGCCACTTGTTGCTGGGCAGCTTGTTGTTGGGCAGCTTGCTGCTGGGCAGCCTGTTGCTGGGCAGCTTGCTGCTGGGCAGCCTGTTGTTGAGCAACTTGTTGCTGGGCTGCTTGTTGCTGGGCAACCTGTTGTTGGGCCGCTTGTTGCTGAGTTTGTTGTTGTTGCTGGGCTTGCTGTTGTTGCTGGGCTTGCTGTTGGGCTTGTTGTTGTGGAGTGGGCCTCGTAATCAAATCTGAAAGTTTAAGTTTCAATTTAATGTATCATCCTTCCACCTGGACTCTGATCTATATCTCAAAGAGAAAAAAGCTACACTAAAAAATCAATTTAAAAAGAAAGGTTCAAACCCATGCCCTGAGGAATATGTGTGGTGAGTGTTTGTTGAATAGGCCTTGCTGCATGCATGGGCAGAGAGGTCATCATGTTATATGGCAGGTTCGCATCGCGAGCTTGGAAGTTCTGGAGAAACGAATGACTAAATCCATCTGCCAAAATTATTATCGGATCCATTTAATAAATTCTCCTGACAAGGGTGGAACTTAGGTATGAGTTTTGCTTTAGCTCAGCTAAGACCCACGAAGCCTCGCTAGCCATCTTAGTATGGTGGAAATTTTTCAAATACGTTTGGCGCGAATGAGACAAATAGTCGGAGGTATTCCAATTCCGGGTAAAAACGTCGATCAATGAGTTACGAACTCTCACGAGATGCGACCAATCGACACAATGCGGTTGCGAACGGAATTTGCGAAAATACATCTCCAAAAACAACTACTGGTCTTGTGAATTTTATAGAAAATAACGGTATTTAAACAATATTCCTTTAATTCAAAAATCTCCTCGTTTTATAAATAACAACGCAAACTATAATGAACAGTATTTGATATAAAATATTATCTATTGGACCTACCCATATTCGCGTATTGAGGATATGACATTCGAAAGTCTGTAGTTTGATTCCTTATAATTGTAAACAACAAAGTAGTAGAGAAATATCAAATATATCGGATATAAGAGAATATGGCTCCTCTGTTCAATATAATTTCATAGCTATATAATCATATGGGCGTAGCTGTTCGACCGTCGTGTCCAAAGATACTGAACAAACTCAATTATAAGTTTCTTTTTATACAATGAACTTAATTTCTTAGCTCAAATATAATAACAAAAATACACTTTTTTAATTTAATGAAACTCAATTTAATTATGATGTGATATAGCCAAGATATACGGACATTCGGATGAGCACATAATATGATGATCTGCAGTAATCGGAACGAGCAAGCCAGCTATATGCAACGATATAGCGCGCCAATAGACAAAGGTCTATAGAATGCTAGGCATTTAAAATTCAAACTGTATAAGAATTGCGATTATAAATGTTTATGGTTATTTTGTATATTATTATGTTTTTAGACCCTTTTTGTATTTACATTTTAGCACGCATCAGTTCTGGAGTTATATATCAAATAAAATTAATATTTAGGTGGTTCTGAGATCGTAATGAAAAAGTGCCATACTTAAGAATAAAACGATATCGTTTTTGTTTATTTAGACATTTCTATGAAGTTTTTTTGGTAATGGTCGAAATGTGCTTCAAAACGTTTAGTTTATTTTCAATGTTGTACACCTTGTTTGAAGCTCTTAAAAATATTTTTAAAATTAATATTTTTGCTTTTATAAACTTCTAGCTTAGATTAGACCAATTTATTTTCAAACTCGTTTGATTTTCGATTCCTTGTTGGAATCTATAAGATCATGTTTTCATTTTATAATATCTCAAAACTTACCATATTGTGCCTGAAATCATTTGCATAATAAATTACATATATTGGAAACTTTTCAGTGAAGATTGATGGCTTGTTTATGAGTTCATTTCTTTGCGCTTTGATAAACATTGTTCGTTTATCATGTCCTTTTATCATGCGCCCTCAAAAGTTGGCCCTTCAATCATCCGGTAGGCATCAATGAAATGAAAAAATCATTTGAAAAAAGTCAAAAGCGGCAACTTATGAATGGTTGTTTTATAATTATTCAGAATTTTTCCACACTGATTTTCTTTTTTTCTCCCTTTTCACACATTCTCATTTTTTTCATTTTCAAACCATACTTCGGCTTTTTCACAAGATTGATGAGTTGGGATTTTTTCACAACTTCCGATCTTGTATGACCTTTACTTCTGCATTTTTCTTTTTGAGAGTCTGAATGCGTCCATACATCCTAAAAGTTTTCTTTCTCCCTGTTTGTTTCATCTCACATACATATTTCACATAATCTTGAACATCATCTCTTACATTTCATTTCCATGATAACTTACACTCCTCACTTGAAACTACTTGGATAGATTCATTAGCTCTCCGTTAAAATTCTCCAATGCAAATATTATAATATGTCAATCATTTTACTACAACATCAAAAATCTAGTTAATAGAAAACAGAAAGATTTCTTGATGAAATGGCATGCTGATATTCTGTCTATCGTCTGTAGTCCAGTGGGTAGCGAATGAGACGGCAAAAACCAAAGCTTCTGTGTTCAATTTTTCTTCTAAATTTCTTTTTGAGTGTCTATGACATTGCAGTTTTGGTAAATTTGAATTCGTTTCTTTACTTTGTTTTTTGCCATTTTTACAGGGTTTCTTTTAACATGAAACATTCTTCAACGGTTATTTGATGGGAATACGAGCTATTATACATTTCTAAGAATTGCTTATTTGATTCCTCAGTCAATTTCGCTCCTAATCGACATTTAAATTTCTGATGACATTAAAATTTCGGTTAGATTGTCTTTCTTCTCTTGTTTCATATTTTTTCTTTGTGATATTTTTTGTAACATGAAACATTTCTCAGTGGTTATTAGATGTGATTGTAATCTTATTTATATCCTTTAGTACTTACTTACTTACTTATTTTATCTCGAATAATTCATAATCTAAACAATCCAAGTTTTATCAGTTTGTTTTTATGTTTATCGTAAAATTTATCTTTATTTTACACTAACTATTCGTAACTTTATGGGTTTTTGGGTTTAGCACTTCTGCGCCTGCGGAATTAAGAGTGGCCTATTCCGCTGTAAAGTGTGATCGGGTGAGCCCAGGTTTGAGTTCTAAAAGCAGCAACTCAATTAAAAAACAGATGCCGTCCTAGAGTGTCCAGTCCAGTCCTAACAGCCCACAGGTATTATAACAGTTTTCATGGGAGCGCCTTTGAACATAGTTACAGTTGTCGTTAAAAGGTGCGTTACAGTTGTCTTGATAAGATTAGATAAGAAACCCCGAAGCCAGATTCTTGGTCAAAACCAAATTTGAGTTGTTAAATTAGAAAATAAAGTAAAGAATGAACGGCCTGCTAGAGTGTCCTATTCAATAAAAATGACTGAAACTCTGGGAACGAATTGAACTTTTGCTCATAAAAATCCACTGATAAGATTAGATAAGAGAAAGCTTTACAGAAATAAAAAAGCCACAATCTGCTAAAAAACTGAATCCGTTCATCTATATCAACCCTTGTGAGCATAGTGCTAAATGGCGCGTTACAAATGCTTTGATTAGATTAGGTTAGGTTTTCGATCCGTCTATTTCTAATTCGATTTCCCAAAATTCGGTATTTTTTCAAAAAAATTCTCGTTTCCCACTTTTAAACAAAAACCTCTTTGTGTAGCCCCGCTAAAAGCCTTTTTTAAGATTGTATGTTTTGCATTTTTCAATTAAAATTTTCAAGCCTTTGAGAAGTTTTTTAAGTTCAAAAAATATCACTTCGAAAAGTTTTTACAGTTTTATTGCAATTTTTTTTAGATTACGTTATCGCTTTTAAAGACTTATATTGAAAACAATACAAACTTTAGCCTTTTTCTTGATCATGGCCTCGAAACTCTATGGGGTTGATGCCACTATAATAATATTCGTTTTTGTATTGTATTGTATTGTATTTAAAACAGCTTAGACCTGACGTGAACACTAAATTTCAAACTTTACATCCTAGCTTAATCTGCTGGGCTATAGTTGACAGAAAAGGTTTGTAATGTTTTAATAAAACATTGGGTTCTCTACTTGGTCTTTTCAAACCAACATTAAAGAAAGTTAGACAGTGCTGACTACGTATTTTTAGGAGCTTCTTGCTAGCGACTGTGAACTCTGTCGCATAAAAGTCAAGCGTGACTGAGGACGTGACACTTAAGAACATAACTTTCAAGAACCTTCGAAAATGAATGAGACCTAGATCTAAGACGAAGAGAAAAGTAGCTTTATAAAATATACAAATATCTCAGTTAAATTATAACTTATTCAGGTTTGTTGAATTAATAAGTCAGTAAAAAAATATTTTCAACATGAAAATACGATTCTTAATCCTTATATTGAATATTGGTTAGTGTCATCGAAAAAACACTTGAATGAATAAAAACACATAAAAAACGATTTATCTATTGTTTTAATATTTATTATATATACGAGTTTATAAAAATGTTTCATACTGACTTGTTTTAATCTCAATTACCTTTAAGCTTTGTGTAAAAGGACATTTATGAAACTAACTCGTGTTGAAAAGACTGAGCCAGTTTTTTTAATATAATTGAGACATTAAATAATTTATATATACATTATTTTAATATTGTTCAACTTTTTACAAATGACGAATCTATGCGAAATAGAATGCACTGTAGTGTCAGGTTTGGAGACTGTAGCACAAGATGAGGTGGAAAAGAAGTTAGGTTTGGAAGTGTTTGAAACAATAAGAGGCAGAGTGAATTTTAAAATACCTTTCACCCGTGTCAGAGAGGTTATTTTTTGTTATAAACATGTTTTTATCATATCTGAATTTTTAAATGAATTATTAAAGTTAATTTTCCAAAATGTTGTTTCAAATAATTTTTGAAATGTAGGTTTTGAAGTTGCGAGGTGTTGAAAATTTTCATTTCATAGTGAAAAGGTTCAAGGATGTAGAATTCTCCAAAGATTTGGTATGAGAGTTGAACAATATTTTATACCTTGGTTCCAAGCTACATTCACAATATACTGATGCATAACGTATACTGCAAAAAACTAATGAAATACTTCTTGATAGTAATGAATTTTATTTTCAATCATACTTAATTTTATGCAGGAAGAATGTCTTAGAAATTTCAGAGAAATGCCAAAAGAGGTTGATTGGGACTATGGCTTGGAAGTATGAAAACAGTTTTTTGGAACAAACAGTGAATCAGGAAAAGCTTCAACAAATGAATCATTGAATGCTAAAACCGATAATATTGTTGCTGACCAAAATATCCATGATACAACTTTTTCAAGCATTGATGGCCTGCTTCCTAGAGAAAATAAAAAAGAAACAGATGACATACAAAGGACAAAAACAACCTTCATTGCCAATGAAGTAGCAGCACCCTCATCAAATTCTCAACTTTCCAAGTCATTCACACATCTTCAGCCCTTCCTTCCCAGGTACAGAGTGACATGCAAACGCACAGGAGACCATGTTTTTCAGTCTCCTCAAGCTGCCCACAACTTTGGAGGGGCTATCAATGATCTGAGGGGGTGGATTGTGGACCTCTCTGCTTTCCAGGTGGGTCTTTGATCATTTTTACAGCTGTCTTGGTCGGTACTTTGACTTAATGTCGAGTTTTTTATAAAATAAAATGAATTTTTGAAAATATTTTGTTATGGATTTAAAATAGATTTCAAGAATTTAAAATAGATTTCACTTTTTATAGTAGTAATACTTCATAAACCACGGTAGGTTGAAGTGATGTTGTTGATTGGAGAGGATGAAGTGCGTGTTGGTGTGGCGTTGACGCAAGAGAGCCTTCATCGGCGAAATCTTTCCCACTTTGGTCCTACCACTCTCAAACCCACCATTGCCCATGGAATGCTGTGGTGAGTGGTAGACGCTGCAACAAATTTAGAATAATTTTTTTTGGTTTGCGTGGTTGTTGAGGTTGTGTAATGGGTGATGTGACTTCAAAAACGTGGTTTGTTGTTTTCACGAAGAAGTTATAGGCACACACACAAACACAGGCATGCAGGCATACAGCCAGGAGACATTGTGTGTGATCCTATGTGTGGAACCTCAAGCATTGCAATTGAGGTTATATCATTTTCATTTAATCTAATTTAAACTAATCAAATCGTTTATATAGTGCTGATTCACACTGTTCAAGAGCGCTCTGCTACGAACTGTTTAAACAACAAAGTTTTAATCCGCTAGCATCTTTCAAAAGTTCACTTTTCTTAAACTATTTATAATCAACTTTTTTCCGCTTCCTAAACTTTCTTTCTTTTTCCTCTCACTTCCTCTCTTTTCTGCCTCATTTGCCACCTTTTTCACTGCATCCGTCACGCCATCTGTCACTCCATCCTTCACTTCACTCACCACAGTGCCTGGACAGTCAACAGCCGTACTGCTTCAGCGTCAGTGCAGACGTCAGCAAGAAGCTTCTCAAGAAGTCACTTCTCAACTGGCAGCACTTTCAGCAGCACAGGAGGCAGGCCCCTGGGTGAGGATGAAGGTGTGGTGGTCTGAGTGCGAGTTTTAGCCGGTAGCTTTAGTACTTTTAATAACCTACTGTTTTTCATTGTCAACAGTGGTGTTTTCATTTAATCATCATCATCAACATCATCATCATTATCATCATCATCATCATTATCATCATCGTCGTCGTCGTCATCATCATCATTATCATCATCGTCGTCGTCGTCATCATCATCATCCTCCTCCCCACCAGTTCAGCCTTAGATTTCTTGAAGTGGGATGTGACGAGACTACCGCTGAAAGACGAATGCGTTGACGTTATACTTGCTGACCTGGTTAATAATAATAATAATAATAATAATAATAATAATAATAATAATAATAATAATAATAATAATAATAATAATAATAATAATAATAATAATAATAATAATAATAATAATAATAATAATAATAATAATAATAATAATAATAATAATAATAATAATAATAATAATAATAATAATAATAATAATAATAATAATAATAATAATAATAATAATAATAATAATAATAATAATAATAATAATAATAATAATAATAATAATAATAATAATAATAATAATAATAATAATAATAATAATAATAGTAGTAATAATAATAATAATAATAATAAAAGAATAGTAGTAATAATAATAATAATAATAATAATAATAATAATAATAATGATAATAATAAGAAGAATAATAATAATATTAATAATATTAATAATATTAATAATAATAATAATAATAATAATAAAAATAACAATAACAACAATAATAATAATAATACTAATACTAATACTACTACTACTACTACTACTACTACTACTACTACTACTACTACTAATAATAATAATAATGACAATAATAAGAATGATAATAATAATAATGAGTATTTTTATTGTTTTTTTCCATAGTTTTTATATTTCTTCATCTTGCCAGTTTTGAACGATTTTAATATTTTCCGACCATTCAAAATTATGAATTAATCTGTGACAATTATTATTATTCTTTCACTTTCAGCCATTTGGGAAAAGGTTTGTTCCTATTTAATCATGACCGCCACTCCAACACTTAAGCTTAAGCTTGCGATTTATTATAAAAATATATCCTTTTGTTATACTTTAAATTTAATAAAAAATTTTTTTTTCGTTTGTTTCAACAGAATAGGCTCAAAATTGGACAATTGGCGCTTGTACAGAGGTATCCACTTGTTTTATATACCTTCCAGCATTTTGTGTCTTATTCTCCAAACCTTTCAACGGCTAACGATCCATTTGTCATAAGCCAGCCAATAAATGAACACTCGCTCGTGTATCTAATTTTTTCACATCTATTTTCCATCTTTCCACTTTCCACTCCTCATCCTCCTTCCACCCGCCCTTCTTCCCCCCACCATCGGTCATCCATCTACAAACCATCACCACCCACTATCAACCACCATCAACTACTATTCACCATCATCTACCACTCACCCTCAACCACCATTCTACATCAACCACCATGAACTACCACCACCCACCCTCTACAGGCATGTTACAGGAGTGTGCCAGGGTATTGCAGAGGCACACAGGACGGGCTTGCCTCCTCACACATGACCGCAAGTGCATCATCCGGGTGAGTCCAATTCTCAGTAATTTTGAAACATTGAACGGTTGAAAAGATTGAAAATGATCTCATTCTACAGCTTGGTTCTTTTTTCATCAACCACTGCCATTGGTGTGTTCATTACTGCCCTCAACTTTAAACCATACAACCACCACCCCCTACTTTCGCACCATCCTTCTCATCTATTCTTCGCCGTCCTTCTCATTTATCATTCTCTATCTTCCACGGTCTCCTCAACACCCCTGCTCCAGAACATGGAGCTGACCTCTCGCTACTTCAGGCGTGGCACCACGGTGGGAATCAACATCGGGGGACTGGCAGCAGGCATCTATGTCCTCCACAGGAACAAAAGCGCCTTCGTCCCTTGCGCTGATGACGATGATGTCGGGAAGGATGGAAGGAAGGCAGGGAGTGGAAGAAGGGGTGGAAGAAAAAAGAATAGAGAAGATCTTGATCAAAAAACAGACGACAAGTCAACCGTCGAGGCCAATCCATCCCTCGAAAACGTTTCTTAAATTAAGTTATTAAAAATATTTGTAGGTTTTTTTTCTTTCAATTTTTTGTTTTTTTCTAAAAAAACGAAATATTATTAAAAAAAAAAAACAAAAAAAAACAATTTTTTAAGAATAAATCGGGTGACCGGAAATCAAGCAATCAATCAAGCTTCAAGTATAGCAACATCAGAGGCACCGACTAACGCTGAGTATCAAATTTGGAAGAACCAGTATAGCACTGATTATTACTACTAAAAACACAAAAGTTGTTTACAGGAATGCTTTACTCGTCCGTTTTATCCCGCTTTTATTTTTGTAACCCTTATGGTCTCCCTGACCCCGTAACTCTTCACTAATCTAATCTAATCAAATAGTTTATATAGCGCTAATTTCACACTGTTAACTAAAGCCTTAACTTCAGTTTAAACCCTTAAACCAGTAACTTCAGTTACTGTTCTAGTCTAATAATCCAATCAAATCGTAAATCTCCACGCACACTCTCGATCTTACTCTGCTTACATTGGAAGAAAAGTGTGTGACCAGCGCTACACGAGGGTCGAGGTTAGAGAAGTCGAACATGCAAAACGTGAGCATCGAGTATGCCAAGTGAAGATGCAATTAGTTTAGCCGCAGGAACGATCACAATTTTCAAACAACTTTCATGTTGTTTTACCCGTGTCTAGAGCTTCTACCGTTCCCACTGATGACTCAATCACTTCCCTCCCGCCCACCACCACCGTCATCAGGTATCATTTCCCAGTCCTCCTCACTTAGAAGCTTTTTCATCTTAATTATTTCCCTCACCAACACCCCAAAAAACATTCCACTAAAACAAAATATGTCCACCACCCTTAGAATAACAAAACATCCCACCACTACCGACACCCATCAGCACTGGGCCACAGCCCGGATGAGGTCTTTGTAGAGGAGGATTCCATCGAGGAAAACCTGTCTGTGCAGTCTCTCGTCGTGGTCGTGCAACAGCACCTTGGTGTTGACCATGGGAGAGAAGCCCATGGCTGGAATGTCCAGCTGACGGAGGGCGGTGTGGAAAAATGGTTCATAATTATTATTATTATATTAAAGTCATTTATAATAATTATTATTATAATAAAAAATCATATTATTGTTATTTAATATTTTTTGATTGTTATTTGGATGGTTTTTGAACTGTTATCTCGAAACCACTATATTTCTAGTTGAATACAGATTTTAGTGTTATTTGAACAAGCCATTTCAGTCATATTACATCGAGGAAACGTTTTAAATAATATTGTTTTAAAGATTTCACGTGATGGACTTTGAAAAAAAAAGATTGTGAACTTTCAAGGAATCGCCCTTGAAAACGTCTCAAAAAGTAAAGGGCGTGGTTTGGAGTTGATTGACACACGCAGACGAACTCACGCTCCTGAGGAAGCGAGCATCCGTCCCTCCAGGGAATGCATCCACCTCGTACTTGAGAGATCTGCGTGAGTTGAGGTGCTTTGGAAGGAAAACAAATAACTAGCTTGATTCCTTTTTTTCATATTTTTTGAAAAAGAAAGAATTGAAATATAATAGAAATGAAAAAAAAAAAAAAATAGAAAAAAAAGAAAAAAGGGATTGAAAAGTGTAGAAAAAGGAGGAGGAAGAGAAGGAGGAGGAAGAGGGGGAGAAGAAAGAGGAGGAGGAGGAGGAGAAGGAGAAGAAAGAGAAGGAGGAAGAGGGGGAGAAGTAGGAGGAGGAGGAGGAAAAGGAAGAAGATGAGGAAGAAGAGGAGAAGGAGGAGGAGGAGGAAGAGGAGGAAGAGGAGGAGGAGAAGAAGGAGGAGGAGGAGGAGGAGGAGGAGGAGGAGGAGGAGGAGGAGGAGGAGGAGGAGGAGGAAGAGGAGAAGGAGGAGAAGAGGAGAAGGAGGAGGAGGAAAAGAAGGAGGAAAAGGAGGAGGAGGAGGAGGAGAAGGAGGAGGAGGAGGAGGAGGAGGAGGAGGAAGAGGAGGAGTAGGAGGAGGAAGAAGAGGAAGAAGACGAGGAGAAGGAGGAGGAAGAGGAGGAGGAGGAGAAGGAGGAGGAGAAGGAGGAGGAGAAGGAGGAGGAGAAGGAGGAGGAGAAGGAGGAGGAGAAGGAGGAGGAAGAGAAGGAGGAAGAGGGGGAGAAGTAGGAGGAGGAGGAGGAAAAGGAAGAAGATGAGGAAGAAGAGAAGAAGGAGGAGGGGGAGGAAGAGGAGGAAGAGAAGGAGGAGGAGGAGAAGGAGGAGGAGGAGGAGGAGGAGGAGGAGGAGGAGGAGGAGGAGGAGGAGGAGGAGGAGGAGGAGGAGGAGGAAGAGGAAGAAGATGAGGGCAGACTTGCGACGGAAGACATCAAAGACGCCATGGAAGAAGGGGCTTGAGGTGTCTGTGATGAGAACCTTGGAGCTCGCCTGAGGTGACGTCATGTTTTGATAATTGTTAAATAACAATAATATAATAATAAAAACAATAATAATAATTAATATAATATTGAAGATACAAAAAAAAACAATTATATTTGTATACAAAGATAATTATTTTATTTTTAAATTATGTTGTTAATTATATTGTTTGTGAAATTTAAGCTAATACGTCATTCGGTCTCCTCTTTTACGACCATCGCCACTTGAACGATACTGGTGCTTGTATTGTGTACCACCTCAACATCCGTGTACACTCCACTTGTGTGTTTGTATGCCCTCATCTCCTCCCCACCGCACGAACCATGGAAGCATCCTTGAAAACTTCCTTTGGCAACTCTACACCACCTAAATACTTCTAAACACTTCTCTCAAAACCTCTGTACGCCCCCCTGATAAACTCTGCCTTCCTTCCCCTTTGAACTTCATAATTCCCACCCACGACCTCCTGCTGGTAGACCAGTTCAACCTCTACAGCCGCCTTCTCCACCAACGCCTGAATCATCTTCTTGCCATCTTGGTCTGGTCTCACTCGGAAGTCAAAAACTGTGGTGATAGAGAAGGTAAGGTGGATGGTGAGGTGGGTGGTGAAAGAATGGTGAGATAGATGGTGAAATGGGTGAGATGGGTGGGTGGTGAAAAGGTAATTTGGGTGGTGGTGTAGAACCAGTGAACTGAGAAGTGGTAGGTGTACTTTGAAGTTTGGTGGAAAAGTGAAGTCCGTGGGAAAACAAAGCAATTTGAAATAGCCTCATTCTCATATATATAAATTCTTCTCACAACCACTACCATTCAAGCATCCCAGCACCCTCACCACCCGCACCACCTACACAACCCACACAATTCACACTACCCACACCACCCACACCACCTACACCATCAACACAACCCTCACCACCCACACAATCCACACCACCCACAACACCCACACAATCCACACCACCCACACCACCCACAACACCCACACAATCCACACCACCCACACCACCCACACCACCTACACCATCAACACAACTCTCACTACCCACACAATCCACACCACCCACAACACCCACACCACCCACACCACCCACAACACCCACACAATCCACACCACCCACAACACCCACACAATCCACAACACCCACACAATCCACACCACCCACACCACCCACAACAACTACACAATTCACACAACCCACACCACCCACACCACCCACACCACCCACAACACCCTCACCACCCACCAATTTTGAACTCTGTGGGTACCACGTTAGTTTGCACACCGCCTTGCAACACAGTCAAGTTGCACGTAGTGGTCTGGCCAAGCGGTAAGTTCTTATCCTTAACCCTGGTAGGATCATCGAAAGGTGGGGGAAGCTTGGTTGGAGTGGTGCAAGGGTGTATTAGCGTATATGAGAGTGGTTGAAAAATATTTGAAAACAAAGGATTATTATGAGAATGGTTTCGACTTATATAGCGCTTCGTTGCTACATTTTTTGACCAAATGCTTCAGAATAGTACGAATGTTTTATCCTATAGGATGGAAGTGGTGGTGAAGGTTATAAATAGATTTTCCAGGTGTTTGTGGAAGGAAGTGGTGGTTTGAATGGATTGGAAGAGGGTCAATTTACTCTTGAACACACTGGTCTCTGAAGTCCAAAAAGACGTTTACTATCTTCCTCTGCAGTGGAATGAAAATGGGTTAGTGAATGAATGTATATATAAATGTGCGAACAAATAGATAAATGGATTAATTAATGAAAAAAGAATATAATAAATAAAAAAATATATTCATAAATAAATGAATAAATGATTAAAGTAATAAAAAAATTAATTAAATACGCATTTAAAACATTAAATATACCCTAATTGGAGCATGCTCATCAAGACAACTAACCATCTTTTCAGCCGCGGTATTTTCAATCAGCAATGAGCCGTGACCAGGATTTCCTCTGCACCTTATCTCCACCCCTGGAACAAGCAACAACAATGAACATCATCCTCCACGTTACCTTCCTTTTCCTCATCTTTTTCATCCTCCTCTCTTTCTCCTTCTCATCCCCTTCCTTTTCCTCCTCCTCCTCCTCCTCCTCCTCCTCCTCCTCCTCCTCCTCCTCCTCCTCCTCCTCCTCCTCCTCCTCCTCCTCCTCCTCCTCCTCCTCCTCCTCCTCCTCCTCCTCCTCATCATCATCACCATCACCAGCATTGTTATAAATATTATAACCATTATCATCATCAACAAATTACCGTTATAGAACTTAAAAGAGAGTCAAATCAAGTCAAAGCCTAATGAAAGTAGTGGAAGATCACTCAGTTATGCAGCCAACCAACAATAAACTTTGCGCTCTGCGTTGTAGATTCTGTAGACCTCTGTTTCGCTTGCTAGTCCTTGTTCGGAGAAGTGAGTGTACAGTTGTTATAGCGCATAATTTGCAAACTAGGCTGCTTCAGAGGCGCTAAAGAATCACGTTAACAGCGTTTATTTTTTCCGAATTATAAGCAGAAATAAAAATAGATTGAGTACGATTAAGTATGGAAAATTAATTTTTTTAAGTAATAAAAAAAGAATAAAAATAAAACGAAGAAATAATGTAAGAAACATGAAATAAAAGAAAAAAAATAAACAGAAAAAAAGAGAAAAAAGTGACGGCGTGAAAAGTGAAATGAAGTAAATAAGAGAGAGTACAACACACCCTCGTCCATGGCGAAGCCCACCTTGAGTTCTTCGAAGTCTTTTGTTTGCACGAACTTCTCCATACCATCTTTGCCTCCCACCTCTTCATCTTATCGGGGTGGTGATGGTGAGGATGATGGTGAGGATGATGGTGAGGATGATGATGATGATGATGGTGATGAGGATGATGGTGATGAGGGTGATGAGGATGATGATGATGATGATGATGACGTTAATGATAATGATGACGTTAATGATAATGATGACGACAACAATGTTGATGATAATAATGACGATGACGATGATGAAAACCACAAAAATAATCATGAAAAAATTTAAGGAGGTGGAAGAGAGATTATGGAATACCAGGGACAATGGTGATGAAGATATTTCTCTTGGGCACAAATGCTTCCTTCTTTAACAGCCTCAAGGCCTCCAAGTACCTGCGTTAGAATTTCATGGAACATTTCAAAAGAAAATTTTAATTAAAATGTTAAAAAATATTTTAATTACTCAATAAAATAATTATAATGATAAATATATATAATAATCAAAATTGATGATTAAATAAAATAATAATAACTGAATGATTTTTTCAAATCATAACAAAGTCATACGATTCCATATATGCATAATTGAAGCTTATTCTGTGATGGCTGTGCGTGTAATTGGCAAACTTCGTGAAAAGGTCAACAATCTGATTCGAAGTTCATAAAAATAGTGAAGTGGGGAAGATATTGAAGAGGAGAGAAACTTTTGTTCACTGTAAATCTAAGCACTTCAATAGCTCTTCAATAACCAAATATTTATTACATATTTATTTAGTTTCTTTGTGCAATGAAATAATAATAAAATAAAAAAAGTTAACAATTACAATCAACAACAACAAAAAACAGTACCAAAAACGAAGATAACGATGCCAATATAACTAACCACAACACCAACACCAAAAACATTATAGCAACAACAACACAAACTGAATGGTGACGCATTTCATGTCTTGGCTGCCTCTACCATATATCTCACCATTCTCATCCATGAAGGCACTGAATGGAGGGTGTGTCCAGTGCTCCTGGGATGGATGGATGGGTGGGTAAAAAGAAGGGTGGGTGGATAGATGGATGAATGGATAGATAAATGAGTGCATGGATGTATGGAAGAGTGGATGAGTGGGTTGGTGGACAACCGAATGGTTAAACAAATAAATGCATGAATAAAGGAAACATTGGATGAATTTGAAAAAAAATTTTGATTCTAAAATACAAAGTTTTGTGGGTGGATGAATCAAATGTAATGATAAATTAAGAAATATCCTAAATGACATAAAACACACAATAAAATAGATGTTATTGTCAATGTTATCCTCAACGATCTCTATATGAAACACCAACATAAAAAAATTTAAACTGTATGATGATGTATGACGAAAAAATGTTTGGACCAACTTCAAAAACTGGTACCACATCCATGTGGGAGTTGAGAAGGATGGATGGAGAGGTGGCATCGCTACCCTTCAGAGCCAGCAAAATTATTGGCTTGTCTTTCACAACCTTTCAAACATTTCAATGCTTTTGTGAACAATGAAAAAAACTTGAAAAAAATTTAAAATTCAAATAAAGGATATAATTATTAAAGATTATAATTATTTGAAATATTTTGAGAATTACCTCAACTGTCCTGAAGCCAAGATCTAGCTCTTTTGCATAGTTTCTGAAAAAGTCTACAGCTGAAGCTTCAAATAAAGTTAATTTAGTTATATTATGATGCTTTAAAATTATTTAAATTATTATATTTTAGGTTTTTTAAAGAAATCAGAGATAAGTACTGATAGATATGAACTTATTGATTTCAAAAACATATATGATTGCAATATTTTCTGTTATGAACTTAATCAACTATAACCATAATCAGGATTTGGTTGCACGGTTTCTATTCTTATGTATTCTCTAAACTTATCAATAGCTCTAGATTTGAAAAGATCCACCATATCTACAAAGAATAAAATTTCCGTTGAGAACTCTCTTCAAAGCACACTTCAGGCTTTATATGGGATAGAAGGTCATTTCTTTATTTCATATTTTATAGATACCACAATGAAACTGATTTAAAAAATTAAGAAATACACATGTTCGATTCGATTTTTAATTGAAATCAAATTTTTATTGAAAAAGATAAAACAAAATTATCAAGTAAAATCAGCAGTTTGAGATGAAATCAAAATTTTTGAAATTTTTACTTTTTAACAGAGAACCTTTGAACTAATAAAGATTTTTTAATAGGTAATCAATAAAAATAAATTAGATTATTTTTAATCAATTCTCTAAATATTCATGTATTTCACTTTTTTTTGAAAATTTTAGTAGTGGTTTTTAGAATAACCTTATTTATTAATTTTCAGCTGTTAAAAGTAATTTGAAGTAGTTCTGAAATGGCAACGATGAATATTTTTGGAGAGCCTCCAGAGTACCGGTACCCAATAGCCGGTATTTATTATACAGTTTGAAGAAATTAACAAAAATTCAAAAGTCGACATAAGAAGATTATCGAAATTAACAACTCTTTGTAGTAAAATAATTAATAATCTAACATAAAAACATTTTACCCAGTTACAACAGACGAAATAGGATCACATTTGGTACGCGTAACGTTGGTTCTACCTGGAATAAAAAAAAAGAAGTTTGAAAACTATGCTTCAAATGCCGAAGTGGACGTCAAATGTGGTGAAAGGTCGCGTTAAATGGATTTATTATTTTTGAAAATTATGTATTTAACTAAATTTAATTGTTATTTATAAATTCACAATTTTATAAGTTTTTATCCTAAATTTTCAAACAGAACTGTTGATGCAACTGTCATCATAATGAAAGATAAGACTAATCCTCTGAAGAAAGATTTTTTCCGTTTCAATATCAAACAGCTACCTGGAGAAGTTAATCCTGACCGCTGCCTTCACAAGGTAAATGTTTTGAAGGAACCTATAATTCGTATCATGGCTGTAAAACTTGGAATACTTTTGGACTACAGTCAATTTTAATATTACTTTTTATAATTTAGTTGAGTTCCGAGTCAGTCAAATTTTCAAAAAATACTCAATATTCCAGGTTGAAAAAGACAAAGTTATTATCAACTTACATAAAGTAAAGTCTGTGCCATGGGCTGGAGATTTGAGTAGAAATGGGCTTGAAACAGCTAAGGAGGAAGAGGAAGAAGAGGAGGGAAAAGAGTAATTGTTTGATATGTGACCAAGTTTGAGTTCATGGTTTGTTTCATCACTTTTTCTATTTGTTTGTATTTACAACATATTTTTATTAAGATTTTTCAAGCTTTTTTCAAGTTATGTAACAGTCATTTTTGCAGTTCATTCGAAGTAAATATCATGACTTTTTTGCTTCGTTTGGAGGTTGTGTTCTGGTATGTATCGCAAAAAATTTTTTGTCATTTATTTTCCACTTTCAATTTTTTTGCGGTTTTTTTTATTTTCGTGCATTCATTATGTAAAACCGGTTCCAAGCTACTTACTGACAGTTTTAGACTATAGCTTGTGTCATTGCATTTCATGTTAAAATATTCTTTCATAGTCATCCAACTTTACTAATTTAACATGTCAATTAAATAAAAACTAAGAAAAAATTTGGATTTATAAATATATGTAATATTTAGAAAATTAACACTAAATGTCTAACCAACTTTAATCAATCTAAGTTTCTGACAAAACTGAAATTTGGAAATCTCAGCATCGTACTTCTCATCTGTGTATTATTTATATCGAAAGTTTGTTCTAGACATCAATCCTAGTCCCAAAAATGCTTTTTGCACTCTAGTATTTCTTCATCTATTTAAAACTATAAAATCTGAAATCTGTGTATTATTAAAAACTCAACAGGTTTTCATTTTCAAAACAGTTTAGAATTTTATAAATTATTTTTCCAGTTTTCAACCACCCGTTTTTTGTAATCTTTAGAGCAATTTAAATATTATATAATAACATAATCGAGGTAACTTTTAAATTCCATTCGGAGGTCATTGATAAATTTTCAAACACATTTTATTGTAACGCGTTTTAAAATAATATTTTTTTAACCAATTTTTCAATGATTTTGAAATAAAAATTGAATACAGATAACAAATATGCATATAAAACCTTATGTTCCTAACGAAATAAACTGATGTATTACATCACCCTGTACATTGAGTTTTCGGTGTAATAAAATTTACGTTTTTGACTCGATGCTTTTTTAAAAATGAGTGGAGACAATAAACTTGTACATTTTACGGCTGGCGCGTTAGTTTTTTTTAATAAATTCTAATCTTAAATTTTTGAATTTATTTTAAAATGATCAATTGAATGAACTAACATAACCATGATGATAAAACTGAATATAAAAAATAAAAATTGATTTTCACAACTAAATGCTAAAATATAAATTAATATTTTTCCCACTTATTACTATGCCTATGATCGCAGAATTAGTGGCACCTTGGGCTGCATAGTGACCTGCCCACTAGATGTGGCGAAGACTCGTCTGCAGTCGTCAAGGTTTGAGACATACAGGGAGACCAATGGATTATCCAGCAATATTGTCATCAAAGAAGTCATTAAGAACAACACTGGCCACAGCAATACCTTCAATAGTATCAAAACCAGTGCTGATAATAAAACCACAAACATGACAAATCTCAAGAAAACTTTCCAAAGCAAGCACTTTCAACAAAAGATGCGCTGTTTATCAACTTTATCGGCAGCTGATATCAAAAGCAACCACTCTGTAGGCATCGTCAAATGCATAAGGTGGGAATCAAATCCATTCTCTGCAGTTTGTGTTTCCACACCTGTATGAACTAAAATAAGTACTAGCAGTTTTCCACACTAATACAACCACACCTTCATGCACCCCATCCCATGATTTATGCTGATGAGTCACCGCGCCACCGAGACAGGTACATTGTCCAGACGGAGGGGTACAGGGCCCTCTTCAAAGGACTCATGCCCACCTTGGTCGGAGTGGCTCCTGCTAGGTTCTTCTTGTGGTTTTGCTGATAGTCAGTTTAATTAATTAAATGGATTTTTATTTTAAGCAGCATAGAAATGATGATATGGTTTTTTATTAACATATCTCAAATAATTTACCTTTTTTTTTTAAATTAAAACTAATAAAAAATAATAAAAATTACTATAAAAAACACAAGAAACACAAACTTAACTTAAAAACATCTCAGGGCCATCTATTTTACCACCTATGAGTACTGCAAAAAGACATTTTCAAGCGCTCTCAACACCACTTCCACATCCACTGCTCTCTCATCCAGCACTCCACCATCCAACACCCCACCCTCCACCGCCAACCCTTCCACCTATCAAAATTCCATCATCCATCTTCTCTCGGCTGGTTCTGCCGGTAGTTTATTTTTATTTAATCCATCATTCTTTATTTCTCCATTTATGGTTTTGAATATATTATAAAAAAATGACCAAATTGTGGCCTTGAAGCCCTCGGGATCAATGCCACTATAATAATATTGCATTTGTGTTGTATAATATTATCAAAAAAGGCTAAATTTTTCATATTCTTTTTATATAAATTTGTTTTTTTGTTTTTTTTTTTTTTCATTTTTTTTTTTCATTTTTTTATTTGTTTTTTTTTCACAATGTCACAGGTATCACGGTAACCACAATAACCAATCCTATCTGGATGATAAGAACCAGACTACAACTCAACAGCAGGTTTGTTATAATAATAATAGTAATAATAATAATAATAATAATAATAATAATAATAATAATAATAATAATAATGATAATGATAATGATAATGATAATGATGATAATAATAATAATAATAATAATAATAATAATAATAATAATAATAATAATAATAATAATAATAATAATAATAATAATAATAATAATAATAATAATAATAATAATAATAATAATAATAATAATAATAATAATAATAATAATAATAATAATAATAATAATAATAATAATAATAATAATAATAATAATAATAATAATAATAATAATAATAATAATAATAATAATAATAATAATAATAATAATAATAATAATAATAATAATAATAATAATAATAATAATAATAATAATAATAATAATAATAATAATAATAATAATAATAATAATAATAATAATAATAATAATAATAATAATAATAATAATAAAAGTAATAATGATAACACAAAAAATCATATGAGTAATAGTAACTAATCGTAATACTAAATATGGTCTCATTAGTAATAGTAATATTAACAGGATGACACGTAATTGAGGCGTTGTGTACGTTTTTCGCTGAGTTCTATGAATTCTCTGGCTTCCAAACTCTACGGGGTTAATGCCACTATAATAATATTCGTATTTGTATTGTATTGTATTGTATTGTATTGTATTGTATTGTATTTTGTGTACACACGCTGTTCATTCATGCATGCCTCCATGGCTGGTGGTCAAGCATTCATGACTTCAAAAGTTGTTTCTGCCTTTTTGTATAAATTCTTTTTTAAAATTTCAAGTTTATATTCCAGCAGCATTCCATCTGCCCATTCCTCCATAGCATACAATTACGATACTTGTGATTGTTTCCCCAATAAAGACTTCCACTCATTCTCTACACCTTCGCCATCCTCCACTCTCCCACCCTCCCACCATCGCCATCTCCCACCATCTCCATCTCCCACCATCTCCATCCCCCACCCTCCCACCCTCCCACCATCGCCATCCCCCACCCTCCCACCCTCCCACCATCGCCATCCCCCCACCCTCCCACCATCGCCATCCTCCCACCCTCCCACCATCTCCATTCTCCACTTTCCCACTCTCCCACCATCGCCATCCTCCCACCCTCCCACCATCTCCATCCCCCACCCTCCCACCATCTCCATCCCCCACCCTCCCACCATCTCCATCCCCCACCCTCCCACCATCTCCATCCTCCACCCTCCCACCATCGCCATCTTCCACCCTCCCACCATCGCTATCCTCCACCCTCCCACCAACGCCATCCCCCACCCTCCCATCCTCCCACCCTCCCATCCTCCCACCCTCCCATCCTCCCACCCTCCCATCCTCCCACCCTCCCATCCTCCCACCCTCCCACCCTCCCACCCTCCCACCATCGCCATCTCCCACCCTCCCACCATTATGCACCCTCCCACCATCCTCCACCCTTCCACCATCATCCACCCTTCCATCATCATCCACCCTTCCACCATCATCCACCCTTCTCACACAGAAGTGAAGTTCCTCTGACCACACTGCAGTGCTTCAGGCAGATCTACCAGCAGTACGGCATCGTTGGCTTCTACAAAGGACTCACTGCCTCCTACTTTGGAGTCATTGAGACAGCCATTCACTTCGTCATCTACGAGGCCATCAAGGCCAGGATCATTGAAAACCGCCCGAAGCCCCCAACTACCAAGCCCTTCGATACTTCTCCTCCTCCTCCTCTTCCTCCTCCTCCTTCTCTTTCATCTTCTTCTCCGTCAACTTCTACTTTTCTTTTGAATTCTTCACACCCAACTAAACCGCCATCGTCATTATCTACGCCATTATCGTCATCTTCTTCCTCCTCCCCATCCTCTTCATCCTCCTCTTCCTCTCCCTCTTCTTCCACCTCCTCCTCTTCCTTCCAGTCAGCCCCAATGAGCTTGTGTTCTGTGGATGGAGATGAAGAGGACTTTTTTGATGTTGATCAAAAGGTTTACAACTATTTTTTCATTCACCCCCTCTTTCCTTTCTATCATTCATCTCACTTTTCCAAATCCTTCTTCTTTTTTTTTTCATCTTCAAAAAATATCCTTTTTATTTCGATAATATATTTTTTATAATTTGAATGATTCTTTATTTACATTTATATTTGCGGCTTTTTCACACCCTTTCCACCACTTCCATCTCAACAGGTGTTGTCTCCGGAGGTGCCCCCTCTGGAGTTCCTTAAGTACATGCTTGCCGCTTGCACCTCCAAGACAATCGCCACCTTCATCGCATACCCCCATGGTGGGTGGTGTGTGTACTGAAACCTCTAGTGAAACAAGCCTTCAAAACCTGTATTAACACAAATCTTCAAAACTTCTCTTAAACCCCTCCACAACCACCTTCTCTCACAATAACCCTCCCCACAACCTCTACCACACCCCTACCATCACCCTTCCACCGCAGAGGTGGCACGGACGAGGGTGAGAGAAGGAAATCCCAAGTATACCAAGTTCTTCGGCACCTTAGTGACGGTTGCCAGGGAGGAGGGAGTGAGGTCCTTGTACCGAGGCCTGGTGACCCAGTTGATCAAGCATATCCCCAACACCGCCATCATCCTCACCACCTATGAAGCCATCGTGTACGTGTGCACCAGGAAGGGACTCTGATGGGTTGGCGTTGTGGTCCTTTAGAAGAGATTTGTGAAGGAAGGGGATGTGGTCGCTTGAGGGAGATAATTATAAGTGAAGATAAGTGGATAAGTGAGATAAGGGAGATAAGTGAAGGTGGATGTTATGCTGTTTAAATGGGGGTTCGTGAGGGTGGTACCGTGGTTGCTTGAGGGAGTTTACGAAGGAGTTTGTTGTTTGTGGAAGAGTGTCAGTTTTGGTTGCTCAAAGAAGAGATTGTTAGGTGGAAGTTGCTTTTATTGTTTGAAAAACTGTCAAGGGTTGTGAGTGTGAGGAGTTGTAAGGGTAGGAATCATGATGAAAGGTGTTGTAAGGCTGCAAAAGAGGAGTTGTAAGAAAGAGGTCTTCAAGAGGATTTTTGATTTAAACGTTCGCAGAAGGCTTCGAAGTTAACTCTTTTGTTGTTTTATCTGCTGTGCCAAGAGTGTTCCCGTAGTTCGGAGGTTTGAGAAAGGTAGAGGGTGCGATAGATGGCGTTGTTTCATAAGCCATAATTCATGAACCTTTTTTATGTTCTCTCTTCCTTTTTCCGATTCTAAATTTCATTAAGAAGACTCAAGCTTGTGATCTCCGTCGTCCGAACTAACCTCACTCATCTGTTTGAAGCATTTAAAAGGTTTATTCCTTATCATTCGAGCCTCTAAGCTTTTCAAGTCTAAATCTTATTCCACTTTTAAACCTACCTTCTTATCACCACGTCTTATGCTATCGACGTACTGCTTGAGAGTTGTAAGTTAAACAATTTCAATCTAAAAAAAATAACCTAAACTGCAAATTCCAACTGTAAAATGACGTTAAGGGTTGCTATTACCTTTAAATTTAAGCCGCAATGACGAAGATTTCATGTAGTGATGAAAGACGAAGAATACAATACAATACAATACAATAAAATACAATACAATAAAATACAATACAATACAATAAAATACAATACAATACAAAAAAAACACGAATTTTATTATAGGGCATTAACCCCGTAGAGCTTCGAGGCCGAAAGAACCTAAAGGATTATTTGTGATTACTTTTATTCACACCTCATTGACTCGCTTCGTTACGCTCTGTTATTTCAGAAAGGAGATAATCAAAGCACCTTGAAAGACCATCTACTTCGTAGTCACTCTCGCCATTGAAACTCGACCTGACGCCTATGGACTCTGTAGCACTTGCGACCGATCGTTCGAAGGTTGGTCGTCTTTGAGGATGACCTCACCAAGCCTTATTAAGATGAATTGGTGAGATTAGATCGAAGAAATATTTTTAAAGTTGTAAAGAAGTTCTGATTTCATTATTAAATCTCCCCCCCCCCACAAAAGTAACTTTTTGGTGGAAAGGCGACATCTAGTGTACATTTTTCTGTTAGTTTAAAGCTTTCCGAATATGTTTGAGAAAATCATATTCGTTAAAAATCTGTTCTACTACAACTAGCAGCGCAACTCACCACGCATAAATCTAATTTTAAAAATCTTGACATTCCTGTAAAGGAATTTTTTAATGATAATATTTTATACACTGCCTCCGATTAAAGCCCGCCATGACGATATTTTGAGATTTCATGCACTGAACCTTTTGTGACGCGAAGACTTTTTTCTCTTCTCCAAAAAGTGATTGCTTTTTGCGGAAAGTTGCGCGCTTCAGTGACGATGTGTTCAATAGATGGTGATCAATACGTTGGTGATTCAATTATGATCCAATCGATTTGTCACTTTTTAAAGAATTTTTCAATGACATTTTGTATATATTTTCGAGTATTCATGAATAAAAACTCATCCGTTGTTTTTCAAACTCAAATATGAGTTAATTCATGAATAAAATCTGACCACGTGTTTTTTTGCTCCTACTTATTTCAGACGTACCTCCTGAGAAGGTATAGGCCACTTTCTATTGAACCTTCATCAAAGTCGAAAGCGATTGGTCAACAGAATTGCTCATGAAATAATGTTTGGTGGTTGCAATATCAACAAACCAACAATTCACTTCATGAAACATTACACTATTGATAGAGCCGCGTTGCTGTGACAGAGTGGTTGGTGCACAGGGTCGTGAGTTCAAATCCCAGTCACAGACCTTATTGAGTTCAAAAATAATATGATAACTGGAGTCTTCTTGAGGTCTTCTGAGGGGCATTGGCTCCTATTCGTCAGAAATCAGAGAACAAAGTCATTTCCAATCTTTGGACCCAGAGACGGCGTTCTTGTCCTTGGAATTCTCCATCAACGAATTTTTCACTTAGCACAAAGTTATGTCAGGTATGCGTGGGACCAATGTAATACACCAGTGGATTCATATGCATCGTTACTTTCAGGGGCATTTGAAGGGACTGAAATTAACGGTTAAAAGCTGAGGCTAGTTGTTATATACACGCGTATATATGAGAGCTTAATCAATATATTTTGTGCATCCTCAAAGGCTGGCGACTTATACTTGCTCGTTTAATAGGCAGTAACAGGCAGTATCCGTGGGAATTGTATCGAAACAAAGAATATGTCAAGCTGGTTTTGAAATTTGAATTTTTTGTTAGTTTAAAAATTTTTATTTTATCTCAAAAGAACAGTCATACTTTACAATACATTGCTTGGTATAAGAACGTCAACCTGAGGAGGTGCCAGTCACAATGACAAGCATAGCGACGTGCAACTGAGCCCTTCGGCGGAAATCCGTGGCGCCTTCTATAGTAAATTTTATCTTTAGTTTAGCGCACGGACCTATATAAAAGCACTATTCACCGTCATAGTACCAGACGCCAGTAAGAAGAATACGAAAAATACATTCAACTCACAGTTCTAAGCTTCCATACTAATTGCAATTCTTAGTCGTTGAAATGTTTTCAGTAAATTCAAAAAAAGAAGGCGTAGATAATGGGGCCTTCAATGAGAAGGAAGAAAGCTATGGAGCCTTCAAGAACACCCCCCTCCAACATGAGGCCAAGAAGGAAGGTGTCGATGGGACACATGCTGGTGATGTGAGTTATTCACTAAGTTCATTGGATCCTATTTAAGCTAATCTAATCAAATCAATCGAACAGCGCTGATTCCACACAGTTCAAAAGCGCTCTGCTAAAATCTAATAAAAAACCTCTGGTGTTATAAGTTATGCTGTATAAGATTTGTTACGCATTATTTTGAATATTTAATTTCTTTGTAAACAGTCTTTGATATTTTATAAACATATATATTTATTAATCTTTGTACAATAATATAGTTTCCAATTTAAAAAATACTTTATACCAAAAAAAAACTCGAACAAATGCGCCAGAGCCCGTATTTTCCTTGTGATGAAAAATTGGATTATAAAAACAAATAAAAATTATAATCATTTTAACACAATTTCATGAAAAAGCTAGATAGTTAAATAAAAATGTTTTTTTCAAAAATATCAATTAGGGATCAGAACAACTGAACAAAAACTAAAAAACAACATAACATCACACCTTCCACCACATCTTCAAAAAGTATAAAGACAAAGAGGAAGGTGAGAGTAACAAGAAGAAGAAGAAAGAAGAAGAGAAGGGGGAAAAAGGGAACGAGGGAGGAGCACCAAGCATCCAAGACATTGAGGACGAGTTCGAGGATGACCATAGCGAGCCGGTGGAAGGCTGTTTGGCCCACGTGTGTCGTCTGCAAGAGCTGTTGAGGGAACACTGGCAAGGACACAGGAAAAGATACAAGATCGTCTTCATCATTGTAGCTCTGCTCCTCTACGCCGCCTACTTCGTCTACGCCATGACATACCGCTTCGGAGACGAAGGTTTGGGGACCAGTAACTTAAGACTATGTGTCAATGCCAAGCCGGTGACAACAATTTATAAATCATTGTTGACACTTGAGTAATAATTCAAATTTTTAAATTATTGCTTTGAATTTTTGTTAGTGCACTCTCATCTATTTAGCTCTGTTTGCATATAAATATATATTTATAAAATCTAGTGAAAAAAATTAAGATAAATGCTGAAATTTAAGAAAAAAAAATCACAAAATAATTTTTAAAAAGCGTTCTACAAATACAATACAATACAATACAATACAATACAATACAATACAATACAATACAATACAATACAATACAATACAATACAATACAATACAATACAATACAATACAATACAATACAATACAATACAATACAATACAATACAATACAATAAAATACAATACAATACAATACAATAAAATACAATACAATACAATACAATACAATACAATACAATACAATACAAAACAATAAAATACAATACAATACAATATAATACAATACAATACAATACAATACAATAAAATACAATACAATACAATACAATACAATACAATACAATACAATACAATACAAAACAATACAATACAATACAATACAATACAATACAATACAATACAATAAAATACAATACAATACAATACAATACAATACAATACAATACAATACAATACAATAAAATACAATACAATATAATACAATACAATACAATACAATACAATACAATACAATACAATACAATATAATACAATACAATACAATACAATACAATACAATACAATACAATACAATACAATACAATACAATACAAAACAAAACAAAACAATACAATACAATACAATACAATACAATACAATACAATACAATACAATACAATACAATACAATACAATACAATACAAAACAAAACAAAACAAAACAATAAAATACAATACAATACATACAAAACAAAACAAAACAAAACAATAAAATACAATACAATACATACAAAACAAAACAAAACAATACAATACAATACAATACAATAAAATACAATACGATAAAATACAATACAATAAAATAAAATACAATACAATACAAATACGCATTTTATTATAGTGGCATTAACCCCGTAGAGTTTCGAGGCCACAAATGAATTGATTAGGAGTAGATACGACTTGATGTGATCCAACCGAAGGTGTTACATAACGACGATTGCTCAACGAGATGAAACACGGCAGGCTCCATCAGACTCCTGTGGATGACCTGTCTGATCTCTTTCGGCATCCTGTGCTCGTTGATTTCCAAAAGGTTTGGACCTGCCATCAAAAAGGCTCTCACTCCCCTCATCGAATTCGTCAATCGCCATTCCCTCCACATCAACACGTACTTTGGACTTTTAGCAATATTAATATGTAGATGAATCTTATTTATTAAACGTCATAACAAACAACATGATTTTGATCTTTAAAAGTATATAGGACAAATAATTATAAGGGTGTTGGACGTTATCTTCATTCGAACAACCAGACCAATCAATACCAAATCAATATTTATAGAGTTCAAAAAAATAAAATATATTCTAGTTGTATTCATTAGCTATGTTATTCAACACGCCAGCTTTTTTCTCACATGCATTCTGCTGGCATTCGTGCTGGTGTTGATCGTGGACATGACGGTGTACAAGGCATCACCCTACAACCTGGTGTCCATCTGTGGCATCTTCATCTATGTCTTTCTGTGTTTCGTCACCTCTGTCAACCCCAGCAAGGCGAGTCTTCTGAGTGAAGTTTTGATTGAATATCAGGCATTAATGAAATATAATTTTCTATACAATAATTTTGAATCTGAAATTATGGCATAATAATAATTAATATAAAATTTGAATGAGTCGCACTGTAATTCATAGAACACATGTATATTTTTCATTGCATACAATCAAGAAGCCTACAGTGATGTTTTACCAACGCACTTCTCCGCAACCTGTTAGTTTTCATCTTTAAGCCACTCCACAGATCAAGTGGAGGACGGTAGCATGGGGATTTGGTCTGCAGATGGCGCTGGCGATGCTGGTGTTGAAGTGGCAAGGTGGCTACATGATCTTCAAGTGGTTGGGCGATCGCCTGTACGAGTACTTTGAATACATTAACTCCAGCTCTTACTTCCTTTTCGGGCCAAACTATATGGACCACCACATCGTAATGAAAGTGAGCTGTTGGTGCGTGGTGTATTCACATAGTGGTATGCAGAATGGATTGGTCGAAAGGGGCCTCGAAACTCTACGGGGTTAATGCCACTATAATAATATTCGTTTTTGTATTGTATTGTATTGTATTGTATTAGGGGGTTTCAAAGTGTATGAAAGGCTAAAAATATTGAAGTGGTTTTGATTATCGTGTTTATAAAACAAATACCACGTAAAAGAGATTAAAATCGATTATCTGACCCAGATGGCGTCCTTTATACTACACAAACACAACGGCTCCCACCATACGGTTGACAGCTTGAACAAATATGTGCTAGGTAAGGTACAAGCCACCTAAATGACCAGGCAACTTAATTAGTATTCTGTTTCAAGTTTATTCATTGCTTCATTCCCAAGTCGAAATCATTATTAATTTATATAATCAGACTTGCAAAGGGCTTATTGCGAGACAGTGAGTAATAAGCTAATGACTACATGCGATTAAATCTTATTAGAAAAAAAGCGAACAAAAAGCGGATTGCTTTGGAAGTTGTTTCATAAAAGAAGAAACCTAAATGAATGACTTTTTAATTTGAAAATCAAAAAAAAAAAGTTATTGGTCACGTGAGTTTCATTATATAAGGAGAGCAGTCAGTGGCATGTAGTGGTCGAGGTTGTGCAACCTCAAGCCCCAGCACACCCGCTGCATAAGGCATTTCAGTTAAAAGCGATGACATTAAATTCTAAAAGTAACTTTGCTATACGAAAGACCATAACGACGAGTGTTATTGAAGTGCCTTCTTGACGACATTCGCCAATAAACGGTGCAAGTCTCGTGTGATTTATATAATCGTCCAACGGCCATCACCTCTTTTTAACACATCTCTCTTTTTATCCCCAAAACTCCACAGCCTGCTTCTTTGCTCAACCTCCAAAGGCTTTATTCCTTCTTCCAACTTCCACTATCGTCCTGTCTCTTTGCCACATCCCTTTATCAACTCAATCACTCGTTCTTTCCTTACTTCCTTCACTTCTTCCAACACCACCCACAGCTTTTACCTACAGTGGTGTTCGTGAGTTCAACCATTTCCGTCCTCTTCTACCTGGGAACTATGCAGTGGTTCATCTTGAAGATCTCTAAGGTGCAGTTGCTTGGAGTCGTGAGGAGGACAAAGGAGAGGAAGCGTTGATGACGATGAGGGAAGTGATGATAGTGATGATGAAGATAAAGATGATAAGATTGGAGAAGAAAGTAATGATGATAGCAATGAAGAATGTGATGATAAAGATGATGAAGAAAGTGATGATAATGGTGATAAGGAATGTGATGATAATGGTGATGAAGAATGTGATGATAATGGTGATAAGGAATGTGATGCTAATGGTGATAAGGAATGTGATGATAATGGGGATGAAGAATGTGATGATAATGGTGATAAGGAATGTGATGATAATGGGGATGAAAGAAGTGAGGATAATGGTGAAGAAGAAAGTGATGATAATGGGGATAAAGAATGTGATGATAATGATGATGATAATGGTGATGAAGAAAGTGATGATAATGAGGATAAAGAATGTGATGATGAAGGTGATGATATTTATGAGAAAAATGGATTGAAGAAGACGAAAAGTTAAGCTGATAAGATGTTGCTGAGAGAACGTATTGTGATAACAAAAAATCAATTACATGTGCGATTCGCTGTTGGCAAATCCATTCTGTGTTGGCAAATCCATTCTGTGTTGGCAAATGAGGATTTAAAGAAGATAGGTCACTGCATATGTTGCATCGAAGTGTTTGAAAGGTTCTATTGAAATGTTGAAAGGTACTTACGAGAGGAGGAGTAAGAGTTTGGCGATTTATCGGTGTCTTTATTTAGCGCTTTACAAATAGAATTTATTAAAAATGAATAATGAAAAATTTTATAGCATTTTTATAGCGCCTAAGAGGAAGCGGTTCAATAAAAAAATGAAATTTTTAAAATAAAAATACCACTACCCATGAAAAGCTCTATAGCATTTTCAGCGTTTGATAGGATTTGGGTCAATGAAAAAATTAGAAAAAATTAATAAAAATACTATTTATAAGGTTATTATGCTTATCATTCGTGTTTGAAAGGTGATGGAGGTGGCGATGAAGACCACCGCAGGGGAATCTGTCAGCGCTGCAAGCAACATCTTTGTGGGACAAGTGAGAGGTGGTGTTGATTGGTGGTGGTGTTGAGTGGTGGTGATGTTGATTGGTGGTGGTGTGGGTGATGGTGGTGTTGACTGGTGGTGGTGTGGGTGATGGTGGTGTTGAGTGGTGGTGGTGTTAAGTGGTGATGGTGTTGAGTGGTGGTGGTGTTGAGTGGTGGTGGTGGTGTTGAGTGCTGGTGATGTTGAGTGGTGGTGGTGTTGAGTGGTGGTGGTGTTGAGTGGTGGTGGTGTTGAGTGGTGGTGGTGTGGGTGTGATGGTGTTGAGTGGTGGTGGTGTGGGTGGTGTTGTTGAGTGGTTGTGATGTTGAGTGGTGGTGGTGGTGTTGTTGAGTGGTGGTGAAACAGTGATATTAGGTAATAGTTGGTTGCTGGGTTACTTATTTTGGTAGTTTTGTTGGTAGAACTTTTCAATAGATGATTGCTCATAATTAATTGTTGTTGTGTGTTGAAGATTGTTGTTGTGTGTTGAAGATTGTTGTTGTGTGTTGAAGATTGTTGTTGTGTGTTGATGATTGTTGTTGTGTGTTGATGATTGTTGTTGTGTGTTGATGATTGTTGTTGTGTGTTGATGATTGTTGTTGTGTGTTGATGATTGTTGTTGGTTGATGCTTTTGGTAGTGGTTTCGGCGATGAAGACAATGGCTTTCAGTTACTGAGTCAAGGTTGAACATCAATGGTTAAGTAGGATTGCTTACTGGGTGTTGACTTTGTTTCATCGGATCATGGGGGTTATTGAAGTTGAGTGCGGCTTGTGTCAAAACCAGTGTAAATTTCCGAAAGTGGATCTTAGTACACATACTACAGATCACTGGTGCATTGTGTTGAGTGGTGAGATGACAGAAGCATCGTTTGTGGTTTTTGTCATTTGAATTTTATTGTGGTTTACCCCCTCCCCTATAAGATCGAAGCTTCGATCATCATCAAGCCAATAATCGCCAAGATGACTCTCTCTGAGGTGCATGCCATCATGACTGGAGGCTTCGCCACCATCGCAGGCAGTGTTATGGCCGCCTACATAGTCTTTGGGGTGAGGTGATAGTTGGGGTGGTAGCTTTTGGGTTTTTGGGGGTGGTTTTAGATGCTATTGGTTGTTTGTAGACGTTTGCAAACTTTTGTGAATTTAAAAAAAGTTAATGTTGCATTTTTTGTTGAAGCAGATCAACTAAGCATGAGTTATCATTTATTTCTATTTTTTTCTTATTCATTCTTATTTAGATCATCGCTTCAAGCTTTATTGCTAAAAATATCTTTATTTATAGACTTTTATTGCTTACGGCGTTATACCTGTTGGATCAATAGCCACAGTAACAAGTGGTACATAATAGTACATAAAAGGATAGGTTGGAAACAGAGGTATAGGAAAACTAAGCAACGCCTTCATGTATCTGAAAATATTCACTAGACTTCAATGATAAAGTTTTTAATAACAAGACATTGAAGTTAATAGTCCAGGCGAAGTTTTATAGTTAGAGTATAATGACTCTCCCGGAGTGTTTTGAGGTATCTTGTAACAAGAAGGTAACAATTAATTTAAAACTAGGACAAACAACAGTCACGCAAACATCTTTAAAAGTTGAACTATCTACGAGCGCCAAGTTACCAGGTTTTTTGAGCTATCTGTGGCCTTCATGTGGCGTTTCGGACCGAACTACAAAAATATATTTTAAATTATTTTTTTATATTAATGATAATGATAATATTGATGTTGTCATGATAATATTATCACATAATTCCCTATTTATTGACTTTTATTGCTTTTATGGCGTGATACCTGTTTCATCAGAGCCATGGAATAAATGCTAAAAGAACATGAATCTATCCACGAAGCAATGAGCTGATCTGATCTATTTATATTTACATCGCTTTTATCACTATTTCAAAACTTCAAAAAAAAAAGTTCACAATTTAAACTTAATTCATTAGGGAATCATTCTTGAGCTCCATGGTAACTATGGTTACAACTAGTGCGGGCTTTAGACAAAAGCAGACGATAAAATAACACGTATTCGAAAAAACATGTTTAATTTCAAATATAAAAAACGTTTAAAAAAATTTCATTATACTTTAAGAAATTTTAAAATTTTGAAACATTAAGTTGAATATCACTGCTAAGCTAATAGCTATAGCAGCTAGTTGAATACTTAACCACCAATGACTGAACGCTTAAACTAATTTGGTACTTCATAACAACAAGTGAGCAAAAGATCCTAAAAGTTTGAAATCCCAACCAACCACAGGTGCCAGCCAACCATCTCATATCGGCCTCCGTCATGTCAGCCCCTGCAGCTCTGGCCATTTCAAAAATTTCTTACCCAGAAACCAAAAAATCCAAGACGTTTGTGAAGGATATCCACAAGATCCTGGGGAAGAGGTACTCATACAACCTGCCATTGGAGATTCTCTATGCATGTTTAGACGATAGGCACTTGTGAGACTGAGAAGAATAAGAAATGAATATCTGGTTTTTAGTTCATGATACTTCAATAAGTAATAATTGAAAAACATTATAATTATTTTCTATTCTTTAGAACACTTTCTGATGGTACTTATGCTAAATCGGCACTTTCCTACTGCGGGCCTCTTTTAAGAAACGCTCTCCCCCCAGATCTCACCTCTATTACTTTTCTTTTCATTTCATACAGCTTTTGAAAATTTTGATGTTTAAACATTTCGTAGCAGAGCGCTTTTAAAGAGTAAGGAAACAGCGCTATACAAATGATTAGATTAGATTTTTTACTCCACCACTTCATCTCTATGTTCATATTGGCAACTGGACAGCTGTTGCTTTCGAAAGGTCTTCATCAACAGCGTATCGACCTGCAGTACCACGTTCAATGACCAGCTATAACAGATCGAAGACAGTCGAGTTCATTGGATTCTTTGTGTATTCCAGAAGTTTCATTTATTTTAAACTTTTTCAAGAATGAATGATCGGAGAGCGAATTAAGATGAATAAGTCTCTAAGCCTGTATCCAAAGAACGAGATAAAATCACCTTATATTCGGCTCTATCCCACCTTCACTTGAAATCCATTTCAGATTCAAATTCCAAACTAACCCGCACGCCTTCCCATAAAAAATTACTCAAATTCAATACCAACAGATGAAATTAATCTCATACTCCCTTAAAATCTCAATCCTGCCTCACAGCGGTTATGCACAGACACCACCACATACCATAAACACAACCCCCACACCACCACTGCATACCATAAACACAACCACCACCCCACCACCACCACTGCATACCATAAACACAACCACCACACCACCACTGCATACCAGTAACACAACCACCACACCACCACCACTGCATACCAGTAACACAACCACCACACTACCACTGCATACCAGCAACACAGCCACCACACCACCACTACTGCATACCAGTAACACAACTACCACACCACCACTGCATACCAGTAACACAACCACAACACCACCACCACTGCATACCAGTAACACAACCACCACACTACCACTGCATACCAGCAACACAGCCACCACACCACCACTGCATACCAGTAACACAACCACCACACCACCACTGCACAGCAGTAACACAAACAACACAACATAGCAGTAACACAAACAACATCTCACTGCAACAGTCCAGACAGCAACATCATTGAAGCAGCCTCTTCAGGAGCCATAGCTTCAATCCCCCTCATCGCCAGTATCCTCGTCAATCTCGTCGCCTTTATCTCTCTCCTCGACTTCATCAACGCCACCCTCATCTGGTTTGGAGCCAGAGTGGGAGCTCCAGTGCCCATCACTTTCCAGGTGCTTGAGTGTTGTTGTTGTTGTGTTGTAGTTGTTGTGCTCGAAGGCTGTTGTTGTTGTTGTGGTTGTTGTCTTGTAGTTGTTGTTGCGCTGTTTTTGTTGATGTTGCAATTGTTGTTATTGTGTTGTCATCCTTGTTGTTATAGCGTTGTCATCATTGTTGTTATAGCGTTGTTATAGCATTGTTGTTAATTATTTTCGTTATCTACCATATTTCATGGTCTGTCAATGCTCCATACTTTGCTCAGAAGACTGTTACCGTTCTCATAAAGGTAATTGTCATAAAAGTGCACGGGTTTGAGAAAATTCGCTTAAAAACGAAAGGTTTTAAAACAATCCAAAGGTGATCTGCTCATACATCTTGTGGCCTTTTGCCTTTGTGATGGGAATAAGTTTGAATGACTGTGGCAAGGTGGCCGAATTAATCGGCATCAAGATCTTCATTAATGAGTTTGTAGCCTTCCAGCAACTCTCAGCCATGATCAAGAACAGAGCCCTCTTGGAGAAACACTTACTTGTCAACGGTACATTTATGCACCATGGTAAAGACCTTCTCCTATTCAACTCCACCAGCACCAACCCTTTCACCCTTGTTAATGGAATCATCGAAGTGAGAAGTTGTCTAGAAGTTTAATGGGTGGATTTTTAAATAATTCAAAAAATTATTTTTGTTTATTTAAAAAAAATAATTTCATGTCTACCTCAAAATCCTATAAAACTAAACTCAAGTCTTCAAAAAATCCTTTCAGCACACAACCACCTCCACCACTGTAGAACCGATCAATGGTAATTTCCACTTACGCTCTGTGTGGTTTTTCCAACTTCACGTCTATCGGCATCCAGTTGGGAGCCTTGTGTGCACTGGTGCCCAACAGGAAGACTGCCTTCTCCCGCCTGGCCATCAGAACCATGATCACCGGCAACGTAGCCTGCTTTGTCACCGCCTGCATCGCTGGTGGGTGGCTGGTGTTTGCATTTGAAGGAAAATTAATGTGAATTAAAGCAAGAGACGGCTTTTAGTTAAGTGTCCTATTCTGTTGTTTAGGTGAAAATTATAATTTTATTTTTAATTATTTTAAAATTTATTAAATTTCAAGTGTTTTTCTCTTTTTTTTTATTTTTCTGGACGTTGGTTTTTGTTCTACGGATGTTTTCAATTCATTCACAGGTTTGTTTTATCGAGACGAATGAGTCGACAAGTGAGTTTTGATTGAAATAACAAACTCCACTCATGAATTGTATAGGCTTCGAAACAGCTTGTTCACTTAGAGATTCCAGCACTCACAGCTACTCAATTAACGTATAACTTATTCAAATGTTATAGTTGCTTGTTGTACCAAGATAAATAAGCAAAGATATGTTGTATTCGCGGGTAGTAGTATCAATGAATTCTCTACTTTATTTCAACTTAGCTTGTACAAGTAATTTCAAAATAGGTTTTTGTTAATTTGTTTCGGCTCTAGCTAACAACGTCTTTGTTTTTTCATTTTCTTTTGTTTGTGATTTTTCACTCAGAAATTGTAACAGCCTCATTACCCGGTGCCACTTTTGATTGAAAACCAACTTATTAAAAGTTCTGAGTTTCCAAATTGTATTTATTAAAGTTTTTAAAATTCAATGGGTGTTTTGTAAATAACTTTTTCGTCTGTCTCTTCAACCAAGTGCTTAGCGTGCTATGCTATTTAAAATCTCAAATAGAAAATTTCCTTTTGATTTTGTCAGACAATTAATTGAACGTGAAGACTGCTGAAGAGAGAGAAGTTAGTGGAGCAGAATTGTGCTCATGAAACGAAATAAAATTAAATTAAAATCAAAAACTTTTCACTGTTTATTTTGACATTTATTCATAATTATTATGCCGGCATTCTCGAAATAAACCATCAACTCAGTGTTGGTGTCTCATCAAACGTGGCAAAGAGCTTATGGGTTTGATGATCCAAGTATCTTGGCCACTCGAAGGCGACTCGCAAATGTTGTCGAAGGCACTAAACAGACGTCATCGGCTGCATTGGGTAGATGACATTGGGTTGAAATGCAATTGAATAAACTCCAAACACCGTGTTTAGCAAGTCCCGATATAGCTTACGTGCAAATATGAACAAGTTTGAAATCAGACGAGGTTGAAGGGGATTGCCGAAGTGGCAACAAACAACTGTTGAGACGATTGTGAAACTGTTGCACAAATAGATCCTCACAACGTTGATGACTGCTAAGAATATTTGGAAGAGGATTTTTTGAATTGGTTTAAACTGTCTATTTTTTTTGTACCACTTTCCGCGTCTGTCTGGACTTGATCTAATACTGACTAAAAAATTTTTTTTTAATCTAGAAACCTCGGTTGTTTGTCTCAGTTCTTTTGGAATTAGATATGTTATATTAATCTAATACGGCGGTAGCTGAGAAAACCACCGCTTTTGTTAACAGCTTTGTTAGCTGTTTGGATGCATTTTGAAGCGATGCATTCGTAACGCCCAAGTGCATTGGAACACACAATTTGAAAACAGATGGGTCCAAAAAAGTGGAACTCTGAAGAAATGTAAACCGCGTGTTTTATAAAATGTTTCATAAAGGTGTTCAGAAAATCCTAAATTATTTAAAAAAATAGTTTTTGTATTTGAAAAACGGAATTTTTTATCGGAAATTGGGGCAATTATTATTTATTTCAATTTTTTTTATGAAGGAAATGAAATGGAATGAAAAAAACTGGAGGGATGAATAGGCCTTCGGCTTGCTAATCACGACCACACGTTAAGGTGTATGATCTGGAAGAGGAAAGATGGTGAGGATAATGATGAAGAAGATGAAGAGTGTGAAGATGATAAAAAATAACTAAATAAAAAAAATAAAATTTCTAAAAAACCCAACAAAGAGGACGCTGTTGAAGACCGATACAGCTATAAAGGCCCAGATAAACTTTAATTTCAAGACGCAGTTCAGCGAAATAATATTCAGGGAGGTGTAGAGTGAATGATCATAGTGAAAAAAAATGTTTTTTTTATATATTTTAATCAAAAATAGCTGTTCCAAAAATAGAAGAAAAATCCAAAGCTCTACTTTTAAAATATGAAAAAAACAACAATAGATATTCATAGAAAAACCACAGATTATTAATGAAAATAAACCCTACAATTGTTTAAAAAAAAAAAATTGGTGGAACCAGAAAGAAGGAACGGACGGAGAAGGATGGGGGAGGTGATGAGGAATAAGTGTGAATACCCTCTTAAACAATCCCTTTCTTTCGCTCTGTACGCTCGAGTGCTTCGGCCACTGTTACCATGGTAATTCACTTTCTGTGGTGTAATTTCGGTTCTATGGTAATTTTAGTTCTTTGTATTCTAGCCAGACCGACTGCCTTCAATCAACCAAAGACGTTCTAGTATTATCGCCTGTCAAACAAATGACTTTTTATTAAAAAAACATTACATTACTGTTCACCTCGACAGTACATTTTGTTTATCCTCTCGACGCCATCATTGCGCAGATAAACAATTGTTTGTGGATAAGAAGAACCATAATTTGATTTATGTCAACGTATCATGCCACCACTCGGGCAACAATCATCATCCCCGCCTGTTTGCCTGCTTGTCTGCCATGAGGTGGGGATCCTCCAATGCCGGCCTCCTTGCTCGTTCTCCAGGTTGCTTTGTGAAATAATCAATTTTCAAGTTTAAAAAAAATCTTTTTTGCAATTTTTCAAAGTATAGCGATTTTTGGTGCTTTCTTCATCGGTTGACTCCAGAGAAAGGCATTCTGAGTTGAGCTTCAAATTGGAGATTTCCGCCATCGATTTCAATTAAAAAAAAACAAATTTAATTCAAGTTTTCAC